>CM060095.1:4936964-5474366 GCA_030522485.1 Stenchaetothrips biformis | reverse complement strand
TCTGTACACCCTTAACATTAGTATGTTGCTGTGTGCAAACGTCAACTCAGCGATATGCGATGATAAACCAAACATGGGAACGTAGAATTGCACGCTCTGAAAACATGGCGTTCTCAGATTTGCAAGTACGGGCAATAGTTTTTTTCATATTAAGGATTTGTAAGTTGTGTGTATAGTGTTGTGGCGTGTTCGTAGCGTTTCGGACCTTCTTCGAAGAATCTTCGGAAGTTAAAACCTCTTATTTCAAAAAACGATTACTTACAGAGGTGATTAGAGAACTAAATTCTGAGTGCAATAGGCGGCATGGGAAATACATCAAAAATGTGTTGGTTAGGGGGAACCTTCGGAAGAAAAAACATCTCCTGATAGTTGACTTTGTGGCAATTTGGACAAAAATATGTCAATTACCATAATTGACTGCCGTGGCCGTCACTAGGCTGTCGTGATTGACATTCCATTTGGCTCAGTATGACGGGGAAAATGGTCACCAATAAACATCGCCTAGGCTTTATGTATGGACCTAAAACGGAACCGGAAATAGCTTTTTTAGTGAAACGGATCTTCCAAATCAGCAGTTTAGTGCCGGGAAACAGTTCGTTATAAATTAGGATTTCAAACATGTTTTAATTGTCCAAAACGCCACACCAATAAATGAATTCGATAGGTTATTTTGTGTAAGTAGAGTTGAAAAATGGGCTCGTTTACTCATTTTGATGCATTTTTGACTGCCGTACGATAGGTGGCGTACCCTGCACGGCGAGGGTGCGCAGGTTGGTTGGCCTGCCCTCCGCTGCATAGGTGTGCGATTGGTTTGCCTACCTCGACAGGGGCATGTGTGTAATTGGTGGCCTGCCTCGCACAGCGCAGGTGTGTGGTGGGTGGCCTACCCTGCACGGCGTGAAGGTGTGTGATTGGTTGCCCATGCAGCACGGCGTTGCGGCGGGTGCTTCGGGCCGCTGGCATGCAGGTGACGTCAGCAGAGGAGGAAGTCAGGGCACAGGTAGGAGGGGCACCTCCCACCTGTCCGCTGCCCTCCGCGCGGGCTGAGAAACGCTGACTCGGTGGGAATGTGTATCGATGATGCCCTCATTTGTAGGGCCTTTGTGATGGAGGAAAGCGGGGGGGGGGGGGGGCAGACGTCGCTGGGTGGCGGCTGCAAATGACGTTGCTCATGTTATTGACTGTGAAATGTGCTGAGAGCAGTTGCGCTGAGGTGGAGTAGTGTGCGTGGTGGTAGTGTAAGAGTGATGCATATATTCGATAGAAGGTGCGAGTCGCGCGTCCAGCTGCTCCGACAGCGTGAACGTAAGAATCTTGTGTGCTGTGCTAGAGAACACCGTGCTGCCTTGCACATTTTGGGAGACCCTCCCTGAGAGCTTTCCATGCACAGACGTGTTCCCCCGTGACATATTTTGGGTCCGAGCAAATTTGAGCGAACGTCGATGGACATCCAAGCAAAACAGAGCAAGTACCGAGCAAGTGCCGAGCAACGACCGAGCAACTTCGAGCAAATACCGAGCAAGAACGGGAGCGTCTCCGAGCAAATGTCCTGTCGAGCAACGCAGCCGAGCAACGGCACCAGTCCACACTAAAAGGCCTTCCTAGGCCCAGGAATTAGTCCATCATGCATCGACCTGTAATTATTATTTTATTTTTTTTTATTTTTTTTTTTTTTGGAAAAAGGAGATCATGGGCCACACGAATAGATACGTCCAAGTCCTATATAGCATCTTTGGACTTTCTAACGCGTCCCCGGACTTAGACCGCCTCCGCCCTGTCTTCTAGCCCCACTGTGCGCCGGGAAATACCCCTCTGGCTAGGCACGGCCCCCGCTATGGACCTGAAGGATCATTGAAGGATCATGAACAGCGAAGCGTGCCGAGAGCAGCCGTCGTGCAGGGCTGGCAACACGTCCACGCCCGTGTCTGACGGAGCGGCTTGCCCTGCAGACTGGCAGGGCCGCGAATTGAACATGTGACTCCACCGAGACCTTCGTTTGGAGAGGAGTCCATGGCGGGGGCCTTGCCATATCACAGGGGAATGTCCCGGCGCACAGTGGGCCAGAAGACAAAGTGGAGGGAGGTGGTCAAAATCGCGGACGCGTAAGGAGCTCGAAAATTGTCGAAAATTGATCGCCAACATCCTACGCTTGGCCTAACGCGATTTATAGTGAAAAGTGACGAAATTACAACGAAAATCCCTCTTTGAGCAGGCCGTGGCTCAGCAATCATAGGTTCCCGACAAAAATGTTCAAAGAAAAATCTTCTTATCTCGTCGAATTACATAAGAGTTTGCGATATGGGACCACTGTGGCCAAATCTAGGTTTAATAAATGTTTATTTTCGCTTAAAATTCGTCACTTTTTACTATAAATCGCGTTAGGCCAAGCGTAGGATGTTGTCGTACAATTTTCGACCTTATACCATTCTCTTCGTTATTGAATTCCGCACCTTTCTGACTTTGGCCGTCTCGGAAATCATGCCTGGTTTCGGCCGGTATGAGTAAAAAAGAACCGATTTTGCCCCATAGACGCAACTTTAGACCCCCCTGAGGTATGAAAGGGGGTCCGACGGGTCAAACTGGGCATTGCAGCTAGTCTTGGGACATCTTCAAGTACTTTAACCCGTGGCTACTTTTTCGATCCCAGTTTTTCACTCCACCCTATTGCACCGTGCCGAGTCAAGTTGTGCCGCTGCGTCTTGCCGCTTCCACTTCTGAGGCTCATCTTCCACAGTTTTATTCGGTAAGTTCAGGTTTTAAATTTTTTCACCCTATTTGTTGATTGAACCCTTTCACTAAGTTTTGTGACTCTTTTTTTACCACCCATTTTAAAAATGATTGATGACCTTTTTTTCTCTATTATTATAGTCCTAACCGTTTTGTTTTTATGTCTTACAGTCATGGCCGAAGGACCGCTGAGGGATGTCACCGCCGCGGCTCGCTCTGCTTTGAACGCCTTCAATAATCTCAGTGACGTTGATGAGTTCGTCTCCATCGGCACCCTCGAGATAGGCAAGCCCTACCCTGTTAGATTCTTTGAAGTTATCGGTACCACTTTTGGCGAGGAAATTAAGGCTACCCTGGGGGTGACCCGGGGTAGCCGAAGCGGATGAGGATTTTGGTGTCATACTCCCATCGAGATTGTCAAAGTTGACGCCAGATCAGCTTGACTCATTTATTGAGATGATCGCGTTTGGGCATGCCCCTTCCCTGATTTACAAGGGAAAGCGAAAACAAGCGTTTGATGTTTGTCTTGTTTTCCCGGGAGTCCAATAAAAGTGTTGAAACTGACTTTTTTCTCTGTTCCATTTTTACCTTGCCATTGTTTTTCTTTCTTTTTTTGATATGAAATAATTAGTCAATCATTTTTTTTAAATCAATCAATTTTTATTGCTTAATTGGATTACATACAACACAGTCATGTGATCCAAGTTCCATTAACATTTTTATAAAACCTTCTACACACTGGGAGAAAAAATGAAGGTTGTGACTGTTAATCTTAATGCCACTCTTCACTGTACATCGAAAGAAGGTGTTTACCGTACCCAGGGATACAGGTTCCCAAATCGTACTTTTAGAAAATTCTGACGCCGATTGCTGCTGAACTTCGAGTCTGAGGTCATAACATGCTTATTATATTTTGTTCGTCTTGTTGAGATGTATTTATTTCCGCAATCGAATTGTTTCTATCGCAAATTTAAAATTTTGCCTTCATTCTACATTTATGATGAATTCGATGTCTGAACAGTTTCCTAGGTACGGTGAATGCATGTTCCCAGGGTACAGTGGATTCCGTTCCTTGAGGTACGGTGTCTGCTGTATCCCTGGGTACGGTAAACACCTTCTTTCGATGTACAGCGAAGAGTGGCATTAAGATTAACAGTCGCAACCTTCATTTTTTCTCCCAGTGGCATGCGTACATTGAGTTTCACATGAGCGCAGCGGAGCCAGACGGGGCTTGCGCTTGCACACTTTTGAACACTTTGTAGACGTTGACTTTACATGCACACATTCCGTTTTGCAAGAGCGCCCTGGTGCTAAGCGAGGTTTTGTTTTACAGACTTTGGGACCCTTTGCAGAAGTTGCCTTCTTTTGCTTCACTACTTGAGGTCGAGTCTTGGCATGCTGCTGCGGTGGAGATTCTGCAACACGTAAAACCAGTTAAATATTTTCCTTTACACGATTTTAATATTATCTCATGAACGAAAACTTATTTTACCTTGGCAAATTTGCGCCGGCGCCTCTCTTGGCTCTCATTGACACCCACTGATGATATGATCTGCTCAGCTCCTACACAGATAATATTGACACTTTCAGACACTCTCATAAATGGGCCTGTCTTTCAAAAATCATCCTGATTTTTTGGATTTGAGTTTTTTCACTTACCTTGCGACGATAGATATTCAGCTCGCAGCACCCCCCCTACACATAACGAGCTGCATCTTCTTCACTCAACATACTAAGATCTACATAGGGGCCGTCAGCAGTGGTGAGAGATGGATACGCCATGATTCTACGCTGCTCACGACACTGGCACTCGCGAAAGACTGACTTGCGGACGAGGCCGCGTTCTCCGCCCTCTACACAGCGCCCTTGGCCCATTGCAGCGTCACGCACGCGCAGCTGCACATTTGGGATAAGGTGCTGCAGGTGAACATCAGGGAAGAGTGGACGGTGGTCGAGTGCGTCCCCCTCTGGCGCAACTCTACCTGCCGCCTGTTTCCGGATGCTGTCTTAGCCGCTCGCACCGGAGACCGGGGGGTGAAGACCGCGTATGTGACATGGTCCGCCCTCGACGTAGGGGCATCATACGCAACGCTGGAATTCAGCAACCTGACCCAGACTAAGAAAACCACGGTTGCCATCGTGAATTTCCATCACCATAGGGCAGTCCACAATAGCGGAGGTCGTCATCACTATGGTTAAATGGGCTGCCCTATGGTGAAGGCGCACCATAGGGAGTACCACCATGGTTCGGCAGTCTCCACCATGGTAGAGATCGTTCCATAGTGCTCGTCACTATGGTGCCTGGTGTTGCGCCTCCCAGCGCAGGTTCAAACCACTCGCGGGCGCGGCCGCTGCACCCGCCGCCGCCGCGAGCCATATCCCAAGTGTCAGCGAAATTAGCCGCCGGGCGCGTCGCGGCCAGCGGAGGGCAGTCGCAGCCCAGCCAGGATTCAGGACAGAGGTGAGCCAGAGGGGGACCCAAGTGTGACCGGGGGTTAGGCCGCGTAATATAAGAGTCATGTCCGGGGAGTCTCAGTAAACCTTAATAAACCATGGTCAGTCATAGTGTGTGTTAGTTACTCGGACAATCTACCGTCAAAACATCTGGTGCATCGCCCGACGCCTTACTCCTGCGCATGGCTCCACCCGTAACATCATTCACCGCTGCGAGTACGTCTTTCCATCAAGCTTTCACGCACCTAGGGGTGTCAAGTCATGCAATGAGGAGACACTGCTGCTGACCTCCGGTCACAGTTGCCCCAGAAGAGGGACGGGGGAGTAGTTTACTGCTCTCCCCAGCCGGGGACCCTAGGACCGCGTTCCTGGCAATCGGTAGAAGAGCTACAACCGTTGCCCAGCGAGCCGCAGTGAGGTTAACTCCGGTCGTCATGAGCCCATGCGCGGGAGCCAGCGTTACGGCACACCCCCGCCAGCAAGAAGACATAGTATAGGTAATAGCAATAAGTCAGCTTAGTTTTCAAAGTAGAACAGCCTTCTTCAGAACGATTTGACTAAGGACTCAATACACCCGTCTCTGAATGAAGTGATTTAGTAATCAATTATTAGTTTCATATTGCTTCGTTAGTATCTTGTTAGAACAAGTTTGGTTAACGAGAAGGGGAATAGGCCTTGGTAATTTAGTTAATTTAGTTAAGTGCTTTTGCATACAAACATGGTTTCGTTATGTGCTTGTTCTCGATCAGTAAAGCCTCTAAACAACCAGCTTCCATAATTATAAGAAATAAAAATAAGGTTATTTGGGTTCCTAGGTTATATAGACTAATTATAAGTGTTGGGTTTGTCATCGTTTCGTTATGTACTGTGCTAAATTTCTCATTCAAAAAAAACAACAAAAAAACTGGGTTTACTTTTATAATGTTTATGCGTTCCATAAAAATATGACTGTATCAGTGCAAAAATTACCGTTCTACAATTGTCCCGTAGCTCTAAGTACCACCTCCTGGTACCAGCCTACCGCACCTCCACAGGAAGTGGGCTCCTGTTCATTGCCTACTGTCGTAAAAGAGACCATGGGTTTTTGCGGCTATCTTGCCAGGCGCAACAAGACGGACTAGGACCCGTCGACCGTACCTCGCGTCCCCAGACTAAAACAAGCTAGGGCCCGCCCTTCCGTCGAACCGAGTTGCCAGCTCCGCTTCGCTGCGCCGGCAACTCGGTTCGACAGGGGGCCGGCCCAGCTTGGCCTGCCGGCGGCCTTTCCTCGGGCCTTCGGCCCTCGCATCAGACCCAACTTGGCCAGTCGAAGGCCCGGGCCTTCGGCCCGCTCTCATCAAACACCCCGTGAGCGGGTAAGGCAAAGTTATCGATGTACCATCGTGACTTAGGTCCGCCCTTCTATTCACAATATGCAAAAGTCCTTACACTTTTTACTCCAACTGTCCTTAGAATATGCCCATTTCATTTGTCTCTTAGCCCTCATTCCGAAAATACTCATATTTGCCATGCTACTGCAACTCCTTGCAATGGAGGCACAGCAGGAGCGCAAAACGAGCCCGTCGCACTTTTTCACATAACTCATGAAGGCGGGCTCCTGGACCCCCCTTCCGACCCCTCGTTGAAGAGGTCTTGCCAAGACCTATCGAAAACTTAAGTAAAAATTTTCAGTCGGTCGACCCCCTTTTTTCAAGATCCTGATGTGACTAATAGACGAAGTCGGGCTCCTGGACCCCCTTTCCGACCCCTCGTTGAAAAGGTCTTGCTGAGACCAATCGAAATCTGCAATAAATTTTTTTAGTCGGTCGACCCCCTTTTTTGAAGATCCTGATCTGGCCAACTTGTAAAAGCGGCCGATGGGGTCGGGACCAGGTCCATTCATCTTGTCTCGTCGCCCTGATTCCAAAAATACCCCTATGTGCCCTGCTAGCACCAATAATGGCGGAAATCCCCCTCCCGCTCATGTAAACCATGATGCACCTGCAGCAGCCCTTGTGCGACCCGGACGGGATTTGCACCACCGGATTATTTGTTTGGACGGTACTCCTGAAGTACCCTCCAAATCTGGTTACTCTAGCTCAACTCCTTCCTTGTACACAGACGACAACGACGACACACAGACACAAAGGCAAATGCATATGCCCTCCCCCTATTTTTTGAATAGAAGGGCGGGCCAAAAACCATGGGCTGGGCCATGGCGACGGCTGACCATGGTGATCCACGCATCGCCATGGTCAGATGATCTTGACCATGGCGAAATGGCGCATGGCGATCTGCACCATAGGGCAGCGCACCATGGGGGTGGCTCCCCTATGGTGTGCTGCCCCATGGTGCGCTGCCCCATAGTTAACCGCTCAATGGTGGAGTGCCTATGGTGATTTTAAATAGCTGGTCTCAGTGACCAACAAATTAAGCGCTCTGACTGACATCGCACCTGAGTGAAAATTCGATTCTACGCACGATTGTAAAGTAATGGTCTTTCTATCTCCAGTTATTTAAATGTTACAGACTATTTCTGAATAAACCTCGGAGACTTGAACGCACGGGCAAGAGATCATTCCCTGTGGTGCGAGCGCCACCATGGCGACAAACACCATGGTGCAGCTTCCACCATGGGCACGCCAGTGTTTTGACGGTAGATTGTCCGAGTAACTAACACACACTATGACTGACCATGGTTTATTAAGGTTTACTGACAAGGGAACGTTTTCCGGTGATACAGTCAGAATTTGATGGCGCTCTAGAATATTGTTCTTTGCGACCCTAAATTAGGTTTGGCACCAATTATAGCTGCCCGTAGGGGGATTAAAGCCGTTACGGTCGCGTTAAAATCCCAAAAAAGGGTCAAGAAAGTCGAAAAACTTGATTTTGACCAAAATGTCTCCAAATGGTCTGCAACGTCCAATAAATAAAAAAGATTCAATTTCTGAAGAAAATTTTTTTTTTTTCATTGAAAATGTGCAGTATGTTATATTTGGTGCAAGGCGAAAAAATGTTAGATTGCCGATTTTGACAGAAAAGACTCCGAATCGACTTAAAAGACAGAAATTAAAGAAATTAAAATTTTGTTCAAAAGCGAATGTTTTTTGGGTTGACCTGTTCAAATGTATAAAAAAAAATTCAAATATTCAAATATTTTTAAACGCTCAGAAACCTAAGATTTCCTATTTTTGAGCCAAATATTAAGTGCACAATGCTCAAAAATTTCAAATCGTCAGTTTTAAAAATGTTTTTTCATCTAGGAATTTCTACTCTGCAAATTACATGGAAAGATATCGCGCCCAAATATGCACACTAAATATCTTTCTACAATTTTTGTACGTGGTCTCACACAATTTTGCGCATACGTGCTTTTCGTACAAATTTGTACGAAATTTCACACGAATTTGTGCGATTCTGCGTACAAATTTGTACGAAAAAGTTCGCATGTTGAAAATTGTGTGAGACCACGTACAAAATTGTACAAATACATTTATTGTGTGGCGAGACACATAAGTCTCGCTAAGTTTTGGTAAGACCTGAAAGTCTCGCCAAAATATGATCAGACAAAAATGTCTCGCCACAAAATGGCTAATGAACGCCCATGCGGCGGACCGTAATAACGGCCTTTACAGTGGTCAGACAGAAAAGTCTTGCCATTTTGTAGCGAGACATTTTTGTCTGCCCAAATTTTGGGGAGATTTCTGGGCTTACCAGAACTTGGCAAGAATTTATGTCTCACCTCTGGGGTGGCGAGAAGTCTGACCTTAGGATTTGTAGTGTAATGGCGTACGTCTATACAATTTCGTCTGTTTCGCCGTTTGTCTAACCCTGGAGGCACCAGGAACTTATAACAACGACGAAGCTTCCGACCGCACAATGAACACTCTCAGTCTCATATGGACTTCAAGTCTCTGGCTTCTAGAGCTTTTTGAGCAAACGTAAATTGTACTATTTTCTCTTTAGCTATGCACAATTTTGATGGTTTTTAAGATGAAATTGTAAATAGATCGTGTAGAAATCTAAAAGTACACACTCTCAGTCTGCTATGGATTTTATTTTCCATTTTATAGAAATTTTGTTCTACGGCTTAGTGATTTTTAAGCGTTACTGTAATATAGTAAACTTTTACGGTAACTTACAAAGAATAATCCCAATGGAAAACAGACAATGTTAAGATAGAAAATACGTAGTTACAGACTGAATATACTATAATACTTGTATACATTTACTGTTTGAGCACAGAAATCAAGATATTTATATAGCGATTATATAATATTTTGACTGTACGTAAAGTAATTTTAGTCATCAACCACAGAGAAACTTGGGAGGTTTCCGTTACAATTATGATTTGTCGAATGAGTTTTCTGTAGGCATCTAGACTATATTTTCAATATTAAAGAAAATATATTTTACAACTTAGAGACATTTGGAAATGTTTTTTTACCAGTACATAATATCTAACAGAGTGAATGGATTTTACGGTATTTTTAGAAAAGATAAACTACTGTTACAGTGAAGAAATGTTTCCTTCTGCAGTGAAAGCTCTGACTTTTCTCTGTATTCTGCAGAAAACTAATACCAGAGTAAAAAGATTGAATGGTGTTTGTGAAGATTTGATCCCTGAACCTTCGATTCGCGATCCCACCATCTGATCCACTTACCTACCGAACCAACTCAATACATGGGATAAAGAAACAGCTACTTATTTCAAGAGGCGGTCCGCCACTTTCTAAATTATCTACAACACAGTTATTTTTCACATCATTTTATAGTGTTGCTTTTCAATAAGGTAAAGAAAAATTATTCTGTAACAACACAATATTTGCACTGTAAGATAACAGTGATTTTTCTCTACATGTGTTTACTGTGGCCAACTGATAACATTTTCTATTTCTTCTTTTATGTAAGTTTGTTGGGTTTTTTTTTTCTGTAGAGACTAATTATGTTTTCTGTGGTAATAGTAAATGATCGTTTACTGCATACGTATTGACAAAAAAGTCAGTATAGAGACTGAGAGTGCATTGCAATTGACAAAAAGTAAGGTTTAATGGACTAAATACTCCATATAAAATGGACAAAAACATGCAAAGCTAAAGAGAAAATAGTACATATTACGTTTGCACAAAAAACTTTTTGGCAAGAGATAAAATGTCAATACGAGTCTTGGAGTGAACAAATTGGTACAAAGTTCTACGCTGTATCACACAAATTTGAGCTAACGAACGAGTTCGCACAAATTTGTACGCAAAATCGTTCAAATTCGTGCGAGATGTCGTACAAATTTGTACGAAAAGCACGAATGCTCAAAATTGTGCGAGACCACGTAAAAAAATTGTACAAAGGAATTTAGTGTGCACATTACCAAGGGCTGCCGGGCATTTATTAATCTTCACTCGCGTGCATTCAGGTTACGAAGTCACCGCGGCGCATTTACGGTACGAGCTTCAGCAAACCCAGAGAAACTCAATTCGCCGATGAACACATTCGCCACCGTAGGGAATGTGAGATTGTCTTGACGTTCAACAATTTTTTTCAAGGTACCTGGACGTCTCGGAGTCTTTTTATGTCAAAATCGTCAATCTGACATTTTTTCGCCTCGCTCTAAAACATGGCATATGGCAAATTTCCCATGCACAAAAGAAAATTTCTTCAGAAATCGATTTTTTTGAATTTTTTGGACGTTTCAGACCATTTTGAGAAATTTTGGTCAAAATCAATTTTTTTGCCTTTTTTGACCTTTT
This sequence comes from Stenchaetothrips biformis, assembly GCA_030522485.1. Taxonomy (NCBI): domain Eukaryota; kingdom Metazoa; phylum Arthropoda; class Insecta; order Thysanoptera; family Thripidae; genus Stenchaetothrips; species Stenchaetothrips biformis. The sequence continues at coordinate 5,463,462 of CM060095.1, read as the reverse complement.
TTTGGGATTTCAACGCGACCGTAACGGCTTCAAACCCCCTACGGGCAGCTATAATTGGTGCCAAAGCTAATTTAGGGTCGCAAGGAACAATATTATAGAGCGCCATCAAATTCTGACTGTATCACAGGAAAACGTTCCCTTGTGAGACTCCCCGGACATGACTCTTATACGCGGCCTAACCCCCGGTCACACTGGGTCCCCCTCTGGCTCACCTCTGTCCTGATTCCCGGCTGGGCTGCGACTGCCCTCCGCTGGCCGCGTCGCTCCAGGCCTGGCCCCTTCGCGACGCACCCGGCGGCTAATTTCGCTGACACTAGGGACATGGCTCGCGGTGGCGGCGGGTGCAGCGTTCCGGGTAAGCAAACTTACCAATCGAATTGCAGTGTGAGGAGTGAAATGAGTAAAGTTAAACAAATGGAGTTAAGGTTAAAGCCCAAGTGGCTGGTTAACTGCCAATTTACTGAATTTAAACGTGTCATTGAATTTAAGTTGTCAAAATTGTCGCGGAAAAATTGAATAAGGTTATGTTGAACGTTTAATTAGAAAACGATAGAGTGTAAGTGTGACCGGGGTAAAAGGTTGAAATAACGTGAACACTGGTAGACATAGCAAAACAAGAAAACATTACACGAACTGCCTCATCGCGCTCCGGCCGCGCCACCATAACCCTGCCGGATTGAGGCTGGTGATAGACATTTAAAAAAGTAGTAGGGTCATTCTTTCCCAAGTCACCTGAGGCCCCGATATCGATGTCTCGGATTTTGACCAAACTTTGTGGGGATGTTCCCTGGGTAACAAAGAACATCAAAAAAAAATTTCAATTTTTTTGGTCGGCTCTAAAAGCTGAAAACACACATTTTGTAAAAAATATTCAAAAAATCACCAAAATTCTGTTTTTAGCCTTAGGTCGACGTACCCAGTGGATTTCCTTTCATTTTCTCATACTGAAAAAATAGAATCCGAGAGCCGCCTCACAAGTCACATATTTCAGGTGATATGGACCAAAAAATTGGTTTTTCGCGAATACCCAAAAAATGCATCCGAATTTTTTCATGAAAATTTTTTTGAAGAAAGGTCTTATGGTGGTCTACTACCCTGATGTTTTTTTGGAAACGGCTTTTCAGACACAGCGGAGATAAAAAATAAAAGGTGTATTTTGGTGCACTTTATGGCCCACAGAATTACCACTTTGAGTCCTACGTCATGACCCCCATTGGACTTTTTGTTCGCCTTTTCAAGACGAATCGATTGATATAAGGCAAAGACAGATCGGAGAACTTTTAACAATTGGTCTTTATTTGATCAAAATCGAAGAGGTGCAGGGTGCGCAAATGGGCCAATTGCTAAAAGTTCTCCGATCTGTCTTTGCCTGCGTCACGTTTCGCAACCATCCCACCCCCACGCCTATCTGCTCAGAGCGATGCAGTCCCTCCAAAGGTTAGCCGGGCGAGCGTGTCCGGTAGCGGTGTTGCTACGCATGCGCATGGGCTTACCCCACGACCACCCTGTCTGCCGCTTGCTAGCTCCGTACCTGAGGTACAACTGCATCGGGTTCCCGCGACCCGGTGAGGTGCGCATTCAGGCCGGGCACCTCGATCTGGTCGACGAGTGGGACGTCGATTACCTCCAGGTGGACACCACCTCTGGGTGGCGCAATCGGCGAGGGCGCTTTTGCGACAAACTCTATCGAGTCGGGCGTCAGCCGAAGCGCCCCCGCGTGATTGTGACGATTGGGCAAGCAACCCCACCATACATCCTACCCGACTACCACCTGATGGAGCGCACAAAGCGATTGCATCGTTCCCCTGTATTCTACACCTGTGTTTACCATCGCTTGGAAAGGTCCGCACCCCCCCCTCCTGATAGAACCCCTTTCCCGTTAAACCCCTTTGTTTTGCGTATCACTGACTATGTTTTCTTCATGTTTGTTCACAGTTAACCATGGCTACTGGAGGCGCTGACCCCGACACACTATCCATCTTCAACGCGTTGGATGAGGGAGAGCGTTTTCAGTCAATCTCCACACTACCGCAGGGAGTGCCTCACAGCCTGCTCCATCTCGAGAAGATCTCCACGAAACATGGGGATAAACTGAAACAGTATATGGACACCTCAGACTATCCTCGAGATCATCCTTTGTACAGTTTGGAAAATAAGAAAGTCATGGGGATGTTCAAAGATGAAAATAATGGAAAAATTATGACTTCATTTATAGGATTACGAGCCAAAATGTACACGTATTCAACTCTCGATGGGAAAACCAAATGTGTTGGAAAGGGGATTCCACGGGTAGCCTTAAAACAACAGCTTAGTTTTCAGGATTATTATAGGTGTATCGTGGAGAATAAAAATAAAAATGTGAGTTTTAAAAAAATAAGTACCGACCGTAAGCATCACTTGTTCACAACTTTTTCCACAAAAAAAGGACTCAGCTGCTATGATGATAAGAGGTATATTGAGTCTTGTAATGTGAAAACGAAGGCCTATGGACATTATTCTTTAAGAGATGAGGGGGAGAGAAACCTCTTAGAATTAGTTCAATTAATAGATGATCTGTAATTTAGTTTTAAGAAAAAATAATAGTATAAAAATGAAACTTGTAAACTCGTTTGTTCCTACTGTTCTTTTTTTAAGTGTTTAGCACTGTGTACAAACCAATTGTGTTTTGTTTTGAAAATAAATTTTTATTATGTCTTGATAAATGGTATTGTTTTTAACACACCGCTCTCCCTCCCTTTCCTCCGTGCTTGAGCGGTGCACTAGGTCAGTCAGACCTAGCGGCAAAAGCCGTCGCTGCGCTTCTACTGACACACATAAACATTGAGCCGATGGTTGACTTTTCCAAATACGGTCGGTGGGTGAGGGAGGGGAATCAGCAGACACCACTGCTATAAGAGTGTGTCTCCGTGAGCTCAGCGCCACATATCCATCAGAGGCTTTAGTGAGTGTGTCGCCTGGTGCTTTACCGTCTGCAAGAGTGATTTTCTGTGATTCAACGCGGAGAAAATGGAGAAGCAGCAGCAGCAGCAGCTCAGCAGCACTTTAATTGGTGAGTAAAATAAAAAGGGTTTAAAATTGATAAAAATAATGTTAATTTTTTTCTAAAAGGGAAATATTTTTTTGGGGGGGATTGACGTAGATAACAAAAGGCCGCATCCCATTTTGGGATTTTTGGCTTCAGTATTTAAAAAAATTGAGGCCTGCCATACATTCAAAGAAGCTATTAGAGTGGAATCCGGTGCAATTGCTAACAATTTGTGGGTGTGTGCGGAGCACCACATATTAGATGAAGAGACTGTTGTGTTGATAGAGGTAGCTCAAGATATGATGGACACAGTCCTCAGAGAGGTGTCGAACTCGGCACTCTCTGAGGACTTACGGAAAGCCTCAGAGATGATCAAAGTGTTGTTTGATGTGCCGGAGGACTGGGTACCTGTACCTCGCATGTAAAAAAGAGAAAAATAAATGAGTCATTCTAATTTCTTTTAACGTGAGTGTATTTAACTTTCCCTTTGCCCGTCCTTTTAAAAACCGAGAGAAGCAGTCTTTGCCTTTCAGCCTATTGGGTAGGCAACCCATTCGACACACGTAGTGTGCGGATTGCAGAAAAGTGCAAGTGCAGTTTGTAGATCGTCAGCTAGCCGCTAGATGGCGCCGAGCCCTCGGATTTGGAGCTGTCATCGAGCTGGTGGTGGGCGGCTTGGCTGGAGTCAGCATTTCATCGGTCTCAGGCGAGTGGAGTGGGGGGAACGGGGCATGTAAAAGGGTGAAGCGACAGTCAGTGGGCTGTCAGCCAGTTTGACGGTGTGGTGGAGTGCGGTATAGTGCGACGAAGTGGTGTGCGTGTGTGTAGTGTTGCGTGTGCGCGTGTGCGCAGTGTTAGTGTGTGTGTGTGTGTGGGTGGGTGTGTGCGCGCCCGTGTGTATGTGTGTGTGTGTGTTTGCTCGAGTTTTTTAAAAACTTCATTGGCAGAATGGTTTTCGAGGGAAAATCCTGTGAGACACACGCCAAGAAACCTCGTTTTTTTGAGGTCATAAATCTTTGCAGTACGTATAAAACACAAGTGTAGAGAAAAGTCGTGTATTATTCGGTTTTCTGAAACTTCTGATGTGTATTCTGAAGACTCGCCCGAGACCGACGCCGTGGAGAACCCACCACCGCGTGTCTACTGCATACCCCGACGGAGGCTGTTCCCCTCCCCGATTCCGGCAGCAGAACTGCCCATCGAAGAATCCTCTTGTAAGTAATTTTTTAAAAACAGTGTCTGTGAAACAACAACAACATTCTAGTGACTGGCTGGCTCGGCTGTTTTACCAGCCAACCGCTGACTGAACCTGGAGAGATAGTGTGTTCACGTGTGTGTGTGTGTGTGCGTGTGTGTAACGTGTTGATTGATTTTATTTGTCTCTTCTGTTACATATTAGCATCATCTGATGAAAGTTCTGAAACTGATGAAAGTTCATACGACACGCCCTGCTGCATCCGCATCAGTACGTCCGCTGCGTCTGCTACACTATCCGCTGCGTCCGCTACACCATCCGCTGCACGGGGCTGTCGACCATCAGTCCGTGGTGGGCGGACTAATATAACCGCAACCACATACCGGAATAAAGAGTAAGTTTTTTTTTATGTTTATTTGGAGAGAGAGAGAGAGAGAGAGAGAGAGAGAGAGAGAGAGAGAGAGAGAGAGAGACCTAGAAAAATTCTTTAAGTTTTCAAAACAAACCAAGAAATAAAAACAAAAAACAAGAAACTGGAGTATAAATACGTGACTTTAACTTGACATTCATTCAGTATGGCTTCGTTTAAGCAGATGCAAACACCTTTGACAGCATGTGTAGCTGGTCCCAGTAAATCAGGAAAAACACAGTGGGTTTTAAAATTTTTGAAGCACACTAATGTGTTGGTTGATAAACCACCCAGCTCGATAGTGTGGTGTTATGGTGAGTTGGGTGGAGTGTCCAAAAAAGTGCTAAATAATCCATTAATTAAAAAGCACTGTGGCGTTCCTGCCGAAGAGAGTGGACTGCTTACTGAGAATTCATTGATACTTTTGGATGATCTTATGTCTGAAGCTTATAATCAGGATATTAGTAATCTCTTCACTCGAGGTTCGGGACATCGTATGATATCAGTAGTAATCCTTACCCAGAATTTATTTCACCAAAGTAAGAATTCACGCCCCCCAGGCCCGCGCGCCCCGGCGAACTACCAGCAGTCGCGGAGGCGGACCTGCTGGGCGTGCAGGAGCTGGCACCAATGGCCAACGACAGTGCTCTCGCCGTCGCCCTCGCCATGGACAGCGAGGACAACCGGAGCAACGCCAGTGACCGGGACGACTGGACCTGGACGAGCAGCGCCAGTAGCGAAGACGAACAAAACACCCTTGGGGTGGTGGGCCCCGACCCGAACGTCAGACAACCCGACTACTGCGACAACTGCGGCTGCCCAACGCACATGCCGCTGGTGGGTGGCAACTGCCATTGGTGCTACCTAAAGCGAAAGAAGCGGGCCGCGGCGGTCCACCAGCAGGCGGTCCTCCATGCGCCACCCCAGGTACCCGCAGCCCACCATCTGCCCATGGCCCACATGCCCGTCGCGGATCACCTACCCACGGCTCACCACGCGCCGGCGGCGCACTTCCAGTGAATGGCAGTGCCCGTCGCGCTCCCACCCCCGCAAGTGGTCTACAAAAAACAGAGGACCGGCGCACCGAGGGTGTTCTGCGCGAGATGCAATCGCCGGCATTCAATCGCCATTCAATGCCCTTCTCTCCAGTAATAACCTTCTCCAGTAGTGACTGAGCGCTTCGTCTTGAGGCGGGCAAAGATGGCCCAGCTTCGCCTCAAGACGGGCAACCTGGCTTCGCCTTGTTTCATAATTGGACTTATTTTAACTATCAGCTACGCCAGGAGCGGGCAATACCTTTTTTTTTTCTTTTTTGTTAATGTTTCATCGCTTCTACTCGTACACGTTTTGTACATCTGATTTTATATTTGTAATACATGTATAGACCTTACCTTGCTTTTCGCTCGAGTAATCCTGTGTTCCTCGCCTCGCTCAGCTTCCATAGCTGCTTCACTTGAATTGAAATGGATTGAATTTGATTGTGCCTGCATCTACACGCAATAACTTGTTTGCTTGGCCGAGTTGCTTTTAACTTTAAAATCAGCACAACACTCATACTTGAACTACTTTGGCACGTGAGACTTTGAGCTTTGGCAAGAATTTCAGTTCCTGGTTCTTGTTCATCACAACTTTCTCTTGAAACTGATGAATACGTGACACACCTCTGACAGACGGTGGAGTCAGCACAGTTTGAAAGTTCTTCCGGAGTCATACTGACACGGAACACAACAAGAAGTCTCTCAACCCTCCAGCTGATTATGACACACCACAATGGTGGAGTCAACACAGTTAAAAATTTCTCTGGAGTCTTCAAGACACAGAACAGAAATTCAAACTCGCACTCACTAAAGTCTGGCGTCAAACTGACACAGACAGGCGTTCGCCTTTTGAGCCCACTACTGCAAGTAATTTGCACTGCTGGATAACTAATAGTGCAATTGAAATCAGATCAACTTCCAAACATCACAAAACTTTCAAGATCACCAATGCTTGAATTGAAAGAAGAAAGGGAGGAGAAGGTAGCAGTAATGGTACTGCTTGTAAATGTTTTTGAGAAGCACAAGTCGAACGCATGCACCGCGGCGCACAGCCAGGTCGCGCGACGCTTGAATTCACTTCGAAAAAAAAAATCAAAATTAGAAGTTCTAACCAAAACAAGCAGAACTGTTTACACCGACATGGGCTTATTCACCCTCCCAAGATCACTATCTGCACTCGCGCCGCGTCAGCCAATGACAGGCCGAGCCACCGGAGCTGCCAACCTTGCCGCGCGGAGCGCACGATTCGAATGCAGCCTCCCTATTCGCAAGACGGCCGCGCTGTAATTAAACAAGCAGACGACAAGCCGGAGCGAAAAGAAGCTAACATCGCGAGTCTTTCGACAGCGATTCCACTTGAAGAATCAACGCGCCTCGACAGGATTCGAACCAACGCGGACGACAAGATGATGCTGCGAGTCCTCAGGGACAGCACTCAACCAGTCTCGCCTCGGTTTCGAACCTTCGCCACCGGACGACAGTCCGCCTGCACGACAACTTGGACGACGGGCAGCAGAAAAACAACGCGCTCCACCCCGGATTCGAACCCACGCCCCCGGACGACGACCCACGGCCCCTGCTGGACGACCAAGGTCTGACGGACTACACTTCGAACTCCGAGAGAATGGACACCGTTGCTGGCCCACCCCAATCAGCGTGGACATCAGAACCCCAAACAAAAGCTAAGTTTTCTGTCTAACCTCTCTGTCCCACTGCAGTAATTTCAAATTTAATTCCAGTGTTGGAACTCTAATTTGTCTTGCACTAACCTCTTAATTACAGCCTGGTTAACCAGCAGTTAACTTGTCAACAACCAATGTGGTTCACTCCCCTCGATTTAAACCCAGAATTGTTTAGCGAGTAACGCTTTCCTAATTTAAAAAGCCCTCAGCAATCAGTCTGGCTTAGACTCACTCTGGACTAGTTCACAGTTTCATTTTGACAAACTTAAAGCTTTTCCGTCTTAATTCTAGCCGATCCCCCTAAAAGTGAACCATCGTGTAACAACAAAAGCCTCTCACCAGCCTGCACTGTTCTAGGTCAGCTGATCCGCTCTGAGCATCGTCCCTGGTCCTGCAAGATTCTACGCCAGAAGCTCTACGATGACTCAAGCCTTCCCTCGCCCGCTCACCATGAGAAGCTACCACTTCAAGTTCTACGCAACGATCAACTGCCTGCAGCACTACTTCATGGACATCAGCCAGTCTGCTTCCAGTCTGATTAGTGCCTCCGAGGCTCGTCCAGAGTTTTGGGTGGTTTTCTCTGGACCTAGCTGCGGCTAGCCTATATGGGGAGCAGTGCTTGACCTTCGCACTTGTGTCTGCTAGCTTACTCACTACAAGCTCAGCATGACTGCGTTTGCCAGTTAACTACAAACGCTAGGCTTAGAACACTCGTTGAGACCGCGTCACACTGACAGGTCTCGACAGAGGCGTTAACATTTGGCGCGTCCAACGGACAGCCAGGTGACTCCAGCGTGTCCAGAGGACAGCTGGAAGGCCGAGGCCCACCCGCCTGTTTTCCCGGAGAAGGGAGGGGTGATGTGGTGATACGGCTTTGTAGCCTCCACCACCCTTTCCATGCACTAAGTCAGAACGCGGAACGCGCACTACTCGCGTGGCGATACCCCACGCTCAGAGCCAGACAGCCCAAACGGCCGGCTGCGCTACCCCGCGCGTCAGCCGTCCGCGCCACCGCTTCAAGCATCCCGCGCCGCGCGTCCCGAACGCGCGGCCGCCAATCGAAGCCGATCGCGCCGATCGGGTCCCGAGCGGCCCGCCGGGCCGATCCCGAAGCCGAACCCGATGCCCGACTCCGAGCCCGCCCGCGAGCCTCCGCGGCGCGGCCGGCCCGATCGTCACTCCGAGTCCAGCCAGCAGCAGCGACACATTGTCCTCTCTGACCGTCTCGTCCGTACTTAGCGCCGCGTCCTAAGGACCTCCGCTCTCGCGCTCTCTCTCTATTGCATTGATTACCCTGCATTGAATCTGTTCTGTGTACCAATAAACCTTGCGTTTATAAGCCATACCTTCACTCATCTCTCTAGGAACCTCCCTCTTAAACCCGCATTATTACAGTCCTTTTTAGGACCAACAAACGTTTCAGAAAGGATACCTCTCTCAAAGACAATTCACAGCAAAAACACAATACACTTGCACATCGCACTTGCACATCGACAAAACCATCCCCCCGAAAATCGTTGCTTCTCAAATCTCGCCCGATCACCTTCAGATTCGGCACACACACACTCCGCTGCCCGACTTCGGGATTCCCACCGAACAGAATTGCAAATTTCCACCCTCAAACACAACAACCCTGCACGACCTACCTCTCCACCTACCCGGCGTGGCCAGCCCTTCCGCCGGCCAACTGTCAACAACCTATCAACGCCCCATCGAGTCAGCAGTCTCCAAGCACCGAGCGACTGCCGCCCTGTTGCGCGGAGCGTAACTGCAGAACTGGCCTGCGTCGAGAAGATCTGCGAGCCGCGAGGCGAGCGCGCAAGGCGCAGGCCGGAACTAAGTTGCGATCAGCAGAACGCCCGCGGAATGGCGAGAGGGGGAAGACACAGGTCCCGCGGAGTCGCGAGGCCGCCGAAGCAGGGCGGCGGGGTGACGGGGCTCCGCGTGGAGGGGGGGGGGGGGGGGGAGTCTAGCTGGACTAGACGAAGGGCTGGCGGTGTGTGGATGTGTGTGTGGGTGTGAGGGTGAATGCCCGGTTGGAGTCGAGGTGTGGAAGGCGACGGGTGTGACTGGTTAGGAGTGTGAACGTGGATGCTGAATTTACAGCGTGAACTCTGAACCTTGAACGTGTGGTGTGCGGGGAGTGTGTGAGCAGTAATTCCTGAACGTGAAGGTGAGTGTGTGCTCAATAGTTGATCAACTACCGTGCTCCCCTCTGACAACCGCCAACCATGCCTCGTGACGTCCGCCCCTGGCAAGGGCGCAGCCCAACCACCCTCGGGTGGTCGCGGCACTTGCGTCACGAGCCCGGAAGTAAGAAGAGGACCACTGGCCGGACGGGCAGGAGCCGCCGCCAGCCAGGCAGTCATCTCCGGCCACCTCGGACCCGGCACCCGAAAGGATGGCCAGACCGTCGACATCTCCATCCCCGGGGCGCGGGAACCCCCAGTCTCTGGGGCAAGTACTGCCGACCCGGGGAACCTCCAGCCCCCCGAACCACCGCAGAACCCGGGGGGGGGGGGGGGGGGGGGGGTCAGCAAGCCCCCACCTAACCGAAAAGTGCACGCAAGGGGAAAAGGAGGAAGGATGAGGGGACCCCCCCCCCCCCCCCCACCACCACCACCACCAAGAGTGAAATAGACACTCGTCAGTGGGCTACGGCCGAAGAGAAAAAAGACTCTATAGATTTAAGGGACTAGATTAGAAATAATGCACTTTCACGGGTAGGTTAGGGAAGGCTAACTGCACTTGCACACACAGATCTTAGGCTAGGACCCACCTCACAACTTTTGAGGCATGGGTAGATTAGAATTAAGCGCACTTGCACCATGCACTTGCACAAGGTAACTAGCAGCGCTTGCACCAGGCACGGGGACTAGAACGAAGAGGCCAGTAGCACTTGCATTACGCACTTGCACAGGCAGATAGGTTAAGAATTTAAATGGCAGCCATAGCCTGCACTTGCGCTAGGCTCTTGCTCAACTGTACATAGCATTGCACTTGCATTTGCACATCAACACTGACCAGAAAAGGTCACTAAAACTAATAAAGTGGTGGGGAGACTACCGCCCCCCACCCCCCCGCTAGTGATTTTAATTGAAAAACACCTACCACATGCCGGTGAGGTGCCCACTACAGTTTATCGTGAATTTTTTTTTCTCCATGGTTTTTACAATCACACTAAAATTATAAACTTGCCCAAAAAGCTACCCAATTGGCTCTGCTCGGTTCTCAGACCAAAATGTGGGCAGCAACAGCTTAAGCTTCTCTTCTGGGAAAACATGAACAGATGCGACGTCTACTAAAAACTTATATATAACCTCTCTTAAAGCCGCAGGGTAAAAAGACTACATTGTAAACCTCATGTATCACTTAACTGTGTACCTGAACTGAATAAAGGCACTTTGAAACTGAACTGAGCTCTGGTGGTGAAGAAATCGACGAATTTATCCCTCTACCATCGGCACATGTTTGTATAGTTGTACATCCTGACTTTATGAACTCTTTCCTCTTTTCTTCTTAAATTTGGCGATATTCAAACAGAAACTTTTTGTTATTACTACGAGACATAAGGATTGATGGCATTGTAAGGTTAACCAGAAATATAGTAATTTTTACCAGACGGTCTCCAACTAGGCAGTGTGGTATTTTTTACAAGAATTCTAGTTGGTTCCTATTTTACGACACATTTTACATTTTACATTTACATTCTGGTAAATGGCACTAAAATGCTGGTTGCTCAACTTAACTTTTTTTTCAGTGGGTGACTTTTCTTCCTTTTGAAAGTTTGGTGTGGACGATGCCAGCACTGTAATAGGCACCTAAGGGTAACACCCAACCGATGAGGGGAACACCCCCCCCCCCCTCGGTGTTTTAACTCGTGTTTTAACTTGTTTCTTTCCTAACTTTGACAGCGACGAGACCCCCCGTTTTCCTCCCGAAGACCGTGCGTAAGGGAGTCTGAACAGCTTATTCTCCTCCACCCTTTCTCGGTGAGTACGCTTTATACTGGTTCACTTCTACAATCGATTGCGACGTTTTCTAACCTCTGTTTTATCTTTTTGAGTCACTAACCCTTTTTCGTGTCTGTTTACAGTTAACCATGGCTGTTGGTGGTTGTGACGCTGATCCTCTGGGTGTCTTCAATGCGCTAGATGAGGGGGAGCGTTTCCAATCAATCTCAACACTGCCAGAAGGACTTCCACACAACCTCCTCCATCTGGAGCGGATCGCAACAAAGCACGGACACTAACCTAAACTGAAGGCTCGAGTGACGCGGGGGGGGGGGGGCACACCGATCTTCTCACTGTCATCCTTCCATCGCGCTTCAGCAACATGGCGGACGACACCATTCAAAAGATAAATGCGTTTGCCGACGCAGGGCATTCCGTATGCTATAGCATTTATGGGATGAGACGGAAATGCTTTCAAAGTGACCATGACAGCGTCTCTGGGTGACGACTAAGTTCAAATATAATTCACTACTATCCACTGGTTTTTTGTCTTGCGTCCTGACTCATCATTCCTAATTTTCTCCCGCTCAATGAGACTCATTTTTATCATATTCTAATTTTCTTTATTTTACTAATGAATCCTTGACAGAGTTTTTGAGCTACGCAAGCCGCAGCGCCCGAAATGGACGCGTCCGGGGCCAGGGATTCAAAATTTGCTCAGAGAGTGACGGCACATTCTCTGGCAAACCCTAAAAAATGACGTCTGCAGTTGTCTGCTCAGCATCCTGCAAAACAAAATACCAAAACCCAGTAAAAAATACTTTTATTTACGTAGTTGTCTGCGCAGCATCCTATAATAAAAAAAAAAAAGGCCTGCAAAGTCCAATACTCAACCTCCTCGCGGTGCAGGCCGGGCAACGCTCTCCTTCAGAGTACGGCTAATGAGTATGGCATCCTTAGGAATATATAACCTCTATGGGGATTTCCTTACCTCCTTCATCCTCTTCGTGCTCCCCAATGTTCCCAACATCACATCAGTCAAAAGCAATTATCAAGAACGTGGTCATTCCTAATGTGTTCACAGGTTAACACAGCATCATGGAATCATCTTCTGCTGTTTCAAGAACTAAGGGCGCCCCTGGAGTTCCTGACATCATTAAAGCTGCATTTTCTGATTTTCTGGAAGACTCATTCCAGGAAAGACACATGACGTGCAGACGCATGTGCATTTGGTTCTACCGAAACACAAGAGAGGGTTCCGTAAGGCTTCGTTTGGTGGCAAGAAAAGTAGTCTTTGAAAATGAAGCATTCCATATCACTGAAATATACCAAACATATTTCAATCCTTCTGCTCACCGAGACGTCATGATTCCAATTGAGTTTCCTCTACGGTTACCTCATGAATACAGATTTTGCAAAGACCTTTGCAAGACCAGAAGTTGTCATCCCATGGCATGCTTTACATCTCCTCATGTCGCCCAAGAGGTGTACAGATCGTGCATATTCAAAACCATCAATAGAAAAGTAATTCTAAGGATCGCACAATCAACATCGTTGTACTTGTCTTAGACACGGTTATGAAACAATTAAAATGTATTATTTTCAAAATTGGATTTGACTTATTTTTCCCTTTCCATTTACGATTCTCAAGTTTACAAACTTTTTTAAGAATTAGCTACGTCACCTGTCAAGTTTCACCTATCCTCTTTTACATCGTCGTCGGTAAAAGGAACTGGTTCAGTGCTCAATTTTTTATTTCTTCACCAGGTTCATTTTTTGATTACATCATTTTTCACGCGTTGCTGTTCGCCTATCTGCAAAATATTCCTCTTGTTCATCTTCAACCATCTCTCCGGAATCATTTGTCACCGTATCGGATTCGTCTTTAAGCGTAAAGGTAAGAACATCAGGTGACATTTCCCAAAGATTAACAATACTCATATATCAAATTGTCTTGGCGCCCTAACGAAGCCCAAGGATGTTACGTGACTGACAGGCACTAACAGAATCATGCAACTCATGTGTACCATTTTTAATCGTACAATATGTGCATTCTTTCAGAACATGAGGTCCTTACTAGAACTTGCTGCCTGGTCAGCACCAATGCTCGGTTTGTTCGAAAAGGATGACATCTATTCCTTTCCAGGGACGATAATTGGAGACACGATTGAAGCGCGCGGTAAGTGTTGGTTTCAATACCATCCGTCAAACTTCACTCTACAAATTTAAGACTTACACTGACATCCATTTTCAGTTATCTGGCATGGTCATGGAGTTGGACTACTTTTGGACGGGTTGTGGGAAGACGACAACTTATTACAGAGAGCCATGACAACTATTCTTCACCGGGGTGTTCACTGCAACTTCCAACGCAGATCTGTATCGGCACCTATCCATTCGCTGCCGAACATAATGCAATAGGAATGGAAAATTCATCAAATTACAGTTACCGACTCATGGAAAGATGAAGATTTTCAGAGAATCCTAGATACCTTCTGCACAAAGGTCCGACCAAGAAGCATCGTTCTTGAATCAGAAGTGGAACACTTCAATCATCCATTGTATCGTCAAGTTGGTTTTGTCGGCAATGAATGGAATTTATGTCCTGTTTATGCACTGCACACTAACGACTAAATTGAAACAATTAAAAACTGTATGACATAGGAAACGATCATGGACCACATCCAGAGATAGCCTCCTCTTGGGATACCGAAAGGAGTCGCAGGCTCGCCCCCAATGACTGAGTTGGGAGGGGTTTGCCTAACTGAATGGTTCTGCAGTGTAACTTAAATCGCAGCATTCATTCAGTTACGGATTCCCCCGACCTTTATCGTCTTTTCGACCGTTCCATGGATCAACAATCATCTGGGACATCAGTCGTCATCTGTGAAGAAACGGATACGCACACCAAGAAGAGTAATCGCATGTTAATTCTTTTGGTTCTGGGTGTTTTTGGCATTTGTCTGATGACAATGTAATTCTCACACAAAGCCTTAAGCACTGAGAGCTGGAACGATTGTTCATACGACAACATCAACCTTCAATTTCGCAGATGTATATATATTTTGCAAAGGTCAAATACAGAACAAAACACAGTTTACACAAAAAAAAAAAAAAAAACATTTTCTACCCCAAACAAAGTTATAATCTAATACCCAATTATAAGTGTTAATCGATTAATGTATCCTTCTGAATGGATTTGACGTTAGGTTAAAGAGAAGCGCTATTGTTAGAAACTTTACTAGTTTCGCAAGTATACCTGTCAGGTTCCATCAAAATATTCCTAGTACTAAGCAGAAAAAATATAGCTATGATTGCTAGTTAAAACAGAGCTCAAAGTAAAGGGTTGTTTTTTTGTAATTATGGACTAACTAGTAATAGCGGTGTATTGATATTACCCTACTCCTGCTCTCTTTCTTCTTACTTGTGAGTACCGGGCAGGGCTTCTTCTCCGTGTGACTTTTATGGCCGCGCCGTGGGAACGTTGGCGAAAGGGTTTATTTCTTCTCCCTTTCGCAAAATGCTGAGATGGGCCAGCACTGCTTTGGCGCACAAAGCAACCGCAGTGGGCTGTGGCAGGCGTTACACCTGGCCACAGCTCGCGCAACTCTTAGTTGTGATGAGTTATACGCCTGGGCTTAAGACCAACGCCACAAATTTTAAATGTAACTTTTTAAGATTTTATAGGTGGCGTGGGAAGTTCTTCAAATCCCTCGGCTAGGATAGAGCGCGCCAGACGCCTTCTCATTTCCGTCCGGCTTCCTCCTATAAAGGACTCAGCTTGGGCAGCGAGGCAATGCCTTCGCTGTGCTTCCTCAAAGTTGACTCAGCAATTTGATAGAGACGTAAAAATGTGGTGATCCGGAAAAATTGACGTCCCGGGCAAGGCTCTGCGATGACTCCTTGGGCTCATCGCACTCCACGTTGTAAGTCACACGTGGGTTACGCCACTGGCAACTGCGGTTCTCACTGAGTACCCTATGGTAACTACTACATTACTTATTTAAAAAAAAAAAAAACAGAGAAAAGAAAACCACTTCCTAGTTCGTTAGTATTTAAGTTTTACAATCTAGCTGCAGCCCTTTGACGTAATTCCTGTAATTCAATTTGTGACGCGTCTTGGTTTACCGGTTGAGGCTGGGGCGCCGCAACATTTGCTGGCCCAGCAAATCTCCTAATCGCACTGCGACCACAGCTCCACAACCTTGAAATTGCTCCAGTTTTGAAGTTACCCAATAACAGAAGGCTGCTATTGCGGAAAGACAAATGAGGGTGAAAATGATAGTTTCAACCTAACCCGATTTGTAAATGGCGCAATT
Source organism: Stenchaetothrips biformis (assembly GCA_030522485.1). NCBI lineage: Eukaryota > Metazoa > Arthropoda > Insecta > Thysanoptera > Thripidae > Stenchaetothrips > Stenchaetothrips biformis. The sequence goes on along the minus strand of CM060095.1, from coordinate 5,447,842 downwards.
GCTTCCATGCCGGACCGGTGCTGCCAAAGGGCGCAACTGTAGCTAATTGTATTGGCGGTAGAGTAACATTATCTGCAAGGAGCACTAGTGCATGGCTTCGAGGAACAAAAACTACGAGCAGCGAGAAATTGCCCATATCAGACCACGAATTATCAACCTTCACATGCGCGGTCGTTTCCTTGGGCAAGAAACAAGCACTGCCCGACGGCATTTGAGTGCGGCCACCCGCATTTTGTTCAATCAATGTACAATGACACGGGAGTACAATTTCATTCCTTCCCGATTCCCGAGACTAAAGCCTTAATAGAACGAACAACAACATTATGACGAATTACATCTAAGTCACTGGACGGGTTAAGCACAGAAAATGTATCGTTCCAAATTGATTGAACTGTGGATTCCTTTATATCATTACAGGAGATATGACAATGGTCCTCCAAATCGGACACTTCCATTCTTGTCAAAATTCTATGTATACAGTTGGTCAAACCACTATTTTCACTAACCCTGGGTATGATTTTCACAAATTTATTATTCAGCACGTCGTCGCCGTCTTGTGGCCGAATGGATTCACCATCTGATGCTATTACAACAGTTTTATGTAGAACTGAACACGTATTGTTGCGTTCCGCAACGGGGCAACGCCCGAACCCGCTAAACTCAAAACTGTCTCAGTAAGCAAGAATGCACCGAGCAACCGCGCCGCGAGCCCGCCTGACCGAGCAGAGCTCGTCAGTCGGTAAGTGCCAGCTCCCGCGAACTGGAACTTAATAAAGATTGTATTTGGCCTTAATTTATTGTTTATAAATAGTTTATTAAAATGGCTGTATCAGAGCCCATTTTATTCATCCTTATTAAGCAAATTAAGGATTTTATTCAGTACTTATTAAATACTTATTAAGTTTCTATATAGGTGCAACTTAACGATATTCAGTTTTAATAAGCATCATCTCTAAAAGAAAGAAGTGCTCGGAAAAAATATATAAAAAGTGAATATGGCAAACGTGAGCCTAAATATAGTTTTTATTTACCCTAAATAAAAACCAAATATAAATTCTTATTTGTTTTATAAAAATGAATAATATGGAACCATATACAGCCATTTTTAATAAACTGTTAATAAACTTTTAATAAACTATAAATTAAGGCCAAATAAAGCTTTATTCAATTCAAGTTGGCGGGCTGAGGGGCGCAGAGCGGTCCGAGGGAGGTCTGGGAGATACCGGAGCAACCCCTATTACATCAGGTAACCCAGGCCTTTTATTCCACATTACCTTCAACCCTAAAGGTCCCCCAGACCAGAACTGGGCAAATCCCCGCAAGCCCAAGCACCCTCTTCTAAAAAGCCTGAGGGCGGTGCCTGGACTTGCACATGGTGGAGGTGCGGTTTTGAAGGGTGGAAGATAACCTGTCCGTGACTCGCGACTTATCGATTCACTAAGTTTAAGGAACGCACCATAACGCGTTTTAGGTCTCAGCAAGCGTGTTGTGGTTGCCATTTTGAGTGATTTTGAGTGGCTCCCTTGTAGCCGGTGTAATTTAAAATCTAAGTTTAAGTAAATTTAGTTATTGATTAGGGAGTTTAACACAAGTCAAGTTAGATTTAGCTTAAATTAAGTGATAAGTTCATTTTATTTTATTTTTAGTTTTTTCTCTCTTTTTTTTGTGGGTGCTATTTCTGGCACTGTCTCAGCCTTCCTTTTCTGTCGTCTGTCCTATCCGTCTTTCCATCTACTATCTTCCGCTGATTTCTGGCCACCTCTTCTGGCCGTCATGAATCTTACTTTAAATCCCTATGGCGTCTGGTTTTAACCCAGTCCTCGGAGCGAAGACGCGCCGTTTTCTTAGCGCCGCGTGGTTCTTCGCACGGCACGGCCGTCGTCGCACGGCGCCAGAAGAAGACACCGGGCCGTTCGTGGAGATCGAAAGGTGGGAGAGCTTTGACGACACCCAGCTCGAAACGCTCATTTCCGACCTAGAGGACATCGTCCTGCAGCTGGGCGAGCGCACCTCGTTCTCCACACGGGAGGTGCAGCGGAAGATACGCGCTCTTAACACATTCGCGACCGTCCGGGGACATGATTCCCGGAGGGTCTGAAGGGGGTTCGGTCGTGAGAGGAAGTTCGCCCGGAATGAGTCCGGTCGTGAATGTGTTAACGAGCGCCACCAGACAGCGGGTTCCGACCGGTGCCGGATTGTGCTAGGGCCACAGCAGGCCGGAGCACCGGAACAGGGGAAGTTGCGTGTGGAGTTAGCTCGGTGGTTGCAGGTCGTCAGGGAGACACGGCGACTTGGCCGTCGGGACGGCGACGTCTACCAGGCCCTCCTGCAAGTCTTCGAGGAGAACGTCCCCAACGAAGAGGGTCCCAGCCTCCTTGACCAGTTCGAGGGAATCCGGGGACGACCGTTTCTCGAGGGGACTCCACCGAGCTCCGTATTGGCGTCCGAACGTTGGGAGAGTGACGAGGAGGGGGACGTGCCGCTGTACGACAACATCCACGGCGGCACCATTAACTTTGACGATTTCTCGAGTGAACAGTTCTCCTTCCGAAACCTGCCGTCCCCTCCGAGTACATCGCCAAGGAGGGACTCACCGGCTACCAGTAGGATCCCAACTCCCGAGCGGCGGAGCACTCCATTGAGGGTAAGGGCGCAACACAGGCGCGACAGGCGCGGCCCGACACCTCCGCCACTCCCACAGTGGCCGCCGCAGCCCCCAAGGAATACGCCAGGTAGGCCACCAGCAAACCCGGGTGGCCAAGGGCCCCGTTCAGACATGATTCCTCTACCGCCGTTCAACCGCTACCGCGGGTCAGAGAGCGGAGACCCAGCGGAGTTTATAGAGGAGCAGGAGTCGTACTGGGAGATGTGTGGGCTAGACCCAGACTATTCCGCTAACCAGTTCGAACGCTGCTTGTCTGGGGGGGGGGGGGCGAAGAGTGTTGCTAAAGCCCTGATTGATCAGTATGGACGGGACGCAGCATCGTGGCAGATAATTAAAGACAATTTAATCGAGAGGTATCGTGGCCAGCAGTCTCCATTCCAGAAGGTCACGTCGATGGTCAACCGGAAGCAGCGCGAGGGCGAGTCGCTGGAGGAGTAAGTGGCTGACAAGGAGCGGATGGCTAAGAAGTGCGACCGCTTCCTGCGGGAGGCCGAGATCGCCACCAGCATCCAGGAGGGCCTCGCACCGGAAATCGCCGACCAGCTACGGCCGTTCACCTTCAGATCAGTCGCAGAGCTGCTTGCCGCGGCCCGGAAAGTGGACGAGAGCCGGCCGAAGAAGCAAGTCTCCATCGTGGAGCCGCAGGCAGACACCTTTGTGTCGGCGAGCGACCTGGTGAAACTGCTCACAAATCTGTCCTCTCTGAACTTAGGCGCCCAGGTCAACGCCCTGTCCCAGTCCTCATCCAACCAGGAGCGAGGGCAGGGTTCCGCCGGCCACGTGTCTCGGCGGGAGGCGTTCGACACCGGACCGGGCCACCGCGATGCCACGCCATACCGCCAGCGCAGCCCTTCCGGCCCACGATACCCGCCAGGACTCTCCGGGTGGCCCCACGCCCAATCCTGGGGACCCGGACACAACCAGGGCCCCTCTACCCGGGCCCACAGTTCTCTTGGGCACCGCCGTCGGGCTGGCCCCCGCCTGGCCGCAGCCAGGTTGGCCACAGTCAGGCTGGCCGTCGCCGTGCCCTCCCCAGCAGCAAGGCTGGCCGCCGCAGGGTCCTCCGCCGCCAGGCTGGCCGCCGCAGGGTCCTCCGCCGCCAGGCTGGCAGCAGCAGGGACCCCCGCCTCAGCAAGGATGGGCCCCGCAAGGATCTTGGCAGCAGAGTTGGCCTCAGCAGAGCTGGCCTCAGCAGGGCTGGCCCCAGCAGAGCTGGCCCCAGCAGGGCTGGCCCCAGCAGGGCTGGTCTCAGCGGTCCTGGCCGCAGGGCGGCTCCCAACAGCAGTCGGGGCCTCTCCCACCGTCCGGACCTCGGAGGGACCGCTCTAGGACGCCAGGATCAGGCCGCCCAAGAAGCAAGTCCGGAGAAAGGACTTGTTTCAAGTGCGGACAGCCCGGCCACCTCCAAAATCAGTGTCCAAAAAACGAGTAGCGTCTCCACTTCTGGGTCACTCAACCCCAGCACCTGGCAACACTTGGCATCTTTCTCAACCTCTTTCGCAACCATTATGTTCAGCAAATTCAGCAGTCGTCGGGCAACGCACCCAGTCGGTCAGCAGCGGCTCGCAGTGGGTTGCCTCACCGTGGCAGTGCAGCGACCAGCAGCGCGCCGCGTCAGCATCAACCATCAGCAGTGCGCCGACGGTCGACCCAGTTCGGCCGCCTCTGTCAGCACTGCGTACGCTAGCTCGGCGCCGTTACCACCCGCGCAGACCTGGGCCGGGCATCGTCGCCGCAGTCGACCAGTCTTCGTCCAGCCCACCTCCAGTGCAGCACCCAGCGCAGCTCCGCCTGGTGGCCACCTGGATCGTCTCGATCTTCAGCAGCAGTGCCCAGCCTACACCAGTAGTCACCCAGCTCGACTCCGGCAGCGCAGTAACGGCCATCAACGAGGCTCTGTTCGCTTCAATTGGAACTAAGGATGGACATCGCCATTTTCATCCCCGTGGTCCTCGCCGGGCGGGGAGCGGCGGCCAGCGCCAGCGGGCCGGAGTGGATCGGGGTCCGGTTATCAACGGGCTTCGTGGAGCGGCCCCTTCCGGGCAAGTTTCCGGCGGAGGCTGCTGAGACGATCCACTTCGTGCGGCCGCTTCCCAACTTCAACGCGGGCCGGGCCGCCGAGTTGGCAGCCAAGCTCGCCTCGCTGCTGACCCAACAGTCCAACTCGCGCATGGCCGACACGAGCCACGCGTGGAAGCACGCAGTAACTCGCCTCATACAGAAGATCGGCCTTGTCCAGGACGCGGCGGTTAGGGTGTTTCAAAAAAAATAGATTTTTGAAAGTAGTCGATTTTCTGGTTTGTCTAGGTCCCAAATGATCCCTAACATAGTTTGAGCGAAATCGGTTTATATTTCCCCGGTGCAATGCGCGAGAGAAAACTTTGAGCCGCCTGGGGTCACCCACCGCCTCGTGTCTTGCCGCCGCGACTGTGGCGCCATCTGAGATCGGAGCTCAGTGAAATGTGGTGGCAATATTCCTTGAGGCTGCTCCTACCTGCCTGCAAAGTTGGGTTTCAGACTCCATCTCACTTGACTATGCGACAGGGCCTAAAGTGCATTAAATTGTTTTTTGAGGGGGACGGGGGGAAGGGGAAGGACGTCGTCAAATTTGCATGTGGGCCACTTTAACTGGTGTGCCAGAGAGAGATATACCTGACCTGGACACTAACTGGTTCAAATCTTCGCAGGGAAACCAGGGAAAATAAGGAGAAACTGCCTGGGAGGTAGGCAATGTCAGTGACAAGTACTGCGGATTGCCTACCTCCCAGGCAGTTTATATAAACCGATTTCGCTCAAACTTGGTGGGGGATCATTTGGGACCTAGACAAACCAGAAAATCGACTACTTTCAAAAATCTATTTTTTTTTTTTGAAACACCCTAGCGGCGGTCCGCCCTTACCGCGGCAGGAGGGGCGTCGCGGCCCTGGGCAGCGTCCTAAACTGGTGTTGTGACGTGGCGGTCGACAGCCAGTTGGCGCCCCTGATAGAGAACGAGAAGCAGCTCAAGCATACGGTCCAGCAGCTGGTGAACGCCCACTCCACCCTCGAGGGAGACCTGATCCACTCCATTGGCGAGATGCGCAACTTTTCAGCTGCCGTCGAGTCTACGTTCGCGAGGTTGGAGGGGGCCAACGCTGTTCTGGCGCACAACATGACGACGTACTATCGGTCGTGGCTCTCCCAGAGTGACATACACTGCAAGATCAAATGTGTGCTTAGTACACAGCTATAGATGAATGCTTGGCAAGCACACAGCTATAGATGAATGCTTGGCAAGCACACACCTATAGATGTATGCTTGGCCAAGCACACAGCTATAGATGTATGCTTGGCCAAGCACACAGCTATAGGTGTATGCTTGGCCAAGCACACAGCTATAGGTGTATGCTTGGCCAAGCACACTTTTATCCCACCCATTCAAAGGCAGGCTCCAAAAGCTGTGTACTTGGCCAAGCATGCATCTATAGCTGTGTACTTGCCAAGTATACATCTATAGCTGTGTGCTTGCCAAGCATACATCTATAGATGTGTGCTTGTAAGTACGCTCCCACAGCTGTGTACTAAGCACACATTTGATCTTGTAGTGTATTGGTCCATGCCATGGAACTCCATGCCACCCTAGGGGAGGCCCTTGCGGACGAGGCCGCCTTTGCTGCAGCGCTTGGGGCTTGCGCGACGAACCACCTGTCCGCGCACTTGGTACCAGTGGACCGCCTCCGCGCCGCTGCCGCCACCCTGGTCTCGCGGCTGTCCAGCCGCCGCGTCCGCCTCGCTGTCGACGATGTGGCCACCCTCTGCACGGCGCCCTTGACCCACTGTAGCGTCACACAGGCGCAGCTCCACATTTGGGTCAAGGTGCCGCTCGTTAACATCAGGGAGGAGTGGAGGGTGGTCCAGTATGTCCCCCTGCCCTTCATCTGGCGCAACTCCACCTGCCGCCTGTTTCCGGAGACGGTTTTGGCCGCTCGTTCCGGGGACAGGGTGGCCGTCCTGCGGGGGGACGCTGCTCGTCACTGCCGGGCGCAGTCCGCGTGCCAGCTGCCGCGGATTGTGGACTTTTCACCGACGGCACGCTGCATCCGCGCGGCCTTGAAGGGCGGGGCGGTCAGCAGCCTCATTGGTGAGTGCGCCTTCACGTGCGACGGGCAGGCCCACCCTGCCGTTGTGCAGCTTGCAGTCGACCGGTTCGTCGTGGCTAACCCGACGGAGCGGCCGCTGCGGGTCATGTGTAACGAGCAGGCGCAAGTCTTCCCGGCGGGCGGGCTGGCGGCTCACCACGTGACCGTTCCGCCCCACTGCAAGTTGGACGTCGGCGGGGAGACTATCGTGGATCGGCGAGAAGTGGCTCACGACAACGCCAGCGTGGTGGCCTCGGGGGAGATCATCCTCCCCGCTCTGTGGCCCACCATGGTCCACGAGGCCATCCACGACGTGGGCGAGGTGGCCGCGTTGCCAGTCCTGCTAACTCTGGGACTGGTCGTCGACGCCAACTGGACGAGCCGGTCACCTCGGTTCATGGCGCCGGTCCACCGAGCGGTCATCGACACGCCCGACCTGGAGGACGTGCCCCTGCGGGTCTACACCTTCTTCCCGGGGGAGGAGTACGTCCTCCTAGGGGCCCTGGCGCTCCTCTTCATGACGAACGCCGGCAACCTCTGGTGGACGTCGCTGCTCCGAGCGCGCCAGGGTGCCCCGGTCGGGCCGGCTCCACCATCATCGCCGCCGTCGGGACCGCTACCCCCTCCACCACCGCCGGTCGCCGTGCCTGTAGCCGCTCCCACGACCGCGGGGCGGGTTAAACTGCGCCGCAGCGTCGCCGTGGAAGATTCGCAGCAGGAGGCGGGGGCGAAGCTACCGCTCCTGCGACGAGCGACCCTCTCCTACCCGGCGTCCGCGGATGTGGTGGGGAGGGGGCGCCTTCCGCTCCCAGTGCCGCCCCAAGCCAGGCGCTAATCGTTGAGTCTTTTTTTTTTTCTCGATCATGACAAACTAAATTCCTATTCTCTCTTTCTGCCCGACTTTTGTACAGGGCCGGTGGATTGAGTAGCCGGTCACCTCCGCGGTTCTAAAAAATTGTAATACCTTTCTTCTCAGTCTCACCTGTCCAATCAGTCTAAGTGTCCCTGTTCAGACCTATCATTTCGGCTTATCTTTTTTTGGTTCAACTCATAAAGCTGGTAATACCGTGCCTCTGCCTAGCCTGGTTTTGGTCGTGGGGACGGTCCCGTCCCCGCCTCCCAAAACCTCCTCTCTTCCCCTGTTCCTGCCGCCTGGGTTGCCGTGTGTTCCAGCTCCGGTCCTCCTCACCGCGCTGCGAGCTGTGCCACTTGCCGGCGCCGCGACGCCCGTCCTGCGGCGCGTCTGCGGTCCACAGCGCGCGGGCTCCTCGCGCGCTGTCCCCAACATTGCCGGCGACACCACGGCCATGGCACACCGATGCGGCAGGGCCACGGCCTCATCATTGCTGCCAGGAGACCACCGGAGAAGCGCTGCGCCGCCATCAAGGACAGCTGGCTCAGCGAAACGTACTGCAGCAATCACCGACACAGAGAGGCCCTCTTCCCACGCGGCCTCACTTCCGACTTCGACTCCGTCTACTCCCAACATCGATTGATTCACCCCGGCTTTGGCACATCATCACCGGACGTCGTCACCATTTTCATACCTATCTTCATCAATTCTGATTTCCGCCTCGTTTCTTCGCCTTTTTCTTTGTCACCTTCTTAAATAAAAATTAGTTAGTTGTTGCCTTTCTATCTCCCCATTTTCCCTCGGGTCGTGTTCAACTGTTCTTGGGATCCAGGGGCGCGCCTTCAATTTAAGTTGTCTAATTCTTAGCCAGTTTCATTATATTTTCGATTTTTAAATTTCCGCTACTGAGATGATTTTTGTGTAGTTTGCCGCGTGCTCATGGATCCCGGGATGGTCGTCACTTGGTTTGCACTTCGGGTTCAAAATTATTTTTTTTCTTTTTCGCTTATTTACCTGCGCCCGTTTCATTGTAAAATTCTGGATTACCTTCAATCGCGGTTGCTCTTTGATTAAAGTTTTGGTAGATTAAAGATTGGGATGATCACCCCTTGCGTGAACTCCCTTGTGCGACCGGGCCGCACACTTCCTTTGGGGGGGGGATGTTGCGCTCTGGCGCAACGGGGCGTTGCCCGTACCCGCCACATTCAAAATTGTCTAAGTCAGCAAGAATGCACCGAGCAACCGCGCCGCGAGCCCGCCTGACCGAGCCAAGCTCGGCAGTCGGTAAGTGCCAGCTGAGGGGCGCAGAGCGGTCCGAGGGAGGTCTGGGAGATACCGGAGCAACCCCCATTACATCAGGTAACCCAGGCCTTTTATTCCACATTACCTTCAACCCTAAAGGTCCCCCAGACCAGAACTGGGCAAATCCCCGCAAGCCCAAGCACCCTCTTCTAAAAAGCCTGAGGGCGGTGCCTGGACTTGCACACTGTGTCATGAGTTGTCATATATGTCACATATATGCCATATATGACTCTTTTTCCGCGGGCACGAATAGATATTTGGCTTTGCCCTTTGCCTATCCATTTGCTGAAGCACGCTTTGAAACTGAAGGAACATGAACAGCGAGTGCAGCCGCCGTGCAGGGTGGGCAACACGCCTACGCCCGTGTCTTACGGGGCGGCCCACCCTTTTTGGCCGCCGCTCAGTGGGAAAAATCTAGACGCGTTTGAAACTGCAGACTCGTTAAACAGGCCTCGAACGTTCCCGTAACGTCACCCCTGACCGTTCTAAGTGCCTCCTTACTGCCCATACCTCATTTGCTGGCTTTTCTCAGCCGGCATCTACTCGGGATTGAACCCGAGTCTGTTCTGAGTAGTCTCAGACTTCGCGCAATTTCACGATTAGTTTGTCCTTAAATGAGTTGCGAACCTTGAGTGCGTCATCACCTGCTTCACCCAGGAGCAATGCCCACTTCACAGCCGATACTGCACGTTTGTTATGAGTAGACTCAGACTGCGCACCATTTCAACATGGACGCGCCACGCGTCATTAGTATACTGTGTTTTGTCTTCCTTTGTACTGACTGGTGTACCGTGAAACAGGGTAATTTTGAGCACCCGGGGTAATTTCGGGCATCTCTGCCCGAATGCATTGCGATGATGCTGCCGTCTACTCTGCAAACTCAACAGTGTGCTCAGTACACTCTGTTCAGCGTGTACCCACAAGCACACTCTCATCAGAGTGTACTCATCTGAGCACACTCCAACGAGAGTGGAGTGTGCTCATCTGAGTACACTCTGATGAGAGTGTGCTCAGATGAGTACACTCTGATGAGAGTGTGCTCAGATGAGTACACTCTGATGAGAGTGTGCTTGTGAGTACACGCTGAACAGAGTGCACTGAGTACACTGTTGAGTTTGCAGAGTAGCGGCGACCTCGGAGGCTTGTCCCGTTGCGCGCATCGCATTCGCCACACTTAAATCTGTCGGATCAATCCTCTGGAGACCAAAACAGATCCAATCTTTTCGAGATACAGTGATTTTCGTATTTTACAGTTTTTACCTTAATTCAGTGTATGCGTGAAAACTTCGACTGGCAAGCCAAACCTGTTCACAAACAGTGCATAAGGTTTTTTTTCGATTTGGACATGTTTTGAGCATGCTGTGTCAAATTTTCAATCACCTGTGGCAAATACACTGCCGTTCAAAATTAGCGGCCCCTTTTTTGCCCACTGCGCTGTTTCTATGTTTTTCGAGCTAGGATGCTGAAATTTGGCAGATAGGTGCCCCCCTTGCTCTTCTTGAGCCCTACCAAGTGTGCAGTCCGTGCGTCCCCCTCAACGGCAGCAAACGATTCAGTGTCCTCTCCTGTACGCGGTGCAAGTTTGTTTTTTTCGATTCCGACCACCCCGGGCCTTACCAACCCCTCGGAGGACCCACCCCTTTTTGAATTTGTGTCGTTTGAGTCCCAAAGAGGTTGAATTTTGGTGCTAATTTTCCTTGGGACACACCTTGGGTGGGCACGAACCCATCTCCGTCAAAAAGTTAGGTGCCGGAAATATTCATCCACCGTTATAGGGCGCCAACGCACTGGAATCGTGTGCACACACCAGGTCGGTGTTTTCTTAACGGGGGCAGTCCAGCTGCACCGCAAAAATTCGGAAAAAATCGGGGAAAAAAAACTTGCACCGTGTACAAGGCAGGCCACTGAATCGTTTGCTGCCGGGTTTGAACATTTTTGAAAACAACCCCCTCGAGGGGGTGGGGGTGACTGTGGACAGGGGTGGGTTTGTCCGATTGCGATTCCGCTTGCACGGTTGTGAAAGGGAGACTCATTTGAGTCGGTACACGACACATTTCACGTTTCCGATTATTAAAAGTCAAAAATTTCGCCACGTTTCTCTCCGTTTTTACACCCTTAAGCAATGAAGGGGTTGCACAGGCCGTTGAGGGGGACGCACGGACTGCACACTTGGTAGGGCTCAAGAAGAGCAAGGGGAGCACCTATCTGCCAAATTTCATCATCCTAGCTCGAAAAACATAGAAACAGCGCCGTGGGCAAAAAAGGGGCCGCTAATTTTGAACGGCAGTGTAGTATGCTAAATAGGGGCTCAAAACTACTTTTATTACTTTTAGGGGTAATTTCGGGCACTGAATTGGCATGCGAGGGCAAGCAGGGTTGTTAACACTTTGAATTTCGCAGGGCTAGAGTGGAGTAAGCTTCTTCCAGCTGTTCAGAGCTCTTCTGAAAGATGGAGATAATCCATTACCAAAAATTATACTCAACTGCCGCAGCAGTCGCTTTGTGGAACTTTGAATTTTATAAAAATGGACCAAGGCTACATCTGTACTTCTTATGTGTACTATGTACACATCCTATCTCAGTGTCAATGATTGGTTCGTGACTAAAATTTTATCATGTTTCCTGGGACTTTGACTTTGAGAACGGCCGCATGGCTTGCCGGGTTGCTACGGAATGCAGAGTTTTCCAGAAAGCCCCTGTATCTTCCCAATTGTGCATGAGACTTGCCTCCCATCGCTGCTGCCTCCTCGTCTAATTTCTGCCGTCTGGCGCGGTCCTGCTCCAGCCATGCGTCACTAGGACGCGGGTGCGTCTGCTTTCGCCTCCTCCTTATGACCTCCTGTTCAGCTACTGTCCAACACACACACACACACACACACACACACACACACACACACACACACACACATATACAGTTTCATTGACACTTTTCCTTATACACTATTTCCACACTCCATAGAGTCTATTTACTTACCACCAACATCTCTTAAGTTTTTAACACCAACCGTGTATAGGGTGTCGTGCTAGTGTTTCCGCGTTTCGAGTTTGTTCACCCCCTCACTCATCGAACTAGTCCCCTCCTCCTGCAAGCATCATCTTGCCAGTGCATCAATCAGTACACTCTCATGCGGCTCAGCGATGTCCCGAGCGGCCACACTGGGAGCACGTGTCTTATTATGCTAGTCAGTGATGCAGACACTCGAGCACGTCTCCCCTGCTCCATGACGTATAGTTTCTACTGCGCGCCTGTGTGTGCTTGTGTGTGTGTGTTTGTTTGTTTGTGTGTGCGCGCGCGCGCGTGTGTTTGTTTATGTGTGTGTGTGTGTGGGTGTGTGGTTGTTGTTGTGCTTGTGTTTCCGCATACGTTGCGTTTGTTCACCTTCCCCCGGTCATTGCTCTACTCCGCCTCCTCTCGCGAGTCTTATCTTGCGAGCGCGTCGCTCTGCACCCTCTTAAGCGAGTCAGCGCTGACCGACGCGACCTCTCTGCTGGCGAGTGTCTTATAATATAGGTCAGTGATGGAAGACTCGACGACGTTCCCCTGTTGCGCGTGTGCGTCTGTGTGTAGCGTACAAGCACACACAAGCGCTCGCATGTATTTATAGCACTTCTTTTACATCTTTTCTTTTCCGCTGTTACAGAATGGCGAGCAACAACGGCGACGCTTCCCTGAACATCCCCGCAGCGGACGAGCTGGCCGCCTTCAATGCTTTAGCACCAGTGCAGACGAGCTATGTCAAGTGCTCAGCCCTCCGAGAGGGCTCGTCTTACACCACGCTGGAGTTCAGCACAATCACGACACGCTACGGGCGAAGAATACTCGTACGCCTACGCGCTGCCAGCGGCGAGGAGATTTCGCTAATATTACCGGAGCGCTACGCCTCACTTTCTGACTCTAGAATCGCCAACTACAACTCGTTAATAGAGGTAGGACTTTCCCCGGTGCTGACGTACCGGGGAATGCTCGGTAGAGCGTACCACCTTGTGATTGACTTGGCCATGCATTGAATAAAATATGCATTTGATGACTGAGTATGTTTTCCTTTCTGTGTTATGTTCTTCCTGGATCATAAGAACTCGTAAAAAAAACTCCAATAAACGAACATTTTTGGCCCTCAAAGACCCCCCAGCGTCCGATTTTCGGTGCCCTATGCGGTCAAAGTGTTGGGTACTATCAAAGACAAGAACGTAAGTTGGGCGGCGGAGGGCTGGGACGCATTTCAGCTGTCGCGCAGCAGCGGGAAACGTTTTCAAGAAAAATTAGAAAAACACCAAAATGCGCCTTTAGGAACTTTTTCGGTTTTTCGCCGGCCCAAAACCCATACTAGTGTTCCTTTTAGGTGACATTCGCCAAAAACAACTACATACAAACGAAATTTAAACTGAGGATCAGGTGCAAACGCTGCTTACACCTCAAACAATATGCAACTTTTTCTTTAAAAAAAATGTTGCTTGTGTGGGCTGTTAGCCCGAGTTGTGCAGGTCTTAGCTCAGCAAGCTTTACGCTATGCCTACCCAGGACTCACCACGAGGAGGTGCCTGCACGCCGAGTCCCGCCCACCCACGGGTGCTATTCAGACTTCACTTTGTGTTGAAGTCCTTCTTGCTGCCAAATTTAGGCATGGCTTTCCTGGCCAATGTCTTGGTACTTACTAGGCCGTCCCTCCTCTCCTCGCCGACAGTCTTCTGCGCCGCCTGCGTCACTTCGTGGACGAATCGCTCGACTGCCTGGGTGTGGCAGGGCAGGGGCAACACGTCCAGCGTGCCGGATAGAATGAAGTCACGGAGCTGGTCGTCGGTCAGACAACGAAGCAGCGGCGGCGGGGTGACGACCACCATGTCCCAGTCAACAAGTTTGCTTTGGTCCTCTGCTGCAAAGTTGATGTCCGGAACAGAGAATCGGCTCGTATCCTGCAGGCGCGGGAGGAAGCCAAGCAACACCAACAAGTTTGACGGTTGCCCCTAGGTTTTCGACTCACCAGAATGCACGGGCTGTTCCACAGCCGTGCAAGATTTAAAACTGCTGACACGGACTCGGCGAAGACTCAGGGCGCACAATGGGCCAGAAGACAGCGCAGGCGGCCAAAACTCTAGCCGCGTTTTGAGACCCAGAGTCGCTAAATGGGACTCAAACCGACCTTGTGGATCCCACCGATAGATTCCTCGTTCGGATACCAATCCATTGGTAGGGTCACATGGTCGGTGCGAGTCCTACTAAGTGACACTAGAGCTCAAAACGCAGAGCTCAAAACGCGTCTAGAGTTTTTGCCGCCTGCACCGTCTCCTGACTCACTGCACTGTTATTCCACTTGCGATGCAGACCGCACTTTCAGCGCAATACAAATTTCATCGCTTTTTTCTGTGATGATCATTGCAAAAAGGTGTGATGAGCTGCTGTATTGCAGAGTTTTGCAATGATCATTGCAAAAAACTGTAATGATAGCAGATTTTGTGTCGTCATCATCGCATTTTTATGCAATAATTCCTATTTTCATTGCAGAAATGTGCGATGATTATTGCAAAATGTTGTGATACAAAAGTTATCGCATCTGGGGAGCAATGATTCGTGGGAATCACATTTTGGATATCATCGCACGTTTTTGTGTTGAAAGTATCGCAACTTGGATAACAGTGTGTGGGCGCACGACGCAGAGCAGAAACGCGACAAGGACCCGGGACACTTCGAACGGTTCCCCGTCTCTGTCTCTCTCGCACTCCTCCAGGGTGCCCCAGACGTGCGAGAGAGACAGAGTGACGAAGGCACCGTTCGGAATCAGGCTTGTCCGTGGCGTGGTGTCGGCCGCCGCCGTTATGGCGAGCAAGGCCGCGGAAATTCCCCGTAGACGGCTCACAGTGGGCAGGAAGACCGTTAAAACTCTTTGATCGCCAGAGTCGCTAAATGGGACTCAAACCAAACGTGTGCCCACCAATTGATTCCTCGATCGGAGAGCAATACATCGGTAGAGTCACAGGTTCAATTCAAGTCCCATAAAGGGATTCTGGAGCTCAAAACGCGTCTTGTACTTAGGCCACCTAAACAGTCTTCTGAGCCTGAGTGGCTTTCTCTGGGTAGGCTGCAGCACGCCGAGTCCTCGTCGACACGGTCCTAGGCAGCTCCACGGCGACACAAGCATCCCTCCAGGGTGCCAGGCGTCGACGAGGACTCGGTGCAACGCGGCGCTGCCCAGCACCGCGCCGACTAGGACCAGTCCGAAAGCGAAGCAGCAGAGCGGTCGAGCAGTTCCGCGCTTTGGGTCAGAAGACTGTTGGGGCGGCCAAAAATCTAGACGCGTTCTGAGCACAAGAGTCACTGACTGGGTCTCGAATCAAAGGTGTGACCCCAGCAATGGATTCCTCGTTTGGAGAGCAATCTATTAGTAGGGTCACAGGTTCGATTCAAGTCCCATTCAGCGACTCTGAAGCTCAAAACGCGTCCAGAATTTTGGCTGCCTCAACGGTCTTCTGGCCCACTGTGCAGCGGAATCCCTTCCTGGCGGACGATGCACACGCGGCGACGGCCCAGGCCACACTGAGTAGCCGAGCGGCGAGTGGAGCGCGGAACGCCGGACAGGAACCCGCGGCCGCGAGGGCAGCAGACCGCTTCCGAAAGTCGTTTTCCTTGCTCCGTCCCTCTCGCTCGCGCGCCCATCTAAGACGCTCCAAGTACGGCGAGAGAGAAGAATAAGCGACGGTGGCGACTCTCGGATCCAGCCTGTTGTCTGCGGCGCAGCGAGCCACAGGCGTCACGCCACCCGACACCCGACGCGGGTGCTGACTCAGCGGAGCACAGCCGCGGCCGAGCGTTGGGCAGCTTGTGGAAACATTCCGTGCCGCGGGGCGCGACACTGGAGAGAGAGAGAGAGAGAGAGAGAGAGAGAGAGAGAGAGAGAGAGAGAGAGAGAGAGAGAGAGAGAGGGGGAGAGAGAGAGAGACAGAGAGGGGGGGGAGAGAGAGAGGAAGAGAGAGAGAGACGTTAGGAGTCACACGTTCGATTCAAGTCCATGGACTCCGGAGCTCAAAACGCGTCTAGAATTTAGACCGCCTCAACGGTCTTCTGAGCCTGCGTGGCTTTTTCCGGACAGTCCTTGTTGACGCGGTCTTTGGCGGGTCGAGCAATTCCGCACTGTGGGTCAAAAGACCGTTCAGGCGGCCAAAATTCGGGACGCGATCTGACTGAGCCCCAGAGTCTCTAAATGGGACTCAAATCGAACGTGTGACCCCTTTTATAGAATTGCTCTCCGAACAAGGAATCCATTGGTGGGGCCACACGTTCGGTTCGAGTCTCATTTAGCGACGCTGGAGCTGAAAACGCGTCTAGAATTTAGGCCGCCTCAACGGTGTTCTGAGCCTGAGTGGCTTTCTCTGGGCAGGCTGCAGCACGCCGAGTCTTCGTCGACTCGGTCCTAGGCAGCTCCACGGCGACACAAGCATCCCTCCAGGGCGCCAGGCGTCGACGAGGACTCGGTGCAGCGCGGCGCTGCCCAGCACCGCGCCGACTAGGACCAGTCCGAAAGCGAAGCAACAAAGCGGTCGAGCGATTCCGCACCATGCGTCAGAAGACCGTTGAGGCGGCCAACTTTCGAGACGCGTTCTGAGCTTCAGAGTCGCTAAATGGCATTCGAATCAAACGTGCGACCCCCTTTATAAGATTGCTCGCTTAGAGAGCAACCCATTGGTAGGGTCACTTTCAGCGACTCTAGAGCTCAAAACGCGTCTAGAATTTTGCCTGCCTCAACAGTGTTCTGACTTTCACACAAAATGTTTGTGTAGACATTTGTACGAGTGTAGGATAGGCCCCCTATCCTTGCGGGTCGGTCACCTCTCCTGCAACGGAGGAGCTGTACCTAACCTAAGTCCACCCCCACCCCTGAATTTTTTTATGGTTACGATACGCCCCCGAGCCCAACCTTAGTCACCCCTCCCCCTTTCGCCGCGCGCCGCGACGCGGAGCCGCGGAATGTGACGTCGGCCACCAGCGCGGCTCGCGCTAGGCCTGTGCGATTATTTAAAATAATCGTAATCGATCAATTATTGATACAATCGAAATTTCACTCAAATCGATGATTTAAAATCGACAATCGAAATTTCGGTCGATTAATAGGTTTAAGTCGATTAATTGGTTTGTTTTCTAGTGTCAGTTTTACTATATTCAAAGAACTTTTGATGTAAGTGACAGCAACTTGATCAAATTGAACACTAAAAGCTGTACAGAGAGCACAAAACTGAGGATTCAGCGACAAACATGACGTAAAGGTGCTTTCAGGATGATCGGAGTTGGTCATGGCGAGATGTCTTTTCTTAAATTATTTTACTCTGTGTGTGTCCTACTGCGCTTCTCAGCGCGGAGACCCTGGTTCGAATCCCTCTGGGTGAAGTCGCTAATTTTTTTTCTTTTTTCCACCATTAACTTCGTGAGGGGCGTTGCGCTGCGGAACCGGGGCATGTTGGGCATGTTACCTACCTAAAAAGACAAATAAAGCCAAAATATTTTGTCCGGCAAAAAATTATTGGCTTTGATATCCACTGTTAAAAAATTTGTCGTAAATTAACGAAGATTTCACTGGAAATTTTTATAAACGAGAGCTTTGTATAATGCTGTTCATGAAATATGTCGTGAAGTCCAAAAATGCGTCGTTAACATCAATTTACAAGATACTTAGCAAATCTACAAAATATTCCGTTAATCATTGGAAGTAACATGCACCCTCGCATGCACCAAATAGTAGCTGGACAAACTGTTCGTCGGAGAATCTAAACCAGGACTTTCTGGCCTGCTGGCAGCGTACCTACCACGGCTCAAGGGTGGTTCGTAATAGAACTCGACCAGCAAGGGCCTTCACAGCTCGATACCCGGTCGGATTTGGCAATTCTACGACGTAATATGTAAATTTAAAAACTGTTTTATTTCTTAACAAAATGTTCGCTAGGAATACCAAAAATATCGTAAAGCTGCTAATACAAGATATAGGTAATTATTCCGAATAGGGGCTCCACCTATAGGGGGCGAAAGTTTGGTATCATTGGATAGGTATTGACGAGTACTGTTCGGAACTGCAAGAAATATGCGGCGCTCTTGAAGGATATTGCTATAAATGTTTATTTAAGTACCCCACCCTAACCTCGAACCATGCATCGATATCGTAACATCCGCTCGTACCGTCAACTTACCACGCATTAGGTAGAAGGGTGAATGTTAGGGGGATGTTAGATCTACCTCGCAGACCCACAATATACCCCCAAATATTTTCCATTCTATTAATTCGGGAAAACTGGACGGGGCCGACGAACCTACAGAGGCGGCTCAAAGATGGCGCCACCTGTCGCTTCAGCAGACGGCCGAGTCAACTTTCTCGAATTAATAGAAGGGAAAATATTTGGGGGTATATTGTGGGTCTGCAAGGTAGATCTAACATCCCCCTAACATTCACCCTTCTACCTAATGCGTGGTAAGTTGACGGTACGAGCGGATGTCACGATATCGCTGCATGGTGCGAGGTTAGGGTGGGGTACTTAAACATTTATAGCAATATCCTTCAAGAGCGCCGCATATTTCTTGCAGTTCCGAACAGTACTCGTCAATACCTATCCAATGATACCAAACTTTCGCCCCCTATAGGTGGAGCCCCTATTCGGAATAATTACCAAGATATATAATGTCGATGTACGAAATAATCTCCAGATTTCAATAAAATATCTTTTAAAGAATATTTTACAAAATGTATCTTGTTTAAATATTTCGTACATTAACAAAAATTTCTAACAGTGTATAGTAGCTCCTCGTTACTGGCTGGCCGGTCGATGCTGATGGGAGGCGGCAGGGGTCGAAGAGCCCGGTTGAATGGCTTCAGCTTGCTCGTGCCAGTTCCAGGCGAAGCGGGCTGGATTCCGTCGTCCATGATGTTGATCCACGCATCAGGGTCGGTCGTCAGGATCAGTCACGTCGAGTCCTCTCTTCTTGCTGCCTGAGTCCGAAGACCCGCCCATTGAGGGATCTTTTGCAGCAAAAGGGACCTTAAGCGCATAAGCGGCTTTTTCACCCGGAGTCATGACCTTGGGGCCGAGGCAGAGCGGCTACCAAGCTTGGCCGACAGCAGGTTGACTCGCCCTTGTCTCGGGTCGCCAGTGGAGTCTCTTCGGAGATTGGTGCTCGTACTGGAACGTTCCAGCTTTGGTTCCTGGTTCCTCGACCGCTTGTTTGGTTGGGGCGGCGGCGGCATGGTGCCGCTGCGGTTGGGCAGGGGGTAGCAACACGGCACTTTTGAGCGCTCCGTGCGGTAGCGAGGCCCGGCCTGTTTGGATCGTGCCAAACGGAGGGGTTCGGGAAATCGAGGTAGTTCTCAAGACTGGTATGCGTTACTGGTGATATATTCTGATACGGTTTTTGGTACAGGTTCGGTCCACACACCTTCACAGTTATTGTGACTCCCGGCGACTGCCCCGAGCCTCTCCCTTCCCCAGGGCTCCAGGGCTCCGCGGGCCGCCAAGGGCCTGGCGGATCGCCGCTCAGCCGGTCTCCGCGCGGCGAGCGTTTGTTGGTGGGGTTTTCTATTAGGCTCAGCAGTTTCGCTACCGTAACATCCGCAGAGCTCAAAGATTGTCGCCCGCGACACATATTCAAGGGAAAATTTACTATACGCGGCGATAATTGTAGGTTACAAACAAAATTAGTCATAAGCTATAACCAATGATACAATTTAAGAGGTGTGTGGACCAGATACAAAAAAAAAACGTTTTTACAGTACAGGAAACAAAAGGTGAGAAAAAAAAATTTGACACTACATATTTTGCAAAAGTCAAATACAGAACAATACACAGTTCACGCAAAAAAAAAAAAACATTTTCTACCCCGAACAAAGTTATAACTTAATACCCAACCCAATTATAAGTCTTAATTGATTAATTAATATTTTTGAATGGATTTGACGTTATGTTAATGGGAAGCGCTGTTATTTGAAACTTCACTAGTTTCGAAGGTATACCTGTCAAGATCCATCAAAATTTTCCTAGTACTAGACGGAAAAATTATAGCTATGGTCGCCGCAGTCGACCAGTCTTCGTCCAGCCCACCTCCAGTGCAGCACCCAGCGCAGCTCCGCCTGGTGGCCACCTGGATCGTCTCGATCTTCAGCAGCAGTGCCCAGCCTACACCAGTAGTCACCCAGCTCGACTCCGGCAGCGCAGTAACGGCCATCAACGAGGCTCTGTTCGCTTCAATTGGAACTAAGGATGGACATCGCCATTTTCATCCCCGTGGTCCTCGCCGGGCGGGGAGCGGCGGCCAGCGCCAGCGGGCCGGAGTGGATCGGGGTCCGGTTATCAACGGGCTTCGTGGAGCGGCCCCTTCCGGGCAAGTTTCCGGCGGAGGCTGCTGAGACGATCCACTTCGTGCGGCCGCTTCCCAACTTCAACGCGGGCCGGGCCGCCGAGTTGGCAGCCAAGCTCGCCTCGCTGCTGACCCAACAGTCCAACTCGCGCATGGCCGACACGAGCCACGCGTGGAAGCACGCAGTAACTCGCCTCATACAGAAGATCGGCCTTGTCCAGGACGCGGCGGTTAGGGTGTTTCAAAAAAAAATAGATTTTTGAAAGTAGTCGATTTTCTGGTTTGTCTAGGTCCCAAATGATCCCTAACATAGTTTGAGCGAAATCGGTTTATATTTCCCCGGTGCAATGCGCGAGAGAAAACTTTGAGCCGCCTGGGGTCACCCACCGCCTCGTGTCTTGCCGCCGCGACTGTGGCGCCATCTGAGATCGGAGCTCAGTGAAATGTGGTGGCAATATTCCTTGAGGCTGCTCCTACCTGCCTGCAAAGTTGGGTTTCAGACTCCATCTCACTTGACTATGCGACAGGGCCTAAAGTGCATTAAATTGTTTTTTGAGGGGGACGGGGGGAAGGGGAAGGACGTCGTCAAATTTGCATGTGGGCCACTTTAACTGGTGTGCCAGAGAGAGATATACCTGACCTGGACACTAACTGGTTCAAATCTTCGCAGGGAAACCAGGGAAAATAAGGAGAAACTGCCTGGGAGGTAGGCAATGTCAGTGACAAGTACTGCGGATTGCCTACCTCCCAGGCAGTTTATATAAACCGATTTCGCTCAAACTTGGTGGGGGATCATTTGGGACCTAGACAAACCAGAAAATCGACTACTTTCAAAAATCTATTTTTTTTTTTTGAAACACCCTAGCGGCGGTCCGCCCTTACCGCGGCAGGAGGGGCGTCGCGGCCCTGGGCAGCGTCCTAAACTGGTGTTGTGACGTGGCGGTCGACAGCCAGTTGGCGCCCCTGATAGAGAACGAGAAGCAGCTCAAGCATACGGTCCAGCAGCTGGTGAACGCCCACTCCACCCTCGAGGGAGACCTGATCCACTCCATTGGCGAGATGCGCAACTTTTCAGCTGCCGTCGAGTCTACGTTCGCGAGGTTGGAGGGGGCCAACGCTGTTCTGGCGCACAACATGACGACGTACTATCGGTCGTGGCTCTCCCAGAGTGACATACACTGCAAGATCAAATGTGTGCTTAGTACACAGCTATAGATGAATGCTTGGCAAGCACACAGCTATAGATGAATGCTTGGCAAGCACACACCTATAGATGTATGCTTGGCCAAGCACACAGCTATAGATGTATGCTTGGCCAAGCACACAGCTATAGGTGTATGCTTGGCCAAGCACACAGCTATAGGTGTATGCTTGGCCAAGCACACTTTTATCCCACCCATTCAAAGGCAGGCTCCAAAAGCTGTGTACTTGGCCAAGCATGCATCTATAGCTGTGTACTTGCCAAGTATACATCTATAGCTGTGTGCTTGCCAAGCATACATCTATAGATGTGTGCTTGTAAGTACGCTCCCACAGCTGTGTACTAAGCACACATTTGATCTTGTAGTGTATTGGTCCATGCCATGGAACTCCATGCCACCCTAGGGGAGGCCCTTGCGGACGAGGCCGCCTTTGCTGCAGCGCTTGGGGCTTGCGCGACGAACCACCTGTCCGCGCACTTGGTACCAGTGGACCGCCTCCGCGCCGCTGCCGCCACCCTGGTCTCGCGGCTGTCCAGCCGCCGCGTCCGCCTCGCTGTCGACGATGTGGCCACCCTCTGCACGGCGCCCTTGACCCACTGTAGCGTCACACAGGCGCAGCTCCACATTTGGGTCAAGGTGCCGCTCGTTAACATCAGGGAGGAGTGGAGGGTGGTCCAGTATGTCCCCCTGCCCTTCATCTGGCGCAACTCCACCTGCCGCCTGTTTCCGGAGACGGTTTTGGCCGCTCGTTCCGGGGACAGGGTGGCCGTCCTGCGGGGGGACGCTGCTCGTCACTGCCGGGCGCAGTCCGCGTGCCAGCTGCCGCGGATTGTGGACTTTTCACCGACGGCACGCTGCATCCGCGCGGCCTTGAAGGGCGGGGCGGTCAGCAGCCTCATTGGTGAGTGCGCCTTCACGTGCGACGGGCAGGCCCACCCTGCCGTTGTGCAGCTTGCAGTCGACCGGTTCGTCGTGGCTAACCCGACGGAGCGGCCGCTGCGGGTCATGTGTAACGAGCAGGCGCAAGTCTTCCCGGCGGGCGGGCTGGCGGCTCACCACGTGACCGTTCCGCCCCACTGCAAGTTGGACGTCGGCGGGGAGACTATCGTGGATCGGCGAGAAGTGGCTCACGACAACGCCAGCGTGGTGGCCTCGGGGGAGATCATCCTCCCCGCTCTGTGGCCCACCATGGTCCACGAGGCCATCCACGACGTGGGCGAGGTGGCCGCGTTGCCAGTCCTGCTAACTCTGGGACTGGTCGTCGACGCCAACTGGACGAGCCGGTCACCTCGGTTCATGGCGCCGGTCCACCGAGCGGTCATCGACACGCCCGACCTGGAGGACGTGCCCCTGCGGGTCTACACCTTCTTCCCGGGGGAGGAGTACGTCCTCCTAGGGGCCCTGGCGCTCCTCTTCATGACGAACGCCGGCAACCTCTGGTGGACGTCGCTGCTCCGAGCGCGCCAGGGTGCCCCGGTCGGGCCGGCTCCACCATCATCGCCGCCGTCGGGACCGCTACCCCCTCCACCACCGCCGGTCGCCGTGCCTGTAGCCGCTCCCACGACCGCGGGGCGGGTTAAACTGCGCCGCAGCGTCGCCGTGGAAGATTCGCAGCAGGAGGCGGGGGCGAAGCTACCGCTCCTGCGACGAGCGACCCTCTCCTACCCGGCGTCCGCGGATGTGGTGGGGAGGGGGCGCCTTCCGCTCCCAGTGCCGCCCCAAGCCAGGCGCTAATCGTTGAGTCTTTTTTTTTTCTCGATCATGACAAACTAAATTCCTATTCTCTCTTTCTGCCCGACTTTTGTACAGGGCCGGTGGATTGAGTAGCCGGTCACCTCCGCGGTTCTAAAAAATTGTAATACCTTTCTTCTCAGTCTCACCTGTCCAATCAGTCTAAGTGTCCCTGTTCAGACCTATCATTTCGGCTTATCTTTTTTTGGTTCAACTCATAAAGCTGGTAATACCGTGCCTCTGCCTAGCCTGGTTTTGGTCGTGGGGACGGTCCCGTCCCCGCCTCCCAAAACCTCCTCTCTTCCCCTGTTCCTGCCGCCTGGGTTGCCGTGTGTTCCAGCTCCGGTCCTCCTCACCGCGCTGCGAGCTGTGCCACTTGCCGGCGCCGCGACGCCCGTCCTGCGGCGCGTCTGCGGTCCACAGCGCGCGGGCTCCTCGCGCGCTGTCCCCAACATTGCCGGCGACACCACGGCCATGGCACACCGATGCGGCAGGGCCACGGCCTCATCATTGCTGCCAGGAGACCACCGGAGAAGCGCTGCGCCGCCATCAAGGACAGCTGGCTCAGCGAAACGTACTGCAGCAATCACCGACACAGAGAGGCCCTCTTCCCACGCGGCCTCACTTCCGACTTCGACTCCGTCTACTCCCAACATCGATTGATTCACCCCGGCTTTGGCACATCATCACCGGACGTCGTCACCATTTTCATACCTATCTTCATCAATTCTGATTTCCGCCTCGTTTCTTCGCCTTTTTCTTTGTCACCTTCTTAAATAAAAATTAGTTAGTTGTTGCCTTTCTATCTCCCCATTTTCCCTCGGGTCGTGTTCAACTGTTCTTGGGATCCAGGGGCGCGCCTTCAATTTAAGTTGTCTAATTCTTAGCCAGTTTCATTATATTTTCGATTTTTAAATTTCCGCTACTGAGATGATTTTTGTGTAGTTTGCCGCGTGCTCATGGATCCCGGGATGGTCGTCACTTGGTTTGCACTTCGGGTTCAAAATTATTTTTTTTCTTTTTCGCTTATTTACCTGCGCCCGTTTCATTGTAAAATTCTGGATTACCTTCAATCGCGGTTGCTCTTTGATTAAAGTTTTGGTAGATTAAAGATTGGGATGATCACCCCTTGCGTGAACTCCCTTGTGCGACCGGGCCGCACACTTCCTTTGGGGGGGGGATGTTGCGCTCTGGCGCAACGGGGCGTTGCCCGTACCCGCCACATTCAAAATTGTCTAAGTCAGCAAGAATGCACCGAGCAACCGCGCCGCGAGCCCGCCTGACCGAGCCAAGCTCGGCAGTCGGTAAGTGCCAGCTGAGGGGCGCAGAGCGGTCCGAGGGAGGTCTGGGAGATACCGGAGCAACCCCCATTACATCAGGTAACCCAGGCCTTTTATTCCACATTACCTTCAACCCTAAAGGTCCCCCAGACCAGAACTGGGCAAATCCCCGCAAGCCCAAGCACCCTCTTCTAAAAAGCCTGAGGGCGGTGCCTGGACTTGCACACTGTGTCATGAGTTGTCATATATGTCACATATATGCCATATATGACTCTTTTTCCGCGGGCACGAATAGATATTTGGCTTTGCCCTTTGCCTATCCATTTGCTGAAGCACGCTTTGAAACTGAAGGAACATGAACAGCGAGTGCAGCCGCCGTGCAGGGTGGGCAACACGCCTACGCCCGTGTCTTACGGGGCGGCCCACCCTTTTTGGCCGCCGCTCAGTGGGAAAAATCTAGACGCGTTTGAAACTGCAGACTCGTTAAACAGGCCTCGAACGTTCCCGTAACGTCACCCCTGACCGTTCTAAGTGCCTCCTTACTGCCCATACCTCATTTGCTGGCTTTTCTCAGCCGGCATCTACTCGGGATTGAACCCGAGTCTGTTCTGAGTAGTCTCAGACTTCGCGCAATTTCACGATTAGTTTGTCCTTAAATGAGTTGCGAACCTTGAGTGCGTCATCACCTGCTTCACCCAGGAGCAATGCCCACTTCACAGCCGATACTGCACGTTTGTTATGAGTAGACTCAGACTGCGCACCATTTCAACATGGACGCGCCACGCGTCATTAGTATACTGTGTTTTGTCTTCCTTTGTACTGACTGGTGTACCGTGAAACAGGGTAATTTTGAGCACCCGGGGTAATTTCGGGCATCTCTGCCCGAATGCATTGCGATGATGCTGCCGTCTACTCTGCAAACTCAACAGTGTGCTCAGTACACTCTGTTCAGCGTGTACCCACAAGCACACTCTCATCAGAGTGTACTCATCTGAGCACACTCCAACGAGAGTGGAGTGTGCTCATCTGAGTACACTCTGATGAGAGTGTGCTCAGATGAGTACACTCTGATGAGAGTGTGCTCAGATGAGTACACTCTGATGAGAGTGTGCTTGTGAGTACACGCTGAACAGAGTGCACTGAGTACACTGTTGAGTTTGCAGAGTAGCGGCGACCTCGGAGGCTTGTCCCGTTGCGCGCATCGCATTCGCCACACTTAAATCTGTCGGATCAATCCTCTGGAGACCAAAACAGATCCAATCTTTTCGAGATACAGTGATTTTCGTATTTTACAGTTTTTACCTTAATTCAGTGTATGCGTGAAAACTTCGACTGGCAAGCCAAACCTGTTCACAAACAGTGCATAAGGTTTTTTTTCGATTTGGACATGTTTTGAGCATGCTGTGTCAAATTTTCAATCACCTGTGGCAAATACACTGCCGTTCAAAATTAGCGGCCCCTTTTTTGCCCACTGCGCTGTTTCTATGTTTTTCGAGCTAGGATGCTGAAATTTGGCAGATAGGTGCCCCCCTTGCTCTTCTTGAGCCCTACCAAGTGTGCAGTCCGTGCGTCCCCCTCAACGGCAGCAAACGATTCAGTGTCCTCTCCTGTACGCGGTGCAAGTTTGTTTTTTTCGATTCCGACCACCCCGGGCCTTACCAACCCCTCGGAGGACCCACCCCTTTTTGAATTTGTGTCGTTTGAGTCCCAAAGAGGTTGAATTTTGGTGCTAATTTTCCTTGGGACACACCTTGGGTGGGCACGAACCCATCTCCGTCAAAAAGTTAGGTGCCGGAAATATTCATCCACCGTTATAGGGCGCCAACGCACTGGAATCGTGTGCACACACCAGGTCGGTGTTTTCTTAACGGGGGCAGTCCAGCTGCACCGCAAAAATTCGGAAAAAATCGGGGAAAAAAACTTGCACCGTGTACAAGGCAGGCCACTGAATCGTTTGCTGCCGGGTTTGAACATTTTTGAAAACAACCCCCTCGAGGGGGTGGGGGTGACTGTGGACAGGGGTGGGTTTGTCCGATTGCGATTCCGCTTGCACGGTTGTGAAAGGGAGACTCATTTGAGTCGGTACACGACACATTTCACGTTTCCGATTATTAAAAGTCAAAAATTTCGCCACGTTTCTCTCCGTTTTTACACCCTTAAGCAATGAAGGGGTTGCACAGGCCGTTGAGGGGGACGCACGGACTGCACACTTGGTAGGGCTCAAGAAGAGCAAGGGGAGCACCTATCTGCCAAATTTCATCATCCTAGCTCGAAAAACATAGAAACAGCGCCGTGGGCAAAAAAGGGGCCGCTAATTTTGAACGGCAGTGTAGTATGCTAAATAGGGGCTCAAAACTACTTTTATTACTTTTAGGGGTAATTTCGGGCACTGAATTGGCATGCGAGGGCAAGCAGGGTTGTTAACACTTTGAATTTCGCAGGGCTAGAGTGGAGTAAGCTTCTTCCAGCTGTTCAGAGCTCTTCTGAAAGATGGAGATAATCCATTACCAAAAATTATACTCAACTGCCGCAGCAGTCGCTTTGTGGAACTTTGAATTTTATAAAAATGGACCAAGGCTACATCTGTACTTCTTATGTGTACTATGTACACATCCTATCTCAGTGTCAATGATTGGTTCGTGACTAAAATTTTATCATGTTTCCTGGGACTTTGACTTTGAGAACGGCCGCATGGCTTGCCGGGTTGCTACGGAATGCAGAGTTTTCCAGAAAGCCCCTGTATCTTCCCAATTGTGCATGAGACTTGCCTCCCATCGCTGCTGCCTCCTCGTCTAATTTCTGCCGTCTGGCGCGGTCCTGCTCCAGCCATGCGTCACTAGGACGCGGGTGCGTCTGCTTTCGCCTCCTCCTTATGACCTCCTGTTCAGCTACTGTCCAACACACACACACACACACACACACACACACACACACACACACACATATACAGTTTCATTGACACTTTTCCTTATACACTATTTCCACACTCCATAGAGTCTATTTACTTACCACCAACATCTCTTAAGTTTTTAACACCAACCGTGTATAGGGTGTCGTGCTAGTGTTTCCGCGTTTCGAGTTTGTTCACCCCCTCACTCATCGAACTAGTCCCCTCCTCCTGCAAGCATCATCTTGCCAGTGCATCAATCAGTACACTCTCATGCGGCTCAGCGATGTCCCGAGCGGCCACACTGGGAGCACGTGTCTTATTATGCTAGTCAGTGATGCAGACACTCGAGCACGTCTCCCCTGCTCCATGACGTATAGTTTCTACTGCGCGCCTGTGTGTGCTTGTGTGTGTGTGTTTGTTTGTTTGTGTGTGCGCGCGCGCGCGTGTTTGTTTATGTGTGTGTGTGTGTGGGTGTGTGGTTGTTGTTGTGCTTGTGTTTCCGCATACGTTGCGTTTGTTCACCTTCCCCCGGTCATTGCTCTACTCCGCCTCCTCTCGCGAGTCTTATCTTGCGAGCGCGTCGCTCTGCACCCTCTTAAGCGAGTCAGCGCTGACCGACGCGACCTCTCTGCTGGCGAGTGTCTTATAATATAGGTCAGTGATGGAAGACTCGACGACGTTCCCCTGTTGCGCGTGTGCGTCTGTGTGTAGCGTACAAGCACACACAAGCGCTCGCATGTATTTATAGCACTTCTTTTACATCTTTTCTTTTCCGCTGTTACAGAATGGCGAGCAACAACGGCGACGCTTCCCTGAACATCCCCGCAGCGGACGAGCTGGCCGCCTTCAATGCTTTAGCACCAGTGCAGACGAGCTATGTCAAGTGCTCAGCCCTCCGAGAGGGCTCGTCTTACACCACGCTGGAGTTCAGCACAATCACGACACGCTACGGGCGAAGAATACTCGTACGCCTACGCGCTGCCAGCGGCGAGGAGATTTCGCTAATATTACCGGAGCGCTACGCCTCACTTTCTGACTCTAGAATCGCCAACTACAACTCGTTAATAGAGGTAGGACTTTCCCCGGTGCTGACGTACCGGGGAATGCTCGGTAGAGCGTACCACCTTGTGATTGACTTGGCCATGCATTGAATAAAATATGCATTTGATGACTGAGTATGTTTTCCTTTCTGTGTTATGTTCTTCCTGGATCATAAGAACTCGTAAAAAAAACTCCAATAAACGAACATTTTTGGCCCTCAAAGACCCCCCAGCGTCCGATTTTCGGTGCCCTATGCGGTCAAAGTGTTGGGTACTATCAAAGACAAGAACGTAAGTTGGGCGGCGGAGGGCTGGGACGCATTTCAGCTGTCGCGCAGCAGCGGGAAACGTTTTCAAGAAAAATTAGAAAAACACCAAAATGCGCCTTTAGGAACTTTTTCGGTTTTTCGCCGGCCCAAAACCCATACTAGTGTTCCTTTTAGGTGACATTCGCCAAAAACAACTACATACAAACGAAATTTAAACTGAGGATCAGGTGCAAACGCTGCTTACACCTCAAACAATATGCAACTTTTTCTTTAAAAAAAATGTTGCTTGTGTGGGCTGTTAGCCCGAGTTGTGCAGGTCTTAGCTCAGCAAGCTTTACGCTATGCCTACCCAGGACTCACCACGAGGAGGTGCCTGCACGCCGAGTCCCGCCCACCCACGGGTGCTATTCAGACTTCACTTTGTGTTGAAGTCCTTCTTGCTGCCAAATTTAGGCATGGCTTTCCTGGCCAATGTCTTGGTACTTACTAGGCCGTCCCTCCTCTCCTCGCCGACAGTCTTCTGCGCCGCCTGCGTCACTTCGTGGACGAATCGCTCGACTGCCTGGGTGTGGCAGGGCAGGGGCAACACGTCCAGCGTGCCGGATAGAATGAAGTCACGGAGCTGGTCGTCGGTCAGACAACGAAGCAGCGGCGGCGGGGTGACGACCACCATGTCCCAGTCAACAAGTTTGCTTTGGTCCTCTGCTGCAAAGTTGATGTCCGGAACAGAGAATCGGCTCGTATCCTGCAGGCGCGGGAGGAAGCCAAGCAACACCAACAAGTTTGACGGTTGCCCCTAGGTTTTCGACTCACCAGAATGCACGGGCTGTTCCACAGCCGTGCAAGATTTAAAACTGCTGACACGGACTCGGCGAAGACTCAGGGCGCACAATGGGCCAGAAGACAGCGCAGGCGGCCAAAACTCTAGCCGCGTTTTGAGACCCAGAGTCGCTAAATGGGACTCAAACCGACCTTGTGGATCCCACCGATAGATTCCTCGTTCGGATACCAATCCATTGGTAGGGTCACATGGTCGGTGCGAGTCCTACTAAGTGACACTAGAGCTCAAAACGCAGAGCTCAAAACGCGTCTAGAGTTTTTGCCGCCTGCACCGTCTCCTGACTCACTGCACTGTTATTCCACTTGCGATGCAGACCGCACTTTCAGCGCAATACAAATTTCATCGCTTTTTTCTGTGATGATCATTGCAAAAAGGTGTGATGAGCTGCTGTATTGCAGAGTTTTGCAATGATCATTGCAAAAAACTGTAATGATAGCAGATTTTGTGTCGTCATCATCGCATTTTTATGCAATAATTCCTATTTTCATTGCAGAAATGTGCGATGATTATTGCAAAATGTTGTGATACAAAAGTTATCGCATCTGGGGAGCAATGATTCGTGGGAATCACATTTTGGATATCATCGCACGTTTTTGTGTTGAAAGTATCGCAACTTGGATAACAGTGTGTGGGCGCACGACGCAGAGCAGAAACGCGACAAGGACCCGGGACACTTCGAACGGTTCCCCGTCTCTGTCTCTCTCGCACTCCTCCAGGGTGCCCCAGACGTGCGAGAGAGACAGAGTGACGAAGGCACCGTTCGGAATCAGGCTTGTCCGTGGCGTGGTGTCGGCCGCCGCCGTTATGGCGAGCAAGGCCGCGGAAATTCCCCGTAGACGGCTCACAGTGGGCAGGAAGACCGTTAAAACTCTTTGATCGCCAGAGTCGCTAAATGGGACTCAAACCAAACGTGTGCCCACCAATTGATTCCTCGATCGGAGAGCAATACATCGGTAGAGTCACAGGTTCAATTCAAGTCCCATAAAGGGATTCTGGAGCTCAAAACGCGTCTTGTACTTAGGCCACCTAAACAGTCTTCTGAGCCTGAGTGGCTTTCTCTGGGTAGGCTGCAGCACGCCGAGTCCTCGTCGACACGGTCCTAGGCAGCTCCACGGCGACACAAGCATCCCTCCAGGGTGCCAGGCGTCGACGAGGACTCGGTGCAACGCGGCGCTGCCCAGCACCGCGCCGACTAGGACCAGTCCGAAAGCGAAGCAGCAGAGCGGTCGAGCAGTTCCGCGCTTTGGGTCAGAAGACTGTTGGGGCGGCCAAAAATCTAGACGCGTTCTGAGCACAAGAGTCACTGACTGGGTCTCGAATCAAAGGTGTGACCCCAGCAATGGATTCCTCGTTTGGAGAGCAATCTATTAGTAGGGTCACAGGTTCGATTCAAGTCCCATTCAGCGACTCTGAAGCTCAAAACGCGTCCAGAATTTTGGCTGCCTCAACGGTCTTCTGGCCCACTGTGCAGCGGAATCCCTTCCTGGCGGACGATGCACACGCGGCGACGGCCCAGGCCACACTGAGTAGCCGAGCGGCGAGTGGAGCGCGGAACGCCGGACAGGAACCCGCGGCCGCGAGGGCAGCAGACCGCTTCCGAAAGTCGTTTTCCTTGCTCCGTCCCTCTCGCTCGCGCGCCCATCTAAGACGCTCCAAGTACGGCGAGAGAGAAGAATAAGCGACGGTGGCGACTCTCGGATCCAGCCTGTTGTCTGCGGCGCAGCGAGCCACAGGCGTCACGCCACCCGACACCCGACGCGGGTGCTGACTCAGCGGAGCACAGCCGCGGCCGAGCGTTGGGCAGCTTGTGGAAACATTCCGTGCCGCGGGGCGCGACACTGGAGAGAGAGAGAGAGAGAGAGAGAGAGAGAGAGAGAGAGAGAGAGAGAGAGAGAGAGAGAGAGAGAGGGGGAGAGAGAGAGAGAGACAGAGAGGGGGGGGAGAGAGAGAGGAAGAGAGAGAGAGACGTTAGGAGTCACACGTTCGATTCAAGTCCATGGACTCCGGAGCTCAAAACGCGTCTAGAATTTAGACCGCCTCAACGGTCTTCTGAGCCTGCGTGGCTTTTTCCGGACAGTCCTTGTTGACGCGGTCTTTGGCGGGTCGAGCAATTCCGCACTGTGGGTCAAAAGACCGTTCAGGCGGCCAAAATTCGGGACGCGATCTGACTGAGCCCCAGAGTCTCTAAATGGGACTCAAATCGAACGTGTGACCCCTTTTATAGAATTGCTCTCCGAACAAGGAATCCATTGGTGGGGCCACACGTTCGGTTCGAGTCTCATTTAGCGACGCTGGAGCTGAAAACGCGTCTAGAATTTAGGCCGCCTCAACGGTGTTCTGAGCCTGAGTGGCTTTCTCTGGGCAGGCTGCAGCACGCCGAGTCTTCGTCGACTCGGTCCTAGGCAGCTCCACGGCGACACAAGCATCCCTCCAGGGCGCCAGGCGTCGACGAGGACTCGGTGCAGCGCGGCGCTGCCCAGCACCGCGCCGACTAGGACCAGTCCGAAAGCGAAGCAACAAAGCGGTCGAGCGATTCCGCACCATGCGTCAGAAGACCGTTGAGGCGGCCAACTTTCGAGACGCGTTCTGAGCTTCAGAGTCGCTAAATGGCATTCGAATCAAACGTGCGACCCCCTTATAAGATTGCTCGCTTAGAGAGCAACCCATTGGTAGGGTCACTTTCAGCGACTCTAGAGCTCAAAACGCGTCTAGAATTTTGCCTGCCTCAACAGTGTTCTGACTTTCACACAAAATGTTTGTGTAGACATTTGTACGAGTGTAGGATAGGCCCCCTATCCTTGCGGGTCGGTCACCTCTCCTGCAACGGAGGAGCTGTACCTAACCTAAGTCCACCCCCACCCCTGAATTTTTTTATGGTTACGATACGCCCCCGAGCCCAACCTTAGTCACCCCTCCCCCTTTCGCCGCGCGCCGCGACGCGGAGCCGCGGAATGTGACGTCGGCCACCAGCGCGGCTCGCGCTAGGCCTGTGCGATTATTTAAAATAATCGTAATCGATCAATTATTGATACAATCGAAATTTCACTCAAATCGATGATTTAAAATCGACAATCGAAATTTCGGTCGATTAATAGGTTTAAGTCGATTAATTGGTTTGTTTTCTAGTGTCAGTTTTACTATATTCAAAGAACTTTTGATGTAAGTGACAGCAACTTGATCAAATTGAACACTAAAAGCTGTACAGAGAGCACAAAACTGAGGATTCAGCGACAAACATGACGTAAAGGTGCTTTCAGGATGATCGGAGTTGGTCATGGCGAGATGTCTTTTCTTAAATTATTTTACTCTGTGTGTGTCCTACTGCGCTTCTCAGCGCGGAGACCCTGGTTCGAATCCCTCTGGGTGAAGTCGCTAATTTTTTTTCTTTTTTCCACCATTAACTTCGTGAGGGGCGTTGCGCTGCGGAACCGGGGCATGTTGGGCATGTTACCTACCTAAAAAGACAAATAAAGCCAAAATATTTTGTCCGGCAAAAAATTATTGGCTTTGATATCCACTGTTAAAAAATTTGTCGTAAATTAACGAAGATTTCACTGGAAATTTTTATAAACGAGAGCTTTGTATAATGCTGTTCATGAAATATGTCGTGAAGTCCAAAAATGCGTCGTTAACATCAATTTACAAGATACTTAGCAAATCTACAAAATATTCCGTTAATCATTGGAAGTAACATGCACCCTCGCATGCACCAAATAGTAGCTGGACAAACTGTTCGTCGGAGAATCTAAACCAGGACTTTCTGGCCTGCTGGCAGCGTACCTACCACGGCTCAAGGGTGGTTCGTAATAGAACTCGACCAGCAAGGGCCTTCACAGCTCGATACCCGGTCGGATTTGGCAATTCTACGACGTAATATGTAAATTTAAAAACTGTTTTATTTCTTAACAAAATGTTCGCTAGGAATACCAAAAATATCGTAAAGCTGCTAATACAAGATATAGGTAATTATTCCGAATAGGGGCTCCACCTATAGGGGGCGAAAGTTTGGTATCATTGGATAGGTATTGACGAGTACTGTTCGGAACTGCAAGAAATATGCGGCGCTCTTGAAGGATATTGCTATAAATGTTTATTTAAGTACCCCACCCTAACCTCGAACCATGCATCGATATCGTAACATCCGCTCGTACCGTCAACTTACCACGCATTAGGTAGAAGGGTGAATGTTAGGGGGATGTTAGATCTACCTCGCAGACCCACAATATACCCCCAAATATTTTCCATTCTATTAATTCGGGAAAACTGGACGGGGCCGACGAACCTACAGAGGCGGCTCAAAGATGGCGCCACCTGTCGCTTCAGCAGACGGCCGAGTCAACTTTCTCGAATTAATAGAAGGGAAAATATTTGGGGGTATATTGTGGGTCTGCAAGGTAGATCTAACATCCCCCTAACATTCACCCTTCTACCTAATGCGTGGTAAGTTGACGGTACGAGCGGATGTCACGATATCGCTGCATGGTGCGAGGTTAGGGTGGGGTACTTAAACATTTATAGCAATATCCTTCAAGAGCGCCGCATATTTCTTGCAGTTCCGAACAGTACTCGTCAATACCTATCCAATGATACCAAACTTTCGCCCCCTATAGGTGGAGCCCCTATTCGGAATAATTACCAAGATATATAATGTCGATGTACGAAATAATCTCCAGATTTCAATAAAATATCTTTTAAAGAATATTTTACAAAATGTATCTTGTTTAAATATTTCGTACATTAACAAAAATTTCTAACAGTGTATAGTAGCTCCTCGTTACTGGCTGGCCGGTCGATGCTGATGGGAGGCGGCAGGGGTCGAAGAGCCCGGTTGAATGGCTTCAGCTTGCTCGTGCCAGTTCCAGGCGAAGCGGGCTGGATTCCGTCGTCCATGATGTTGATCCACGCATCAGGGTCGGTCGTCAGGATCAGTCACGTCGAGTCCTCTCTTCTTGCTGCCTGAGTCCGAAGACCCGCCCATTGAGGGATCTTTTGCAGCAAAAGGGACCTTAAGCGCATAAGCGGCTTTTTCACCCGGAGTCATGACCTTGGGGCCGAGGCAGAGCGGCTACCAAGCTTGGCCGACAGCAGGTTGACTCGCCCTTGTCTCGGGTCGCCAGTGGAGTCTCTTCGGAGATTGGTGCTCGTACTGGAACGTTCCAGCTTTGGTTCCTGGTTCCTCGACCGCTTGTTTGGTTGGGGCGGCGGCGGCATGGTGCCGCTGCGGTTGGGCAGGGGGTAGCAACACGGCACTTTTGAGCGCTCCGTGCGGTAGCGAGGCCCGGCCTGTTTGGATCGTGCCAAACGGAGGGGTTCGGGAAATCGAGGTAGTTCTCAAGACTGGTATGCGTTACTGGTGATATATTCTGATACGGTTTTTGGTACAGGTTCGGTCCACACACCTTCACAGTTATTGTGACTCCCGGCGACTGCCCCGAGCCTCTCCCTTCCCCAGGGCTCCAGGGCTCCGCGGGCCGCCAAGGGCCTGGCGGATCGCCGCTCAGCCGGTCTCCGCGCGGCGAGCGTTTGTTGGTGGGGTTTTCTATTAGGCTCAGCAGTTTCGCTACCGTAACATCCGCAGAGCTCAAAGATTGTCGCCCGCGACACATATTCAAGGGAAAATTTACTATACGCGGCGATAATTGTAGGTTACAAACAAAATTAGTCATAAGCTATAACCAATGATACAATTTAAGAGGTGTGTGGACCAGATACAAAAAAAAAACGTTTTTACAGTACAGGAAACAAAAGGTGAGAAAAAAAAATTTGACACTACATATTTTGCAAAAGTCAAATACAGAACAATACACAGTTCACGCAAAAAAAAAAAAACATTTTCTACCCCGAACAAAGTTATAACTTAATACCCAACCCAATTATAAGTCTTAATTGATTAATTAATATTTTTGAATGGATTTGACGTTATGTTAATGGGAAGCGCTGTTATTTGAAACTTCACTAGTTTCGAAGGTATACCTGTCAAGATCCATCAAAATTTTCCTAGTACTAGACGGAAAAATTATAGCTATGGTTGCTTGTTTAAAATAGAGCTTAAAGTAAAAGTTTATTTTGTAACTATTGGCTAACTTAGTTAAAGTGGTTTATTAATATTACCCTACTCCTACTCTCTTTCTTCTTACTCGTGAGTACCGGGCAGGGCTTCTTCTCCGTGTGACTTTTATTACTACGCCGTGGGAGCGTTGGCGAAAGGGCCGATTTCTTCTTCCTTTCGCAAAATGCTGAGGTGGGCCAGCACTGCTATGGCGCACAAAGCAACCGCAGTGGGCTGTGGTAGGCATTACACCTGGCCACAGCTCGCGCAACTCTTGGTTGTTATGAGTTATACGCCTGGGCTTAAGGCCTACGCCACCAAATTTTAAATGTAAATTTACAAGATTTTGTAGGTGGCGTGGGAAGTTCTGCAAATCCCTCGGCTAGGATCGAGCGCGCCACACGCCTTCTCATTTCCGTCCAGCTTCCTCCTATACAGGACTCAGCTTGGGCGCCATATATGGGTTTGGAAACTCGTATATGAGCCGTGTTTGTATGAGAACCCCGCGGCACCAGATTTAAATTGTGTCAAGTAAATATAAAGAAATAAATAATACGGAATAAATAGAACTGATAAATCAATACTAGTAAAATAAAATAACAGGGGAAAATAATTTAAAATGAAAA
Organism: Stenchaetothrips biformis; assembly: GCA_030522485.1. NCBI lineage: Eukaryota > Metazoa > Arthropoda > Insecta > Thysanoptera > Thripidae > Stenchaetothrips > Stenchaetothrips biformis. The sequence continues at coordinate 5,411,653 of CM060095.1, read as the reverse complement.
TTACGAGAGCTTATAGGAATATGGATAATTTCGGCATATGATGGTTAAAGAAAATAATTTGAGAATAAAATGACAACTGGGGAAATGACTTCAAGTAAACCATGAGTAAATATTCGGAACTGACAGGATGTACATGACTTATGCAATAGTGCGTATACAAGGAATAGCTGAAATAATGACACAAAAGTAGGAATCCAAAGTTTAATTTAGAGGGTCTCTGGGGCCGAAAAAGTAGTATTTAGACACGAAATATTTTTTTGTTCTTTCTCTCTCTTCTTCTTTATTGAGGGGGCAGCCTTCCTCGCCCACGCCCGTTGGCGACCAACACGTCGCATAGCCGCGCTATGCGCTGTGCCTCCGCAGCTGCGTATAAGACAATTCAGAGATATGAAAATCTCAAATTGATATATCCAATTATATGCCATTATAATACACTCACTCATGCGGTGCCTCCGCACACAATTCATTGCATCCCCGATGATAGCGTAAACCTCCCCGCACCACCCGCACCCGATGAGGGCGCGGATGCAGTGGGCTGCAGGAAAAATTTGCTATGACTGTGGATGGAGATAGCGTGGCAAACTCAAGAAACTACGGCGTGTCGAACTCACAAGGCCCACGTGCGCTATTGCGATGCTGCATTGCATCAATGAAGTCTCCCGAATGCGCAAAGCAACACCCGCAAAAGAAGTCGCAACAGGGTGTGCTCATCTTGAACTCTCTCGGATAGCGAAGAAGTTGACAGGTCCGTACCGCGGACGCCACTGCACTGACCAGAGTGGTCTAGAACACACCCATGCAACGCTGCGCGGAGCGCGCAGACTAAAATCAGCGAAAAATGATTTTCTATCCCTCCTTAGCCAGGCTGCACTAACAGCTAGCTCCCTCCAACATCGTCTAGCAAACTAAGCACTCCGCCTCAACGTCCCAACACGTGTCGCTAGATGGCGCGGCCACCATTAACAGAGCAGGTCTTCAAGAAATAAAAACAAAAGAATCTGATACAGATAAAAATATAAATTTTAATTTTAAAAAAATTATATTTTAGATCGGGATTTAAACAAAAAAAAAACACAAAGATTTAACTGTTCACTCTATAATAATAACATCTTCTTCCTCCGTCTTCCACTTCGGCTCAGCCAAGGGGTCCACATTCTGCCCGGAAGAGCCGGCTAAGTGCCGCTCTGCGGCGGCGCCAAACGCGGCGCTCCCTGGCCCGAGCACAACCTCCTCCAAGGGCAAGGGCCGTAGTGGCCGTGGTACACGGCAAATTTCATAAAAATCGCGCATTTTGTGAAAGAAGCATGAATTTTTGCACACACGTTCTTAAAGGCCTAATGAACGATTTTGTCCGTGTTCTTTTTGATTTTAACGGCCCGTTCACCCTAAACCGTTCAATTCGTACAAATTGAACACAATTAGTTGACTGCGTGTTAATTGAGCTATTAAGTCGTGCGAAGCGACTTTGTCATACAAGTCGATGGTGCTGAACACGAATCAAAGCTCGGACAGGTGATCCGAACACTTTTGAACACTCTTTTTGAACATTTTCGTACATTTTTGTGCATTTTGCCGAAGCGCTTTTCAAGCGCCGTAAACGTGCAGCTAAGCCATTGCTTTTCATCTAGAGCCTTCAGCCACACTTTACTAGACGTACATGAACAGGTGGGGCACGTGTACGAGTGTGTTTCGAACGCTGTTTGGAACACCGGGTTGAACAAAACGTAGGTTTGTCGGAAACAAGCGTTCTGCGCGTCGATTCAATGTGAAACGGGCACGCTGATGACGAATCTGCACTCGAAAATAGTGTTTGTGTACTCTGGAACGAGCTGCAACCTGTTCCGAACACTGAATGGAACACCGACTTGAACAAACAGTAGATTTATCGAGGGGAAGCGTTCTGCGAGTCAATTTAAAGTGAAACGGGCACGCTGATGACGAATATGCACTCTGAAATTGAGTTTGTGTATTCTGGAAAGAGCTGCTCTTTGTTTCCTTATTATAGAGAAAATAATAAGTTACTGTTTTTTGGTTGCGGCCGAGTGTACAAAGGAGCCCATTTCACGCACGCTGTGGCGCTGAAAGGTTGCTCTTTCTGTTGTTCTTGGCTTTCGCTTTCGTCGTAAACAAACCATCTATCGGTGAACAGGGTTAGTAGACCGAATCACCGAATCGAAACCAAGCCAGTGCCCAATGGTCATGGCGTGCACGCTGTGTTTTGCCTCCAGGTTTTAGATTTATGGAACAGGAGAGGTCACGTTGACTGGAAAGACTGCCACCGAATACATAACCTACCGAACTCTTTGTGCAACACTGCTGACACTGCGCATTTGAGTTTTGATGTAGTTTGCTCTTTTGGTAAGTACACCTCTTATTACTTCTGTTGTTCTCAATTTTCTTCTGCTGTCTTCCCATCCATAATGGTGATTTTATTTAACATTTATTGTAATTTTTGCAGGCTGGTCCTGATCCTGACTCTTCACCAAGTGAATCCTTTGATCAACTGTGGACAAGGAATGTCCTGTAATCAAGCCAAAGGCAAAAGAAGCCTTCACCTGGCAGTTCCTGTGGGTCTTTGGTAAGGCATTTTCCCATGGGCCCTATTTACATCATGGTGCTCAAACATTTCAGACCAACTCCGTTGTCCGGACTTAAATTATTGATGACTTTTCTTGTTTTGTAGAAATCAAGAAAGTCCTTGATGTTTCTTGGATGGCAAAGCCACTGCTTGTGTCCCGCTCAACTATCCATGGCATTGCGAAGCTGTGACAAGAACCTCAACGACATTCCTACACCGACATTAGTACAAAGAAGGTAGGGGCTGACTGGTTGCAAATCCAGCCAAGTTAAATTGGCTGTCATCAATGGCCTTCAAGTTTTGGGATGAAAATTTTTGATTTTTAAATATTTTATTAGTTTTCTTATGGTTGCATTGTCTCATGTTTGGGACATTTTTACTTTGAAGTAGCGGCGTGGTTCGTGATCCAGCATTCTCTTTGATTGTGTCTTAATGTAGTCTGAGTTGGACTTGCATGATTTCATGCAGAAATGGTCAAGTTTTTTTATCAATGTAATTCCATTTTGAAGTCAGTATTGTTTGCAGTGGAATTCCTACTTTTCTGGCTAATTGCTTTGAGTCAAATGTGTTTGGGGAGCTTGGTTGTGGTTTAACACTGCTCATAAACACAAAAACTCGAAAAAGAAAGTTTGATTTCTTTGGTTTTTCAACTTTTTGAAGTTTTGAGCTGGTAGTAAAATTGACTGATTGTAAATTTTTTCCAATTTAAATAACTGCTGCCTTGTTGTACCAACATGATCTTTGATGCTTTCTGAAGCCATTAGGAGGAGTACTTGCATGATTTCAAGCAAAGCTGGCTTTGATTTTTCTCAAGAATGTTACACATTTGAACCCGATTCTCTTTTGACCATGTTATCAACTTTTGAGTCAGAATGTTGTTGGTGCTCATGTGATACCAGTGTGTATATGTTTGTTTAATTTTTATGTCTTTGTCTTCAGGTTCAGCATGATCTGTCATCCATGGAGACCACCAACTTTGCAGTGAATCGGAGTGACCTGTCCATTTCATGGAAGAGCCGAAGTATCTGGGAGCTCTGCTGAGGGATATTTTTTATGCCACCGATCTGGTATGTTTACACACTGTCTTAAAAATTTGATGAAGAAATATCAACTTATTCTATTAACTTTTAGCCGCCATCTTTTGTGGGATGTCTCAATGGGTTCAGTGTTCGTGTAAGTGCACCAATGTTTAATTTAATTTTAACGCGTTGCATTTCTATTCCAAAAAGCAATTGAAATTGGCTCACAATTTATTGAGACTTGATCCTTTAAGTATGCTGGAGAGGCAGTGCAATGCTTCTGTCTCTTTGCCCTTACAAGATGAACTTTGGCACTTTATATTTATTTCAGAGTGTATCAAGATTTAGTCATTGTGAAACATTGAATCTTCCACCTTTTCTTCTAATGCAAGTGTTGCTTACAAACTTTTTGAAAAACTTTTCTTGTTTTGTAGAAATCAAGAAAGTCCTTGATGTTTCTTGGATGGCAAAGCCACTGCTTGTGTCCCGCTCAACTATCCATGGCATTGCGAAGCTGTGACAAGAACCTCAACGACATTCCTACATCGACATTAGTACAAAGAAGGTAGGGGCTGACTGGTTGCAAATCCAGCCAAGTTAAATTGGCTGTCATCAATGGCCTTCAAGTTTTGGGATTAAAATAGAAACCCATAGTAGTGTTTTTTGTTTGTTGTTAAACAAAGGTCATTTCAATAATTATCTGGACTTTTCATACAATATGGTGTTTCATATGCATGATATACTTTAGAAAGGCTTCCAACTAAATTAAAACAGAGTTGAGACTTAAACTATGCTGGAGAAGCTTTATCATGAAGTAAACTAAATGCACAATTAATATCTTTCTTGACAATTTATTGTAACTTGTTCAAAATAATCAAGTGAAATATGTTATTTAGCTGATGCTGCAGGATATTTTGAAATCTTCACAACTTTTGAATGAGTTCTTTCAGACTATCCATATTACTTTTAAATCATGGTCTGAGTTATTTTAACATGAATTTACGATATAAAGTGAAAACATTTTGATAATTAACTTGTCTTTTCATACAAAATGCTGCTTCGTGTATACTGATACTTTTTCATCTGTTGGTTGCATGTATGACTACCAATATTATAGAGAAGTTTCCGAGCCACTGTCTTAAAAATTTGATGAAGAAATATCAACTTATTCTATTTACTTTTATTCACTTCCTATCATTGAGGTTTTAGAGCCGCCATCTTTTGTGGAATGTCTCAATGGGTTCAGTGTTCGTGTAAGTGCACCAATGTTTAATTAAATTTTAACGCGTTGCATTTCTATTCAAAAAAGCAATTGAAATTGGCTCACAATTTATTGAGACTGCTGGAGAGGCAGTGCAATGCTTTTGTCTCTTTGCCCTAACAAGATGAACTTTGGCACTTTATATTTATTTCAGAGTGTATCAAGATTTAGTCAGTGTGAAACATTGAATCTTCCAGCTTTTCTTCTAATGCAAGTGTTGCTTACAAACTTTTTGAAAAACTTTTACAGGTGCAGTTTCATTTGTTACGTGCAGTTCGGATGACAGACAAAGACTACGGAGCCAACAGGTCCCTAATTAATCCAGTAACACACTGCAATTTCAATGCAGTACCAAGGTATAGAGACATTCAGGCAGTGTCTCACTACTTCCAAAGTCCACCTGCATGTGGCTTGCTGATTTTGAGAATTTAACAAGTTTTCAGTGATGCAATATATGTTCTTTTTGTTTACTTCATTAACTGTTTATTTTGACATGCAGCTTGACAAATTTGTAAAAAAATGTTTGTAACTGTGTATGTTGATACATTGTGTGTGTGTGGGGAGTTTCGGTTTTGGTCTCAAGGTGCATTACCAATGAGTCACATACAGTGGTGATGTGTTTTGATTGTGTTGATAACAATAAAAGATTTAGTCACAGAAATTTATTTATTTATTTCACTCTTCTGATGACCATTTAATAGGATCATAATAACACATTTTTAAAATGAAAAGACATTTTACTTGCTACACTACACATTAGACCATTCTGTTTCACCTCTTGAGAGACTCGAATTGAGTTCATATCTTCAATGTCTCTCAAAGGCAACATTAGCTTTGAAAATTGAATCGTTCAGGGTTCTGTTCAGAAAAGGGTGTTAGAAACTGACTCATGAGCCTATATTTCATTCCATTGAAACACAAGAAAAATCATTGCAGAGTTTAAAACCCGCAACAATTTCACAACGAGTGTTGTGTTATAACGGAATATTCAGTGATATACATTTTAAATAAATAATAATGAGATTTCATAACTAGATGTTGCAGATCATAATAAATAGTGGGAATTATTACAGAATTTCAATTATGAGATTATTACATTATAGAGTAACCGAATCGGGTATGAATTGAACGGAGGCTTAATGCCAGTGATTTGTCAGAATTTTGATACTTAAAATTAGATTACACGGAGTTATAAAAAGGTTCTTGACATAAGGGAACGCACTTTCAAAAGAGTCTCGTGGAACGACAACCAGAATCACCAAGAGGACACCAGCCAACACACAGCACAACCTTTCAAACAAAGAAGATAATGTAATTACAGCAGTAAACAGTTGCCACCGGTTGGAAAAGTAAAATAGATTTTCCTCATGGTGATAGCCATCTAGCCTAGTGGGGGGGGGGGGGGAAGCTGCAGTCCTCAGCTTGCTGGTAGCCGAAAACTCATAAAAAGTGGAATGTGGCCACGGCCTTGGCCCCCTTGTATATCCTGAGCCTAGGCTTCAGGACTCTGCCACACAAGCCAATTTTTTCGACTAAGGCGAACACTCAGACCCACACTATTTGGCGAGAATAGCTCAAGCATTGATGCGCTTGACCTAAAAAGGCTACCACCAAAAGTTTATAATTTCAAGAGACTTACCAGAGGATATGAGAATCTGGGATAAATATCAGGATCGCGTCCAAGAGATAAATAACCTGTGACAGATTACGAAGAAACCTGAGGAACAAACGACACGTACAGGTTATGATATTACATTGCATTTCATAAGAAAATTCATATGTGTTTATGATGGTCATAAAACGCACATCCAGGGATTACTCGAAAAGAGTTGATCAGTCATAATGTCGGCTGTGGCTGGGATAAAGCAACTGGAGCCACTAGAGCACAAAATATTTCGTACGTTCCACGTCCAATAATGTCACGGTCACGACAGCCAGCTGACTGACAGCTGACAGCTGAGAGAGCTGAGAGAGCAGCAGACGCAGGGCAGAGATGGAACGGCCGAAAAGACCCAAAGGCTGTGCCTAGAGGAATACTTTAGAATCAATGAGAAGGTAAAACTCTAGCATTATTTGTAATAGGTAACTTAAAAACGCAGACTCTTTAAAAAAAAATATCAACATTTACCTTTTTATGGTTAACAGGCAGAGACTATGACGTCATTCGGCATGGGGCGGAGGGGCGGTTACTGCCCTTACTGCCACTGCCCTCGCCGTCTTTTGTTGCGAACCAAAGAGATCTCTTCCTTGATAGCAGAGCAGGTTGCAGCAGCAGGTCACTAGGTTGGCGTCAACCCAAGCGGCAGTGAAAGAGTTATAAATCTCTCTATCTCTATCTCAATCTGCAGAAGACAATAATGGATCAGTCAACGTAAGTCAGCAAATGGAGGTGCCCAGTGGCACTAGCGTGTGGTCCAGGATCCCCCATGAGATCATGGGGTGGCATGAGGTCGTGGTCGCGGGGGTGTCGCGGACCGGCACGCTGGGCAGCATGCATTGAAAGCCATGAAATTCTCGACGTCTCTCTGTCCCTCTGTCCCCATGTAAGGATGACGACCAGCATTTCAATAGGGGTGGGTTGGGGCGAGTATTGACTTTCATCCATCCCTCCACCAGTTCCAACAAAACGCATGACAATCTGTAGAAATCCCTGTCAAACGGGTGTTGATATCTCTACAAAAGGGTTCATCCCTGATAAGGGCTATATCAAGTTAAGGAAATTCACACTTCATAGATAGGGCCAGGGGTGAGGTGGGGAGTCTTCACAATTCTCCGTTCCCCGCCTCACCCCTGGCCCTATCTGTGAATTGTGAATTGTGAATTTCCTTAACTTGATATAGCCTAGAGCTTGAGGGAAGGATAGATAAATCCAAGGTGGTCCCTACAGCCAGTTATGCACGTAAATCAAGCAGGAAAAAACATGCTACTTCCAGGGTGCGCAAACTTAACATTTATTGACATTTTGGGCGCCTATATCTTGTAAATGGCTTGAGATAAAAAAGTTATGCACACAATAACTTAAATTTAAAATTGAATTTTGAATTTACGTTATTCTATGCTCAACATTTATATCTCTAACCATTTCCAAGATAAAATTCCAAAAATCGCCAAATAATGTTAAGTTTGTGCACCCTGCCGTCTTCTCACTTATATTGTTCACGAATAAGAGGATGAAACACATGCATTAGTGCTGCTCACTTTTAATTGCACTGATATACTTACTTATTTCATTATTCGGCAGAGAAATTGTGGTTTACAACCAAGGAGAAGGAACACAGTTCTTTTGGCTATGCGTGTTCCTACTGGTTCTGTTCATTGCATATCGGCTCGCACCCGATCAATACCGAGGCTTAATTATGGAAATCATGCACAGAACTTTGTTTGGTAAGCATCTGTCAACAGTGTTTGTTATAAGAAAAATACATTACATGAAATACCTGACCATATTTTATTTTCCTTACAGATATTATTGAAACAATGTGGAGTTATTACTTCCATTAAATTACGTGATGTTTTGATAACATGAGGCTACTGTTATTGTCAACCCTTCATTTTACACAGAGGTTTACTCTATGCTTTTGTTACTACAATTCTGCAGTTTTACTGAGCTTATTTGCCGCAGTTGTTGGACAGAGTATGGATGACAGCATTTGGTTACAATTCAGCTGTGGAAGTTGGGGACGGACTTGTGTTGTAATGCAGCGCAGACAACACTCTTGTACATACCCGAAAAGCAGAGGACTATTTGTGGTCCAAGCTATTTCAGGTTAAGGTAGATATCCCGTCACTTGGGATCACTTGTTACAAATTTTTAACATGGATGCCTTTAAGCCGATGTTGTGATTCCACAAACATGCTGTCTAGATATTTATTGAATAGATGGTCAGATCAAGTGAAAAATTTTTGCCAGTCTTTAACTTTGATGATACCATTACAAAATTACTTTCTTCCAATCAAAATACATTAGAAGGTGGAACTAACCTAATCTGGTTCAGTCAAAATGATAATTTCAAAGCTGACAGCAGAAAAACCTGTCAATAACTTCGTAGACGAAAGGAGGACGACTGCTCACTAACCAACGCATGAAGAGCAGACAGTTACATCGCCCTCTGCTAACTGCTCAGGAACATTAGTCTGAGCAAGTAACTGGGAGCTAGGAAGGGAAGGCTAGGGCATAGCCGATCGATCGATGATCGAGATCGATCGAAGGCAAAGCTCAGCTCGCTCTATGTGCCCGTGGTGGGCACTACTGGAACTACTGTAGAGGTCCCTGGCGACTAACCCCACCACAATTTTCACTCACTTATATTGCATTGTCACTTTGAAACCACTCTCCAGTACAAATATCTAAAGCACCGGTATTGTGAAAATGCCTTTCACTTAACCCAGTTTTGAGCTCTTTGCGCTAAGCTGAGGACGCTTTCCTGATTGGTCCTAGCAGCCGACAGTGGCCGTCCGCCATGTTCGTGAAGTCTTCCTCTTCTTTCCTTCTTTCAAGGTCAGGCTCACAACCAACGACGATACAAAGAAAAATAGTGAACTAATGGAAACTCATTTGGCATTAAAACTATATACTTTCCGCTTCTTATTATCATTGAAACATATAAAAGACACATATACCATTATTTCAATTTATTAATCCAACCGTAAGTACGGTACTTGACTAACATCACCAGGGCTAGCCAAGCTAGCCCAGTGAAAAGACGGCCAGTTGGATAAGATATTACTAATGCAGCATTCAATTCACAGAATTTTGGGTACACAGTCAGTCTTGTTTTTTTAAAAAAGGAAATTAGTGACTTTTGGTTTAGGCCGTATGAGCAAACCAGGAATCTTTTTTCTCGCGCGCAACTTTTGTGCTGTTGTGCGGGCGGTTGGGATGGCACAGAGGCCACGTATTTCTGTACATCGATGCTTTGAAATGCGCGCACGTCACAGCAGCCGCCCAGGGCTAGTTGCCTGAACGTAGCCACGCTACGTTGCCGTTTAGGCGCCGCGGCCCGTAGAGGCCACGTATTTCTGTACATCGACGCTTTGAAATGCGCGCACGTCGCAGCAGCCGTCCTGGGCTGGTAGCCTAAACGTAGCCACGCTACGTTGCCGTTTGGGCGCTGAGGCCCGTAAAGGCCACGTATTTCTGTACATCGACGCTTTGAAATGCGCGCACGTCGCAGCAGCCGCCCAGGGCTGGTTGCCTGAACGTAGCCATGCTACGTTGCCGCTTAGGCGCCGAGGCCCGTGGAGGCCACGTATTTCTGTACATCGATGCTTTGAAATGCGCGCATGTCGCAGCAGCCGCCCAGATGGTCGCCATTTCAGTCAAGTATTTAGAAATGCGAGCCGAAAATGAGACGGATGGCCGCACATTATGCCGATCGTTTCCACAACTCTTCGGTCCGTATTTCTAAATGCTTGACTGAAATGGACTGACAAAGGTATTTATTTGATTGAAATGGCCACTGGCAAAGTACTGAGAACTTATTTTTGAAATGTGGGCCATTCTTGGTGAGATATCGAGACTCGAATGACCCACCTAGGATTCCAATTGTTTTGGTGTTGGGGGGGGGCCTTCTAGGATGTTGCATTCCTCAAAAAGACGTCCTTGGGGCCGACACCCTGAGCACCCATGCCGAAGGGTTTTTAAAACTGTCAAGCGGTTTGGATTTCACAGCCGTTTTAGTTTTGAAGTTTCCGCAATGTGTTGGTTTAACGTTACAGTGGTATTATGGTTTTTTAGTCCAATGCTGGTTTGAAAAGAATTGAAAGAATTGAAAAAAAATACTACTATTAATGCAGTCTTTAATCTCATACTTAAAATTAATGCACAAAATGGGCTGAATAGGTTTTGGTTCCACTACACAGTGACCTTAGTGCTGGAATGAATACAACACCTTCATGATTGCCTTCTTTTTTATTTCCAGTGCCTTAATACTACTATATACCATGCTAGGGGCAGGCAACATAGTGGCCAGGTGGTGGGGGTCGGAGGCGGACCAAAACTTAGGCAGCGTTCTGACTGGCCTAGTCGTGGGTAAGTTATTGCACAGCTTTTTGCTGTTATAATTTAGTTTCATAGTGCTGTCCTCCAATGGCACATAGGAATAATGCACTCAGTTTTAAATGCAGATCATTTATCTTACCGTGTTGTGTTTGTTTTGTTTCAGCTGCTACCACATTGCTGTAAGATTCCTCTGTGTAATGATTGAATCATGAGAAAGTGAATTAAGTAAATCATGCGTTTGATAAACCTGACTCTTTTTCTGACATGACCCTAAGACCCTCCTCATTCAGCAACAGAATAGTTTAACTAGTCGCACAGCCAAACACTTTGCCTGGACGTTCGAGCTCTGACACCTGGTATTTTAGTTTTGGTTTATTTTCAACAAAGGAATACACACTGATGTGTCTCTCTTTGCATCACAAAGCCATTATGTTACTTGCTATTATTTACACACCAAACACTTCCCCAATTTCATTACCAAAAAATCATGATGCCCATTTATATTTTTGAATTCTCTCAAAATTTCATTACCAAAAAATCATGATGCCCATTTACATTTTTGAATTCTCTCAAAATTTCATTACCAAAAAATCATGATGCCCAAATCTAATCAGAGAGAGGCGACGTAAACTGTATCAAAACTGTAACAATGCATCGGTGACATTGGAGGACATTAGAGAATGAATTTTAGAAAGTCGTGTCCAGTTCAGAACAAACAGTGATATAACAATTAAACACTGCAGCATTTCCATGTAAGGTTCAAGGCTAGAAAAAAAATTGGTAAGGAAAGGAACTTAAAAATAACGTACATTTTGCACACCAAGCAGTACTTACACAGCGGGAATATGTCTCTAAGAATGTGATCGGAGCATGACGTAGATGATGAACGGGATAAGTGAAGCGCCACAGGAGGTGAGAACCTGGGACAAAAATCAGGATTGCGTCCACGAGAAACATAGCTTGCCACAAATTACGAAGGGACCTAGAAGTAAGGTCACGTACAGGTTATAAGACAAATGGCATTCATAATTACATTCATTACTGCATGGTTGGAAAACGCACATCCAGGAATAGGTCATGAAGAGTTGATTCTCCATATTTTCCTCCGCCAAAGGTTGTGAGGAGGTAACAGGAGACCAGAATATTTCGTTCAGGAACTACAGAAACTTGCGGTTGTCGACGTTGACGTTTGACGTGGGACGGGACGAAGGACGAGAACTTGTGGAGAGCAGAGATGAAAGACCGTAACCGGAACGAAAAACTGAAAGATCTGCGCGCTGCACCGGGGCCTACGAAACCAAAGACTACTTTCAAATCAATCAGTAGATAAAACTCGTTTCGTATTATTTAAAATAGATATTGATATCACTTTAGCGTATACTATAGAAGATCGGGTACCCTTTCAGATCCCCTGACAGGTGACAGGCAGAGATTATGACGTCATGCGGCCCAGCGGAAGATGTACCTGAATACCCTGGCCAATGCAATGAAGGCTCATCCCAAGGCCATCAAAGAAGATGCCGCCCTTATCTCGAGGGGGCGGGGGAGGCTGACATCCGACACCACCTGCAGCCCTGTAGCCAGCCACAGCCACACTGACACTGACGTGGACGCTGGTAGACGTGACCGGAGTGAGATCTATTTGTTAGCCTTGCTGCGGCTCAGCCAACTAGACAAGAAAATATGGAGAAGTCAAGGTATGTGGGTGAAGCACTTTGCCAAGGACTGGGGCCCACTAGAGTCCTAGAGTGCAAGAGACTGGCAAACGAGGGGTCTCGCTGTGATTGGCTCCGGCCATTTTGGACCAAATGCCATGTAGCCAACCTCAGAAACGAGAGAGACGGATAGTCTTTCTCACCAACTCAACCCAAGACACATAATATTGGCACAATCATCACTTTTAGTAGCTAAAATGTTCTTGAACCCTTCTAAAACAGGAGAAAGTTTACTTTCTGTCGCAAGATAAGCCTTAGGTCAGCATGTTAGGTTGGCAGCTTTGACTGACTGGTCGCCTGCCGGTGGGCAGAGCGGTGGAGGGGGCTGCCCGGGGAGTGGAGAGGTTCACCATTTTGGCCCGGGCCGGCCGTGCCGTTGCGAGCCGGCCTAGTCATTTGCCAGTCTCTGCGAAGCTGTAGGACTCTAGGGCCCACCACACATGTACGAACAGACCGGCACCGCGATTCTGTGAGGTGCAGGGGGGTGCAAATCGCGCGCTGGCCTGTGGCGGCCGTGCCATGTGCCAGACAGAACGTGAAATCCTTGAAATCAGTCCCCAGACGATTGCATGGGTAAGGTGGGGGAGAAAGGCGCATCAAGCGGTACACTCTTACTTATGGGCTCTACAGTGGGCCACAGTGGTGCCACAGGGGGCTGTATTCATGGATGCCCATGGAATACTTTTCTTCCCCAACCTACCCCTACACTCCGAAGTCCGTATGCCCTGAAACTGGGTGCCTTTGTAGCCTACCTTAGTTTTAAGAGCGCTGAATGGCGCCTACTTTCAGGGCACCTTTGTCGCCTGCTTTGGGTACCCAAATCATTCAGCAACTGGCCGATCGGTACCCTCAAAGTAGGCGACAAGGGTGTCCTGGAAGTGGGTGCCAGTAGGCGCCCTGAAAACTTATGCAGACTACAAAGGCGCCCACCTTCGGGGCATGCCACATTTGGACTGTAGTCCGAAGTGGTTGTTACATGGGACTGTTTGCCACTTAATTGCTTGGGCCAGCTAAGGGTTTTGGATTGCCTCTCTGCCACTTGTTCACTGACATAGTAACCTTCTTGCCACTTGCTACCTTAAATGCCACTTTGTCACCCAAGTCACATCTTGCCACTTAAATTTATATCGCGACTGCGCTTGGAAGATATTTTTTACACGCAATGGTTTTACACGGGCACATTTTCAACCATGTAATATGTTTGATGAGACATGTCACGCACTGTTCCTTGCATCATGATACTTACATCTTTCTTCTATTTGCAGAGAGATTGCGCTGTACAGCAGGGGCCGCTCTGAACTATGGCAATTATGCCTTTTTGTTTTGGCGTTAGTGTTAGTTGTAATAGCCTCATGCCTTCTGCCACCAGGTGAGGTCAGGGATGTGGCCCTGGCGCTTGCCCTCAGAGTCCTGGAAGGTAATCATTGCGTCACTTACTTATTATAGTGCAGACATTTAAGGGAGCACTATGGTCTAAACGCAAGGGTTCAGAAAAAAAATCGAAAAAAAAAAAACCATCAAAGCTAGAGATCTGAAAATTTATGTTTGAGTCAAGAACATCCCATCCCATAATTTTAAAGGTGCGCGAACGCGGCCGTCGTCCCCGGTCGTCCTGCAGGATAAAAAGAAGTCCTGGAGGACATGCCCTCATGGTGGCAGTCGTAGCGGACGAACGCGGTGACCTGCAACAACGAAATTTTACGTCAGCCCTCAGAAAACATGTGGCTAGAGCCGGAACTACGCTCGTTGACGAGCCATAAATTTAAAGGCTGAAAATTTACAGCAGAAAATAAGGTAGAGAAATTTGGGTGTTTTTTAAAATAAACAGGACGACAAATTTATATCTTAGAGTCGCAGCAGCCAAATTTTCGTAGTTCCGGCTCTAGCCACATGTTTTCTGAGGGCTGACGTAAAATTTCGTTGTTGCAGGTCACCGCGTTCGTCCGCTACGACTGCCATCATGAGGGCATGTCCTCCAGGACTTCTTTTTATCCTGCAGGACGACCGGGGACGACGGCCGCGTTCGCGCACCTTTAAAATTATGGGATGGGATGTTCTTGACTCAAAAATAAATTTTCAGATCTCGAGCTTTAATGGTATTTTTTTTTCGATTTTTTTTCTGAACCCTTGCGTTGAGACCATAGTGCCCCCTTAAGAACTGACCTGACATTATATTGTTTTGTTTCCCTTGCAGAAACAGTTAAATTTTTTTGGAGGATGCGGAGCACACATTCTTGATGTGAAACTTGTGAAACTGTTAATTTTTTTTGAGGATCAGGATCTCTTGATGTGTAATATGTAATGTGTAATGTTGTATTTGCTTTTACACACATTCTTGATGTGAAACTTGTGAAACTGTTAATTTTTTTTGAGGATCAGGATCTTTTGATGTGTAATATGTAATGTGTAATGTTGTATTTGCTTTAACACACATTCTTGATGTGAAACTTGTGAAACTGTTAATTTTTTTTTGAGGATCAGGATCCTTTCTGTGTAAATCTTCAGCCAAACAACATAAATATTGAACGAGTCAAATGTACTTAGTTCCTTGGTATTTATATTTAGAACAATGTGAATGATTAAAAAATATTTGATGCAGCTCTCATGATTGCTTGACACACTGAACCTATAAGAAAATGTTGTGGTAACGATTCCAGAATTTCTTATAGGTTCAGTGTGTTAAGCGATCATAATAGCTGAATCAAATATTTTTTAATGAAGGAACTAAGCATGAATTGCAGCAGCCAATTCATAAAATATTTTTATTATTTGTGCAACAGCTAGCAACAACACTGCTGCAGCGCTGATCCGAACTAAACCAGCAGAATTGGAGGTCAGTGCCGCAGCAGTATTGTTGCTCACTAATGCACCAATATTGCAAATATTTTATGAATTGGCTGCTGCAATTCATGCTCAGTTCCTTGATCAAAACAGATTTAATGGAGCACTTATCATCGCTTTAGGTGAAGTTGTTCCATCTTTTGAATGGGTTCGGCCATATATTACTTGTGGTATCTGTTAATCCTCGTTAAATAATAAATTGTACCAAGTTCTTTGTTGTTTTCTTTTTCTGTAACTTATTCTGTTGTAATAAGAACTCTGTTTTCTCTTTTTTCTGTAACTAATTCTGTTAATAAATGAGTTTAATGCATGAAACCTGTAGTGCATACTTAAGGTTTTAATTGAGAAACAAATTTGCGAGGACTGGCAAAGACAAATAAGCAAAGTTCAGCTCCTGGGCACCTGGACATTAAAATCCAGATACTGAATTCGCCGAGTAAGTGGCAGGTAGCAAACCTGTAAAGTGTTGCCAATTTTTTTTAATTTTTTTTTTGTAATGCAATTTAGGGAGTCGACTTGTGACATGGAGCTAATGTAAATTTCACCCGAACGTGTTTGGGGATTGGAGGGGGGAGGGAATGCCACCGAGCCAATCCTTCACGTATAAACTTTTCGTCGTGCAAGTTGGCCTTGGAGTAAGCGACCCAACTGCGGGGAAGCGCGCTTCGCTTTCCAATGAACTTATTGTCATCTCCATGTGGTAATAACAGCGATGATAATAAACCAAATACTGTGACTCTGTGGGTGAGGGGCGAGGGGGGGGGGGGGGGGGGTAACTGGTACCCCGTGCAGGGGCAGGCGCTTTGCCCGCGCCCCACCACCGTACCGTGACTCTCCCACCACACTTCACACTTGAAGAGCGAGAGCCATAGATCCCGAACGGAATTGTCTGTGGATTTGTGGATTTGTAGATTTGCCGAATTGTGGAATTCTTCGCAAAATGGAGACAGAGTCGTGTTGCCCATGGTGTTGCCGAAAGGCGTTAGTGTCGAGAAGGCGGTAAGTAATCATGAGAAAGGCCATTTCTCATGAAGTAATGCTCGTAGTTAGTGCTGACAAACACCTCATGGCGTACCGGCCGTTAACCTGCACGGTGCTGTGCGACTTAAAACACATTATTTATGTCAATAATAAGTTTTTAGTAACAGGCTAGTTTCGCCCTTATTCAAATAAATATCCTATGGTCGCCATTTCAGTCAAGTATTTAGAAATGCGAGCCGAAAATGAGACGGATGGCCGCACATTATGCCGATCGTTTCCACAACTCTTCGGTCCGTATTTCTAAATGCTTGACTGAAATGGACTGACAAAGGTATTTATTTGATTGAAATGGCCACTGGCAAAGTACTGAGAACTTATTTTTGAAATATGGGCCATCTGGGCCATTCTTGGTGAGATATCGAGACTCGAATGACCCACCTAGGATTCCAATTGTTTTGGTGTTGGGGGGGGGGCCTTCAAGGATGTTGCATTCCTCAATAAGACGTCCTTAGGCCGACACCCTCAGCACCCATGCCGAAGGGTTTTTAAAACTGTCAAGCGGCTTGGATTTCACAGCCGTTTTAGTTTTGAACTTTCCGCAATGTGTTGGTTTTACGTAACAGTGGTATTATGGTTTTTTAGTCCAATGCTGGTTTGAAAAGAATTGAAAGAATTGAAAAAATACTACTATTAATGCAGTCTTTAATCTCATACTCAAAATTAATGCACAACATGGGCTGAATAGGTTTTGGTTCCACTACACAGTGACCTTCGTGCTGGAAGGATTACAACACCTTCATGATTGCCGTCTTTTTTATTTCCAGTGCCTTAATACTACTATATACCATGCTAGGGGCAGGCAACATAGTGGCCAGGTGGTGGGGGTCGGAGGCGGACCAAAACTTAGGCAGCGTTCTGACTGGCCTAGCCGTGGGTAAGTTATTGCACAGCTTTTTGCTGTTATAATTTAGTTTCATAGTGCTGTCCTCACATGGCACATAGGAATAATGCACTCAGTTTTAAATGCAGATCATTTATCTTACCGTGTTGTGTTTGTTTTGTTTCAGCTGCTACCACATTGCTGTAAGATTCCTCTGTGTAATGATTGAATCATGAGAAAGTGAATTAAGTAAATCATGCGTTTGATAAACCTGACTCTTTTTCTGACATGACCCTAAGACCCTCCTCATTCAGCAACAGAATAGTTTAACTAGTCGCACAGCCAAACACTTTGCCTGGACTTTCGAGCTCTGACACCTGGTATTTTAGTTTTGGTTTATTTTCAACAAAGGAATACACACTGATGTGTCTCTCTTTGCATCACAAAGCCATTATGTTACTTGCTATTATTTACACACCAAACACTTCCCCAATTTCATTACCAAAAAATCATGATGCCCATTTATATTTTTGAATTCTCTCAAAATTTCATTACAAAAAAATCATGATGCCCAAATCTTATCAGAGAGAGGCGACGTAAACTGTATCAAAACTGTAACAATGCATCGGTGACATTGGAGGACATTAGAGAATGAATTTTAGAAAGTCGTGTCCAGTTCAGAACAAACAGTGATAACAATTAAACACTGCAGCATTTCCATGTAAGGTTCAAGGCTGGAACAAAAAAAAATGGTAAGGAAAGGAACTTAAAAATGACGTACATTTTGCACACCAAGCAGTACTTACACAGCGGGAATATGTCTCCAAGAATGTGATCGGAGCATGACGTAGATGATGAACGGGATAAGTGAAGCGATGTAAAATGCCCTGGAAAGGAGCAGTTAAACGTTACCCATAGGAAACTGACAGCAACGTCATTACTTAGTACAGGGACTTACAGAGCTAAATACTGTATGGGACACCATCCAAGGATACCTGCAGCGATGGTGAACAGCTGGGTTACGGTCTCAACTTTACACCTAGGACAGAAGAGGGTCCTTCAAGGTTTGGCAACTAGCCATAATAGCATATAATTACGCATATTAAGGAACTTACAACCACAGATGCTCGGAGACCACGGTATTTTCCTGAACTTCGCCCGTGCGCGTCATGATTGTCATCTTGCCACTCGACTAGAAGACTGGGACTGTCAACGGATTTTTCCAAACTATCCCAGCCGTGCTGTGCACTAACAGCGAGACGATCAAGCTGATCAATTCACGATTGATGTGGGGCTCTGAAGCAGAAGCAGAAAGCAGAGCAGACGGTAAAGGTTTCGGATTACAGCTAGACACAACACGCTGCCATCGCCATCATGGAAAAGGACAAGTGGAGGGGGAGTTTGGCCGTCGCCACTCGAGCGTGTTGGCGGCCAGGGTATAGGGGTTCGAGGGTCCGCAGGAACAGCACCAGCACCGTCGACATGACTTGACTAGGCTTTGTAAGCTATTACGCTTATCGGGATTTTGTTTTCCATGTTCATGTGAACAAAGGTTTGGACATGTCGGAGATTTTTAGTCGGCGGCGTCGTGGCCACCACGCCTCGCCAGCGAGGTGGAGGAAGAAGATGAAAAAGAAGAAGAAGAAGTGGAAGTGTCGCTGGTTGACTTGACTAAGGTCTGCTGAAGGTGTCTGTCTGTCTGCTCTGCTCCCGCGGTAAACAAAAACAAACCGTAAGCCGGTGATCAGCTTTTAGATACTACCAAATCAGCTGCGATTCGCCTCCGCGTTTCATATTCAAGGATCGTAAAAGGTCTTGTCTCTGTTTTTCAACGGTGCAACACATCATGTGTAAGTGTTTTGGAAATCTGAAATCTGCAGCTTTCGCGGTTACATAACCTCTGTGTGTCCTGTCTTGTTCATTTTTTTAAACCATTTCTCGCCCTATTTTAGGTTTCTTGCGGCGGAAAATGTCCGTACTAAGTGGGAGAACTATGTGAATAGATACAGTCGTACCTTTGACTGGAGACCTTCAAATCAGACTTTCTGTGTGCTGAACAGTCAGAAGGGATTTCGTGGCACCACAGCCCAAGAAAGTGAGTAAGTGATGTTAAAAACGCTTTTGAGAGAAGCTCAAATGAGGTTCAAATGTAATCAAGCCATAAGCTCTCGTTGAGGTTATTTATCAGCAGTGTTTTCGTTGCTATGTGGCATTTTCCTCTGTGTGACTTCATGTGTGTCTGGAGCGTGTACGTCCTAACCTCTTGTTTTTGTTTTGGTTCCAGGTACATTTTGCATTTAATTTTGCCAATACTTTATTTACTGCAAAATTTTTGAAATGAAAATCATGAATTTGTTGGTAGAGGTAAAGACTTGGTTAAACACGCTTTTCCAGTACCCAGTATATCAGCATAATACAAGGACTAAGAAAAAAAAATATATTACTGACAGAACCCAAACCCAAAGGGCAGCTGGGCATATCAACAGCAGTGGAAAATAAAACAAAATGGCGTCAAGGAGCCGAACAGCTTCCTGAGCATGGATCGGTATTCCCGGGTCCCGAGCTTTTCCTGCTCTCGCCTTATCTAGATGATCAAGTCGAACATAGACCAGTACCAGGAGGAGGGAGACAGCCAACACACAGCAGAACCTTACAGACAAAGAGTAAAAATATAATAAAGTAACAGGCTATGATGACATTTGTTGGAAATGTAAAATCAATTTTCTTGATGGTGTTAGCCATTTTCTTTTCAGTGCATTAGGCTGAGGCATCCAATGACAACGTGACAATATTCTACCGTGTTTAAAGAAATAAGTCAAAACGAGCTGCAATGATTGTGATTCACAGGTAATACATCAAATTTAAGAGCCATTAAAAGAAATAAGTTGAAAAAAAGAACAATTCCACAGAAAATGACTACCACCAATAAATCCACATTTGCTTGAGGGACGGAAGGGTTGCAAGATACTTACCACAGGAGGTGAGAACCTGGGACAAAAATCAGGATTGCGTCCACGAGAAACATAGCTTGCCACAAATTACGAAGGGACCTAGAAGTAAGGTCACGTACAGGTTATAAGACAAATGGCATTCATAATTACATTCATTACTGCATGGTTGGAAAACGCACATCCAGGAATAGGTCATGAAGAGTTGATTCTCCATATTTTCCTCCGCCAAAGGTTGTGAGGAGGTAACAGGAGACCAGAATATTTCGGTCAGGAACTACAGAAACTTGCGGTTGTCGACGTTGACGTTTGACGTGGGACGGGACGAAGGACGAGAACTTGTGGAGAGCAGAGATGAAAGACCGTAACCGGAACGAAAAACTGAAAGATCTGCGCGCTGCACCGGGGCCTACGAAACCAAAGACTACTTTCAAATCAATCAGTAGATAAAACTCGTTTCGTATTATTTAAAATAGATATTGATATCACTTTAGCGTATACTATAGAAGATCGGGTACCCTTTCAGATCCGCTGACAGGTGACAGGCAGAGATTATGACGTCATCCGGCCCAGCGGAAGATGTACCTGAATACCCTGGCCAATGCAATGCAGGCTCATCCCAAGGCCATCAAAGAAGATGCCGCCCTTATCTCGAGGGGGCGGGGGAGGCTGACATCCGACACCACCTGCAGCCCTGTAGCCAGCCACAGCCACACTGACACTGACGTGGACGCTGGTAGACGTGACCGGAGTGAGATCTATTTGTTAGCCTTGCTGCGGCTCAGCCAACTAGACAAGAAAATATGGAGAAGTCAAGGTATGTGGGTGAAGCACTTTGCCAAGGACTGGGGCCCACCACACATGTACGAACAGACCGGCACCGCGATTCTGTGAGGTGCAGGGGGGTGCAAATCGCGCGCTGGCCTGTGGCGGCCGTGCCATGTGCCAGACAGAACGTGAAATCCTTGAAATCAGTCCCCAGACGATTGCATGGGTAAGGTGGGGGAGAAAGGCGCATCAAGGGGTACACTCTTAC
Organism: Stenchaetothrips biformis; assembly: GCA_030522485.1. Classification (NCBI taxonomy): domain Eukaryota; kingdom Metazoa; phylum Arthropoda; class Insecta; order Thysanoptera; family Thripidae; genus Stenchaetothrips; species Stenchaetothrips biformis. Next base: position 5,390,393 of record CM060095.1, on the reverse strand, counting down.
TTATGGGCTCTACAGTGGGCCACAGTGGTGCCACAGGGGGCTGTATTCATGGATGCCCATGGAATACTTTTCTTCCCCAACCTACCCCTACACTCCGAAGTCCGTATGCCCTGAAACTGGGTGCCTTTGTAGCCTACCTTAGTTTTAAGAGCGCTGAATGGCGCCTACTTTCAGGGCACCTTTGTCGCCTGCTTTGGGTACCCAAATCATTCAGCAACTGGCCGATCGGTACCCTCAAAGTAGGCGACAAGGGTGTCCTGGAAGTGGGTGCCAGTAGGCGCCCTGAAAACTGATGCAGACTACAAAGGCGCCCACCTTCGGGGCATGCCACATTTGGACTGTAGTCCGAAGTGGTTGTTACATGGGACTGTTTGCCACTTAATTGCTTGGGCTAGCTAAGGGTTTTGGATCGCCTCTCTGCCACTTGATCACTGACATAGTAACCTTCTTGCCACTTGCTACCTTAAATGCCACTTTGTCACCCAAGTCACATCTTGCCACTTAAATTTTTATCGCGACTGCGCTTGGAAGATATTTTTTACACGCAATGGTTTTACACGGGCACATTTTCAACCATGTAATATGTTTGATGAGACATGTCACGCACTGTTCCTTGCATCATGATACTTACATCTTTCTTCTATTTGCAGAGAGATTGCGCTGTACAGCAGGGGCCGCTCTGAACTATGGCAATTATGCCTTTTTGTTTTGGCGTTAGTGTTAGTTGTAATAGCCTCATGCCTTCTGCCACCAGGTGAGGTCAGGGATGTGGCCCTGGCGCTTGCCCTCAGAGTCCTGGAAGGTAATCATTGCGTCACTTACTTATTATAGTGCAGACATTTAAGAACTGACCTGACATTACATTGTTTTGTTTTCCTTGCAGAAACAGTTAAATTTTTTTGGAGGATGCGGAGCACACATTCTTGATGTGAAACTTGTGAAACTGTTAATTTTTTTTGAGGATCAGGATCTCTTGATGTGTAATATGTAATGTGTAATGTTGTATTTGCTTTAACACATATTCTTGATGTGAAACTTGTGAAACTGTTAATTTTTTTTGAGGATCAGGATCTCTTGATGTGTAATATGTAATGTTGTATTTGCTTTAACACACATTCTTCGGATAGGGATCACTCACGCCGTTATAGTAATGATAGGAACAGGTCAAGGGACAGGTACAAAAAGGATGATAGAAACAGGTCAGGTGACAGATACAGGAAGGACAGTAGAGGTATATCAGGTGACAGGTAAAAAAAGAATGATGGACGCAGGTCTAGAGACGGGTCCAGAGGACGCTGTTGTAGTCACAAGTGTGGGTCCAGGAGTAACAGTGGGCACCGTGAGGAAAAGATGCGGGACAGTTCAACCCAGAGGGATAAAAGTAAAGATAGGAATCAAAATTCAAAAAACGACAGGGAGTAGTTGCGGAAGCAGGCACACTGCAGCTACAAGAAGGGTTTGAGATTAATGTAGTGCCTGATGAGAAATTCTCCTTGCATAGATGTGCATCATTAGCACTATTTGGGTATCAAAGTTCCTTTAAAGAAATAAAATTGAAAATTGCACAACACATTTCGGCTAATTGGGAAAATTTTAAAGAGTTAGCTAGAGCCCCTTACTCTCAAAATTATGAAGGGGTCAAAAATTACAACAAGAAAATTTTTCAATACGGTTTAGGAGATTTGGCAGAAATCATGGCAATTTCAGAAATTTACAACTGCCCCGTCACGGTGTTTACTGGTACTAATGAGACTACATTTGTTGGTCAGGGTAGACCAGGTAAGGAAATACACCTGCTTACAAAGTTGGTACCATCTGGAGTTCACTATGATCTATTAGTTCCAAAAATGGTTAGTGTTAGGCGCCCCTATAGCTATGCAATGGCGCTTGGTAATCCCCCTGAGTGCAACAAAGGCAAGACAGCAGTGGCATTTAGTGGGCCGCAAAGGTTTGGTTTTGGCAGTGTACGGGACCAGCCCAAGGTAAGTGCAACCACCCCTGTGAGTCCCACCATTCCGAACAAACACAAACTACACACAAAAACACAATCAATCAAGAAAATTCCAGAATTTATTATGCCACTTCATAACAAATTCCAAGTATTAGCAGACAAGGTACCAGAGGAGCATACAGTCACATACAATATTTAATCAGTACAAGGAAAAACTAATATTAAAATTCAAATTTCTAGAGGTAGAAAACAGCTTAAACGAATTCCATCCAGAACAGATGCAAATATTCTTCAAAATTATTCGCGAGTTGGTCTCTCTAATGATGACCTATTGACTCTAAATACACCAGAATTGTACTGTCCCAGTGCAACTTTGGATCCTGATGATGAGCAACTTAATGTTGTTGCTTTGATTAATGTTGGAATAGGAAGCAAAAGGACTGATACATTATTAGATACAGGAGCTGTAGTATCCGTAGTTGATTATACATTTCTGATGAATGCCATGCCTCAAGTTACTCTTCTTAAGACAGGAAAGAGCTTGAGGGCAGCAAATAAACAGTCAATGAAAACCTATGGCATAGCCAAGGTTCCAGTCAAAATTGGATCTTTAGAATTTGTAACTAGTTTCTATGTTTGTAAAGGCATTTCATACAATGCAATTCTTGGCAATACCTTTTTGAGACAAAGTAAGGCAATACTCGACTACGGAGATATGCAGGTTCAATTCAGAAAGAAACATGACAGGGTAAGGTTTAAATTTGGTGTTTTCTATCAGTCCATTGATCCAATTGAGCAAGAAAATTTACAGGACCCTTTTGCTAATCTTGAAGTGTCAGAAATCTACACAGGTCCACAATTCGTGCGTTCTAAACGAGCAGTTGTGGTTCCACCACGAACAATTCAGTACATAAAAGTTGGCATAACTCCTCATAGGATTCTAGAAGATGCACTTTTTGTTGGTAACCCAAATTTACAAAAACACTACAAATTAATTGTTTCAGACTTCCTGTTAAAACCAAAAGGCCAAAAATACATTCAAATCACCAATCTTGGCAATGATCCAAAAACAATTACCAAAGACATGAACCTTGCCGTAGCTGACGGCTATGAAGACCTATTTTTTGATACTATAAATTCAGTCACACCCACAAACAAAGCAAAAAGAGCATTTAACATTAATAAATCACTGAGTTTGGAACAACAGTCTAAAGCTAAACAATTACTTGAAAGTTACAGGGATGTTTTTGTGTCAGATGTTTCAGAGCTACGAACATGTAAATATGATCCAGTTAAATTTAGTTATGATGATTCTAAAATTGTTAGAAAACGGAATTACAGAATGTCTCCAGACCAAACTAAATTTATTGAACAATACATAGAAAAATTGTTAAAATCAGATTTAATTGAATATTGTACAAGTGTTTACTGCACACCCATTTTGTGTGTGCCTAAACATTCTCCTGACCCCTCCAAGCCTCATTGTTTTTTTGAGTTCCATGATATGAGGGGCCACAAAGCATTTAAAAATACACTCCTTGCTATTTTAGGTCAGTTCGATTGGGAATCAGTTAGAAAAGACACACAAATTTACTGTAAGACATGCAAGTACTGCCAACTACACAAAAAAGATAGACAAAAAACAAAAAAGATAGACAAAAAAACTGGCTTTTTAAAACCATTCATTCCAAAGAAATCATTTTCCAATATTGCTTGTGATTTTATTGGCGCTTTTCCTTTATCAGAAAACAAAAATCAACATGCCTGTATTATTGTCGACTCCTATACTAAATTTATGATTGCACTCCCAGTAAAAGTACCAGATGCAGCAACAGCTAAAAATTGTCTAGAAAACTTTATGATTCGGTATGGTGTGCCAGATAGCTTTGTCTCCGATGGAGCATCGTATTTTAACAGTGTCACTTTCCAAAAAGCTCTAGATAAATTCCAAATTGAAGGGCGGCAGTTTAGGCAAACGCCGCTCTGCAACGGACAAGTAGAGAAAGCCATTCAGAATTTAAAAAATATTTTGGCCCAACTACTGTTGGAATTTGGTCAAACTTGGGAAACCCACCTTCAGCTCTCAGTTTTTTTGTACAATGTATCATACAATGACACAATACAGTCATATCCATTTCACGCCCTACACGGGTATCACCCGGTCACTCCAGGGGTGCTGCAATTGTTGTCCCAGGGGCAGGAAGGGGATGATATCCAGGAAAATATTACCAGGCACGCCAACCTGATCAAAAACATCAAAGTACGCATTAAAAAATCACAAGTAAAGTCATAATCATATAAATATCATGATAAAAATAGGATTTCCATGGACCTTACAATTGGGCAATTGGTGAAGGTCAAAAACGAATCAGATGACATTTCCTTTCCAAATAAGAAAATTGCGTGGCGAGGCCCATTTAAGATTGTAGGGAAGAGGTCTCGCAGGTTTTACTTTGTGCTTCGTTTGGTTCGAATGCCCTCAGGTAAACTTCAGCACGTTGTTAAGGAATACCATATTCGGCACATTAGACCTTATTTTAAAAGGCCAATAGGCTTTTCAAATATACATTTACCTGTTGGGCAGGAGACCGTGATGGAGCACATTCAGGGAAATCTGCTGGACGCCCCTCCGCATTATTGTTTGGCCCATTGCATCTCGGAGGACGTAAAGATGGGTGCAGGTGTAGCCCGTACAATCCAGGAGACCTTCTCGGTACGGGGAGAATTGGTGAGGCAAAGCCATTCCATCGGCACTGCGCCACTCACAACCCGAAGGGGTCGGGCTGTGTACCACCTGGTGACAAAGAAGAAATTTTTTGACAAACCAGAGTACGCAGCACTAGAAGCCTGTCTGATGGATCTCCGGAACGCAATGGCCAGAAACAAACAGTTTTATTTGGCCCTCCCCGAAATTGGATGTGGGCGGGACGGACTGGATCTGCCCACAGTCATTCAGATGGTTACTTCAATATTTCGGCATACCAACATCAAAATTGTGATGTGCCACTGGCAGCCGCATTGGGAGACAAGGAGCCCACGAGGACTCTCACTATGTTCGGCTTAAGCAGGTGAAATTACGACGTAAAATTTTGGTAAGCAAAAGTTAAAATGTAATTATTAGTGGGTTCTCTCTCTCTCTCTTGTTCCAGGCACTTGGCATTTCACTTCACTCACTAGTCTGACAAAATGATTCTTCTCCATCTTGCCTGTATCTTCAAAATTCTGTTCTATGGTACGATTACTTATGGCAGTTCAATCACAACAGACACAACAACCGCACGGATCACCACTGGTATTCTAGAGCGTGACATGCTAAGAGTTGTAGCAAAAGCAGCAGAAACTCTAGAACTAGACATACATCTGCCAGACATACCACAAAACCAAATTAGAGAGAAGGCAAATTTCATTACAACAACTTTAAGGCGCACAGTTTACACTTCAGCCGACACAATGTTGGCTTGGAACAATACAGTCAATCAAATTTTGGATGAAATAAAAAATGACCGGAAAATGACAACTAAAACAAAACGTGGTTTGGCGTTTCTTGGCAGTTTGTTTTCATTTTGCTGTGATGTAATCACAGAACAAGCTATGTCACCGGTTCTCACCGACCTTCAAAATTTTCACACTTCAATGAAACAATTAGCTTCAGCTCAATCAGTACTAGAAAATAATCTCGCGGGCACTGTCAAAACATTCCAAAATTTTTCCCATGGCGTGGAATTAGGTTTCCAGCAGCTTCACCAGGAAATACAGACAGCAAGGGCATTTAGGTCACAATTTATGCAACTGACTGACGATGGTTTACGGTATGTTATCTATATGAACCACCTGTCCACAGTGCTGCAACAGGTACAGGAAACACAACTACACTCCGTTATTGACCACTGCCGGCGGGGGCATCTCTCGAATGCCATGGTGCCAGTGGACGTATTACAAGAAAAGATTGAGCAGTTGCTGGCGAAGCCCGCTTATAAAGGTATGGAACTGGCGGCACCTAATATCGAGATTTTCTATTCGCAAAAACTGGTCACATGTAAAATTCTGCCGGAATTAATCAAAATTTACGTTAAGATCCCGCTAAAGACGGTCGGGTCAAATTGGAAAATTATGGAGTTTAGGCCCATCCCGTTCGCGTGGCAGCAGACAATCTGCCGGATCTTTGACCAATCCGACGGAGTTCTAGCGGCTGTCAGCGAAAACCACCTCATTCCTCTGACGGGACAGGAAAAAAAATTTTGTCTACATAACCCAATCTGCCAGGTTCCCCGGGCGGATATATCCTTTCTCCCGAAGGGAACTTGCCTTAAATCCTTGACGTCGATGCGGACGGTGGCGGACGCAATGAAGCATTGTCCGTTTCATTGTACTCCGTCTCCGCCCAGTCAAATTCTCCGTGTAGCTCACAATCAATACTTTTTGGCATCTGTAAAAAACTGTTCCTTTACTATCAAGTGTGGGCGTGTGGAAACGCAGTACACCATCTCAGGCTACGGGGCGTACCGCGTTTTCGTGCCAGGCAACTGCTCTCTCACTATTGATGGCCGGGTGGCCATCCACGAACGGCCAGTCTCGCCGTGGCATCTCTCGGAGGAGGCAGGGGCAGAGTTCCTCCTGCCGGCAGCATGGACAACAAAATTAAAACTGGAGTTAGACAGGATAAGGGACATTACACAGACACCGAAATTTGCTGATGACACAAACCTTTTGAACGAATCCTGGCCATGGCACGCGCCCACATTTCTGGCTCCAGCTCCACTGCCAATGATCAAAATTGAAGATCTTTCGGAAAAAAATTTCAAATCTTACAAGCGTGGTGGAGGGAAGAGGGGTCCGCGGGGCGTGGTGGGGGGGTCCCGCGGAGCCCCGCGGCACGTGGCGGTGTTCTAAATGTGTCAAAACGTTCAAACATCGACGCTTAATGGTCCGCCATGAGCGTGAGAATCCTGACAGTCAGAAGCTGCAGTGCGGCAAGTGTCGGCGGGAGTTCCGCAGCACTCGGTTGTTGAAAAGGCACAGACAACAAGTAAAGCACTGTGATAAAAAAACGTGTCAAGTGTCGCCAGTGCAAGCGCTCCTTTACCAGCCTCAGGGACTTATACGCACATAGACGGACGCATGACAGTCGACGACAGGTCAAGCATGTGTGTCGGGTCGGGGGTGTCGCCGGAAATGTGGGAGTCTGGCCATACTCCTTCATAAGTTAGTGTGACGTGCTGCGGGTGAAAAGTGAAAGGGCCCGTGCGTGTCGCGAGCGAGTGGACAAACTCAGGCGCGCTAGTCTGAGGGGTGGGGAGGGGGAGCCCTCTACTCCCACTCAAACTAGCGAGCAGTGGGAGTCCACTCATGCGGCTGAAGGGAATGCTCGCATTCACCTGTTGCACGTGCACGACCATGACGATCTACAGCTCACACTCATTCAGAACAAGGATGCTGTGGTTCAGAAATTGGCTCAGGACATTGATGACCTTCGCAGAATCAAATGGTATCTGGTGGCATGGGTGCAAGTGAGGCGAAATTTGGATGGGGAGGGTGAGACAACGGTGAGGTACCTCCGTTCTCCCGTCATATCCACACTCCAGAAAGGGGAGTTGGAGGCCCAAATAAGGGAGGGAATAACGGGGGTATTGTCATCGTTTGACATAGCGACAGGGGAGGGCTCTCTCATCCTGTTTGAACGTGTCGAGAAAATTCAGCTCCACGTTGCCAAACTAGCGATGTTGAGGGGGTCGTCATATCTACCTCTCCCAAAGTGGCTCAACAACTCTAAAAAGGTCTCATAAATATCCAAAATTATAATGATAACTTCTGTTTTCTGTACTCTATTTTGGCTGGGTTGGACCTCCAACAGTCTCATCCAGAGCGCGTGTCTAAGTACCGCAACCGTATGAGAGAGGTAAATATGACGAGCATCTCCTACCCTGTCAAAATACGATCCCTAAACAAATTTGAAGACCTTAATCCCCGAATTAATGTCTCTGTGTTCGGCGTCGAGGGTAAAATCATTGTTCCCCTGAGGGTGACTCGTGCACAGAGGCGCCAGCACCATATCAATTTGCTTCTGATAAGGGAGTACGATGAGGACGAAGATGATGAAGATGATGAGTGTGAGAGTCACTACGTCCTGAACAAAGACCTGAGCCGGTTGTTGAATCACAGCATTCGCCGCCAAAAGCGACAGTACTGGTGTGATAACTGTCTGAATCCGTACAACACGCCCGCCATCCTTTCTGCCCACCAAGAAAAGTGTGTTGATCAGGCGGCTTAACACATAGTCATGCCTAAGGATGGTGAAAATATCATGAAGCTCACCGAGTCCCAAAAGCAGATGTGGCATGACTATGTAATATATGCGGATCTAGAAAGTATTCTGGAGCCGTACCACACTGCCCTGCCCAAGCCTGAGTTCTCCCACACGACGCGCCGGAGTAGGCACGTGCCGTGTGGCTACTGCTACATAGTGAAGGGGCCAGACGGGTATCAAGAACCTGTGGTGGAGCTAGGTGGCGAGGACCTCATGCTCCGCTTCCTCCGGCGGCTGCTGGACGAGGCGGCCAAGATCGAGAAGCTGCGAGGCCCATCCTATCCCCTTGTCATGACGGAGGCGGATGACACAGCCTTCGCTGCGGCTACGGTATGCTATCTGTGTAATCAAGACTTTGAAAACACTAAAAGTGTGAAGTGTAGAGACCACGATCATGGGGTGGAGGGTGTGGTGGGGGTGGGGGGTAAGGGAAACTATCTAGGGGCTGCTTGCCAAAAATGTAATCTGAACAGGAAAAGGAGTCCATTCATCCCGGTTGTCTTCCACAATCTAGCGAATTATGACGCTCACTATATCATTTCGGCCTTAGGACAGCTGTCAGACGGGAGTGATATCTCATGCATCCCCAAAACAAAGGAAAAATATATTAGTTTTGAGTGGGGACACCTGCGATTTCTGGACTCCTTTAACTTTCTCAGTAGCAGTTTAGACAAATTAGTGAGTGATTTAAGTAGTGATGAGTTGTCTGCACTCGATCAGCTCTTTCCAGACCCAGAAAAGCTTGCGTTGGTCATGAGGAAAGGTGTGTACCCGTATTGCTGGTATGACAGCTTTGAGCGATTTGAAGAGAAGGAGCTTCCTCCTATTGAAGCATTTACGAGTGATTTGTCGGGGGAAGTGATAACAGAGGCAGACTATTAGCACGCTAAAAATATATTCAAAACTTTTAAAATGGAGACAATGGGTGATTTTTGTCAATTCTATGTGTTCACTGATACATTATTGTTGAGCATTGTTTTCGAGTGCTTTAGAAAAGAGACATTCTCGACTCTTTAAGTCGATGTGGTTCATTGGCCTGCCAACATACTCAGCACGTGGCGCTCCTCCACTGACATTAACGGGTACACAAACTGCACCAGAAACGCCCGCTTCCGCTCGCGACCCATCCCACACTGAGCACCCTCACACACACGCAGCCAAAAAGAACATGTGACAGTTGATGGATGATCCACCCCCATAGAGATTCGAACCTCTCACCTCGCCCTCCACCCACCCCCTCCTAACTCCCTCGACTGTCACATGTTCTTAGTTCCATGCGTACTACGAGCATGATAACTTTCACCACTCTCTGCAGCTAGTAAGTTCCGGTTCATGATAGGGATAAGTTAACCACACTGCTTCAATTTCATTGTTTTTTATTGGAATTATTCACCACACTCACAGAACCGGCCGTTACCCTTCACATTCATGTCAATTAGGTGCTCAAGGCATTTAGCCATGTGCGCGCAGTGGTGTCCTCCCTCACAGCTGTCACACCAAGGAAGCGAAGTCCCGCGCATGAAGGCGAGGAACCCCTCCACATGTGCACATTTTCCGCGTGACGAGACTGAGAACATATACAACACTCGTACAGACTCACTCCCTCCATTCTACTATTGTACGCATTATTAATTAACACTTACCACTCTCAGCCACAGTGGAGGAGACGAGTTGAGCCGCCTCCGCCTCGACCACCCCTTCCTCCTTCTCCTCCTCTTCCCCGCTGGACACCTGCCATTCCCCTTCCTCGGCGTCCTCCACTGCTGCCTCCTCGTCTAATTTCTGCCGTCTGGCGCGGTCCTGCTCCAGCCATGCGTCACTAGGACGCAGGTGCGTCTGCTTTCGCCTCCTCCTTATGACCTCCTGTTCAGCTACTGTCCAACACACACACAGAGTTTCATTGTCACTTTTCCTTATACACTATTTTCGCACTCCATAGAGTCTATTTACTAACCACCAACATCTCTTAAGTTTTTAACACCAACCGTGTATAGGGTGTCGTGCTTGTGTTTCCGCGTTTCGAGTTTGTTCACCCCCTCACTCATCGAACTAGTCCCCTCCTCCTGCAAGCATCATCTTGCCAGTGCATCAATCAGTACACTCTCATGCGGCTCAGCGATGTCCCGAGCGGCCACACTGGGAGCACGTGTCTTATTATGCTAGTCAGTGATGCAGACACTCGAGCACGTCTCCCCTGCTCCATGACGTATAGTTTCTACTGCGCGCCTGTGTGTGCTTGTGTGTGTGTGTGTGTGTGTGTGTGTGTGTGTGTGGTGGTTGTTGTTGTGCTAGTGTTTCCGCATACGTTGCATTTCAAGTTTGTTCACCTTCCCCCGGTCATTGCTCTACTCCGCCTCCTCTCGCGAGTCTCATCTTGCGAGCGCGTCGCTCTGCACCCTCTTAAGCGAGTCAGCGCTGTCCTAGGCGACCTGCTGACGAGTGTCTTATAATATAGGTCAGTGATGGAACACACGATGTCGTTCCCCTGTTGCGCGTGTGCGTCTGTGTGTAGCGTACAAGCACACACAAGCGCTCGCATGTATTTATAGCACTTCTTTTACATCTTTTCTTTTCCGCTGTTACAGAATGGCGAGCAACAACGGCGACGCTTCCCTGAACATCCCCGCAGCGGACGAGCTGGCCGCCTTCAATGCGTTAGCGCCTGTGCAGACGAGCTACGTCACCTGCTCAGCCCTCCAAGCCGGCTCGTCATACACCACGCTAGAATTTAGCACGATTACGACGCGCTACGGGCGGCGAGTCCTCGTGCGCCTACGCGCTGCCAGCGGGGAGGAGATATCGCTGATATTACCAGAGCGCTACGCCTCACTTTCCGACACTACGATCGCAAACTACAATTCATTGATAGAGGTGGGGCTTTCCCCGGTGCTAACGTACCGGGGAATGCTCGGTAGAGCCTATCACCTGGTCATTGATTTGGCCATGCATTGAATAATTATTAAATAAAATATGCATTTGATGACAGAGTATGTTTTCCTTTTGTTTTTTGTTCTTCCTGGATCATATGAATGACACTCATTTTTTATAAAATATTTTATTTGTTCTTGTTTTGACACACTACACATATCAGTGATTGCAGTTTAATTATTTGTTCAATGAATTTTTCAACATGTTCACATACGTGTTGAGTACACACTTTGGCTGGTTTCTTGCGACTTTGCTTCTGAGACCTTTGGAGACACGCCCTTTTCCCACCACGAGTCGCTTTCCGCTTGCCGCGACCTACACAGAGAACACTTATTAACTTTCAACAACAGTGTTGAATGATTTTAATTTTCAAATTTTGATAACTTACCGCTGCTTTGTTCCATCGCATCTTGCCTTGGAGCGCTGCTCACAATAGTAACTTCCTCCTCTGAAATAGCATGATTTTTCATGAGTTTATATTTTGACAATCAGTGTTTGCTCATAACCTCACTTCTACCATCCGTGTACTGACCGAGAACTGGTGCAGATGGAACGATTTCTGCTGCCTCTACTCCCCACAGCAGACGCGCTATTTCCTCGGGAGTCATACCTCCCACATCCACCACCTGCTGCTCACCACTTTGAGAGGTTATGTTCGACATTTTTTGAGGTTAGCACTCACACTCGCTGACACTCGTGCACACACTCACACACACACACACACACGCTTGAGACACCTTCACACCTCGAGCTACAGGAACACACTGACGAGTAGCACCGAGCCTCGATGAGCGCTTGCTCACACAACTCGTTTTTGGATGACAGCGCATTTTTATTTTTTGCTGATTTCGAGAGCATTTGCTACATAGGCTTCTTCGTTTTGGATTTTATATGGAGAGGAGTTAATGAGCTCAACACATTTTTACCTTTAATTTTTGTTAGTTTATTTTAAGCATTTTATTTACATGAGCAGAATCCGCCCTCCTCATTCATATCCTTAAGTAGATCCAGACACTCTGGGTTCCAACCGCGACTGCCGAACCCAAGCTCCCGGCGCGCGGGGGCTTTCCGCACTTAGGGCTCGGTCAGACTCGGTCGGTCAAGCACACTGCGATATCTCGAGGGTCAGACCACGGGAGGGGACGATAGTTCAAACAGAGCGGGAATTACAAAAGTACAAGTATGTGTTAGTGGCGTCTGTCAGGATGGCCAGTTTTTGTGCCTTTGAAAACACAACAAGCACAGGAAGTAGCAAGGGCTTCGATAACTCACGTGTTCTCAGTGTAGAGTGTAGAGTAGGGAAAAATTGAACGCCTTATGTACGCTATGAGCTACTATTTGTATGGTATAGTCGTTTTCACTGCAGAAGTTGCTTGGAAGCGTGGTTGGAACTCGGTCTCGAACCCGGGATTCCGGAATTTTGCACCGCGACGCTACCAACTGCGCCACGAGTGAACTCTGTGACGCGGGCTCAAGGATGTGGACGACTCCGAGCCTCTCGGTGGAGACTCCGCTAGGCAGTCCACGACTTCACATGACGAAGATCATCCAAATTTGTTCTTACGTACACTGGTAGTGAAGCGTCCAATGATCACAATTTTAACTGGCAGGATGAGAATCAAATATGAAAAGTCATAGTAATTTTGATTTTTAAGAAACAAATTATTGCATTTGATAAACAATCTCAAATTTTATAAACCTGTTTTACAATTTTAATAAAGTTTCTGAAAGTTACCAATATTTACATTACTTGTCAGAAATGTTTTGGTAAATGTAAGAAATTTTCTTAAACTTCACAAACCTTTATGAGTTTTCATATCCTTTCAAAAGGTATAAAATTAAGATGTCATTATGTATTAAGTTTAAGAATTTTTTTAACAGTGGACTGGAGCATGTCACCACAACAGGGTCCCCTCCGAAGCAAAACGAAATTAATTGCCCTCCTGCTATTCTCAATGCTTATACTTCTTTTATACGGGGAGTTGACCTATTAGAAAAAAAAACACAGATGAAAAATCGAAATATTCCCGATTGTTCAACTGTGCTAATGAAAACTGGTATGGGGTTATGCTTGGAAGTGAATTGTTTACTCTTAAGCCTAAGCTAGAAGAACTACGAGTGCTTCGTCACAAAGAAGGGCTCCAAAATATGAGTACCATTGTTGCACCGGTATTAGAGGCTGCTACCGGGATCCAGGAAGAGGGACAGTTACATAAAAAGGCGGCAGACTGGCAAAAAACCATAGACACTCTCACATTACCTGATTCATGGACAAACTATAGCGGAGGGGCCATGGGTTGGACGGCCATTCGGGACTCAAAGGAAAAGGCTATTTCCTCAGATAGGGAACAGAACCTAATTCAAATGCCCTTTACTGGTTGGACTGGGATCATTACCAAACGATTTTTCTTCCTCTATGACAAAACAAAGGACCTCTGGTACTCTTTTGACTACGACCAAGTAGTAATGGTCTGTGATGCCATCCTATCACGGGAGATGGCAATATTCTGCAGTACCCTGTATGGTGCACTAGGATTAGATATCTTCCCCCTCCAAGCCTAATTCATGAGATATTCCTATGGGGGGACAAACTCCTTGCCTCAGATGAAAATGACGCATATGACAAAATTAAGATTTTGGAGCCTCTTATTACAGCTTTGTTGATTCATGACACAGAGCATCTAGACCAGTGCAAGCAAGACTTTTTGGCACTCACCAACAATGCCAAAGTGAAGGGCTTTGGAGACAGCGTAGATGAGCTAGTATCCTTGATCAGAAGTTACAAGTTATCCCCAAACCAATGTTTTGAGATATCAGGCCTGTTTAGAATCTTTGGACATCCTACAATTGATGAAAGGTAAGGGATGCAGAATCAGTTTGATCAGGTCACAGAAAAGATCGAGATTGATAAAGGTTGTGTTGATGAAGCTACTGGAGGGCTTATAAGACTAATAGTACTAGAGTACATCAATAAAAATCGACCAGACCGGGATCATCGGTTTCAGCTGAATTCAAAGCAATGGTAGAGGGGAGGGCAACAATTATTGATGAAAGTATTTCAGGAACTAAGTTGTCTGAATGGGCTTCAATAGAGTTTGAGAAGAATTTTAACTATGATGACATAAAAGATTTCACCACGTTACTAGATAAAAGGGTCTTGTTCGTTACCAAGACACAAATACCACCTATCATATAGTAGTTACCGCACCTACAACCTAGGAGTAAAACTCACCGGCGAGTCTAGAAGACTGCTTACAGAGGTTTTGAGAACGGAGAATTTTGATCCGGTTAAAATTAGAGAAACAATCCAATCTAGAAAGATTCCTATGATGTGGCTGATTGTAGGTTTGTGTTCAAAAGAAAGGGAGTTGAAGGTTTGTGGGAGGCTGTTCACCATACTGGCAGCTCCTACCCGATTCTTCTTCGGAGTTACCCAAAAGAATGTTGCCGACAAGATTATGCCTTACGTATACGTATCTGCCCAAACGATGACACTGTCGGATTCCCAATTGGTTAATCGATTGTATACCAACACCAATAATACCGAGAGGAAAAAATGTTCAAAATAACCCTGTCATTGGATTTCGAGAAGTTTAACCAAAGATGGAGAAGGGAAGATGAGTGGTTCGGAACAAAAAATGTCTTCTCTTTCGTCCATGATTTTTTCGACAATGCATTCTTTTACTTGTGCTCTCAGTTTGAACCCCCGGATCACCTCCGCCAACCCTTCTTGAAAAGAATGGAAAACCTGAAGATTTCATTAAAGGATCTCTTCACTAAAACTGCCACCACTTGGTTGGGTCAGCTCGGAGCAGGAGAAGGTTTATTCCAGAAGGTGTGGACAATTATAATAAATGGCGCTTTACACGCGGTGGAATGTATTACGACTATCCATTCGTCGATTATGGGTCAGGGAGACAATCAGGTGATCGTTATCTCATGGCCGATTGAGCATCCAGATACTTCTAAACCTTTTCCCGATTTTTTTCGCCTACCGCCTGGACTAGTGAGTGTCTGCCCTGTGTTGTAAGTGTGATTATATGTAGTACGTGGTGATCTGTTAGGTGGGGCTGTAGTATAGTTATTGTGTAATTAGTTTTAAGAAGGTAATTTAATTTAGGTTAAGTGGTCTTTTAGTGTTGTTAGTAATAAATCCGGATTAGTTCGTTTATAGAATTACTAATTGTGTGCTTATTGATCGAGTGAGGGTCCAGTATCCTAAACAACGACCAGCTCCTGGCCCATCTTTGGCAACAGTCACTGCAAATCCGGTGGCAAGTTTGATTGCAAGTTTGATTGCACCAAAGTTGACAAGCCTTTATAAATGCCATAAATTGGGCAGCCCTCACCAAAAATCCTCATCGGCTTGCCAATGTTCGGCGCTTCGGCCGCCAGCTATGTTAAATTTAGGCTAGGTGGGCAATATTTCAGGGCCAAGCTTGCAAATTTTTGGCGTTCCAAACCGCTTGCCAGTATTGGGGCAAGCAAACTTCCTGCTTTGCAGTGAGCGTCCAGAGATATGGGACAATCAACTGAGAAGATTTGGCATCGATGAAGGAAGCAACACACTCTGAGTGCAATCATTTTGTTTTTACTAAATTCCTTTGTACAATTTTTGGACATGGTCTCACCCTATTTTGCACATACGTGCTTATGTTCTCTATTTCGCACGAATTAGTGCGATTTTGCGTACACACTTGTACGAAAAAGTGCGCATGTTGAAAGTTGTGTGAGACCACGCACAAAATTGTAGCGTGTTCACACGATTACTTCTACAGTATTTTATGGAGTGAAAGGGCTTTGTGACAAGCAAACCAACGTGTGCGCAGGACCCGAAGTCAACGGTGGATCTAGCAACGACCACACAACGTGGACGGGAAGTCAGGAAGACGACGATGGAAGAGAAACGCAGCAGCGGTTGTACGAACGTGGCGGGCGGTCCCTGATTGGTTCAACCAACCGACGGCATGTTCGTGAAGACAAGTCCCCATTTCTGCTTTTTCAATCACAGCGACAATGACTTGGCTCGGAGCCTGCCGTGCGTACCATCAAAGCACTCATAAATCCTTTCGACACCAATGCAGGATTCACAAACAAAAGACGCTTGTGCTACACACTAAATGTATTTGTATAATTTTGAACGTGGTCTCACACAATTTTCAACGCATGTGAGCTTTTGCGTACAAATTTGAATAAAAAGCACATTTGCGCAAAATTTTGTGAGACCACGTTCAAACATTGCACTAAGGAATTCAGTGTGAACGGTCATTTCCCGCAAAACTCCGTGGAATAACAGGCCGATGCAACGAACCACCAACGGAAGCCCCCAAAAGGCTACGAGGCATGGCTTCGCAATACGAAGTAAAGGAACGCATTGATAAGTCACCAAAGAAATTCAAAATCCTTCGTTATACGGAACAATGCTACGCAGCGGATGCTTCGCCTAGTGATAAAAGCGCACTTTGTATGCCAACATTGTGCACTTTCAGGAATAAAGGTTCAAGGGGTGTACGTCACAAATTTAAGTGCGTGCCAGGCACGCTCCAGGCAAAGTGGACCCTGCACACACTAGAATGTCGAGTATGGCCAATCCTGCATTCAAAAATACGAACAGGAACCACCATTCGCAGACGCACACTAATGTTATGTACAATTTTGTACGAGACACCACAGCTTTTTGTGTAGATGAACTTTTCGTACGAAAACCTTCGTACAAAATCTCTTACAAATTTGTTCGAAAAGTTCATCTGCACAAAAAACTGTAATGTCTCGTACAAAATTTGTATAAAAACATTTAGTGTGCGGTGCACATTCGGGTTGGTCAAAAATCTAGTATTGAGCAGGCGTAAGTAAGCTTTGGAAGTTGACACAGACGTTAAGCGAAGAGGTGGGCCTCTGGTTTGGCTTGAAACGCGATGCCCGTGTACACTCAGCTGTCGGAAGAAAGACAACGTCAACGGCACACCGTACCTCTCATTTTCCCGTCTTTAAAGTCAACTTCAGAACAACTATCGCGCCCGCTTTATCCTAGGTTTTTGACTCACCAGAATGCACGGGCTGTTCCACGGCCGTGCAAGACTCAAAACTGCTGACTGGGACTCGGCGAAGACTCAGGGCGCACAATGGGCCAGAAGACGGCGCAGGCGGCCAAAACTCTAGCCGTGTTTTAAGACCCAGAGTCGCTAAATGGGACTCAAACCGACCGTGTGACCGATAGATTCCTCGTTCGGATAGCAATCCATTGGTAGGGTCACATGGTCGGTGCGAGTCCTACTCAGTGACACTGGTGCTCAAAACGCGTCTAGAGTTTTTGCCGCCTGAACAGTCTTCTGGCTCACTGTGGGCGCACGACGCAGAGCAGAAACGCGACAAGGACCCGGGACACTTCGAACGGTTCCCCGTCTCTGTCTCTCTCGCACTCCTCCAGGGTGCCCCAGACGTGGGAGAGAGGCAGAGTAACGAGGGCACCGTTCGAAATCAGGCTTGTCTGTGGTGTGGTGTAGGTCGCCGCCGTTATGGCGAGCAAGGCCGCGGAAATTCCCCGTAGACGGCTCACAGTGGGCAGGAAGACCGTTAAAACTCTAGACGCGTTTTGATCGCTAGAGTCGCTAAATGGGACTCAAACCAAACGTGTGACCCCATCAATGGATTCCTCGTTTGGAGAGCAATCTATTGGTAGTGTTTCGATGGTGTGGTAGGCTCTTTCCCCGGGTTCAAGGAATCGAGTGAGATTCACAAGAAGTTAGGTCTAACTGTATATTCCGATAGTCAAGACACACGGTGGCTCCACACACACCCTTACTCTAACCCAACTTCCAGGCGACTGACTGCGGGTCGCCTGTCGCCCTGCTCTCCGGCTTCTGCGGTCCGCGGCTGATCAGTAGTAGTAGGGTTTTCTATTAGCGTCAGCACTTCCTCGCGGGCGCGCGACGCGTTCTAGTTTATACCCGCAACATCCGCGGCGCATAGAAATTCTGTCGCCCCGACCTCTACCACTTAGGATAAAATATACGATTTATAATTTTGAGTTATAATGGCCGAAATGACGGTTTTGATCAGTGGTGTGGAGCCAAAGTTAAAAATACAGATACAAATACAAATACTACAAAGAAACCTAGAACAATAAAACGCACTAAAAGAAATTCTAACTTCTTCTTAAGACTATTACATTTTCGAGACATTGTGTTGGGAACGCATTAACCAGTGAATTTAATTTACAAAGTCAATTTCAAATATTTGAACCATAACATTTACGTGAAATCCTAAAAACTTGTTTTAGAAAAAAAAGTGGTGTTTTCAAATGCAAATTCGGTTTCCGGTTCCCTGTAAGTTTCGCGGTGCTTTAGAAGTTGTCGCCTTTAACATATCAAATTTATGTAGTTATGCACTTAAACGTTAAATAAACACGGAATACCAAAAGGAATCAAAATGAACGGAGAGAATTAAAGAAAACGGCATTTAACATACCCGACCGTGGTACGACGCTGACCTATTGAATGCATTGGCTGCTTGACCAGGTTTCAACACAAAATATTCAATTTCAAACGATCGATGATTTCTACATGACCTTAAACCCTAAACAAAGCTGGAATAATGGTTAATAACTTACGACAACATACAACAATGTACTAATTCAAATTCAAAATACAAGATTTTGGTTTCCCAACCTCCGCGTAGTGGAGGAATTGTCGACCTCGACAAACAGTAGTACAATAGTAAACAAAAATGAATACACGTAGATGAGACTTATCCCTTGCATGACGGAAAATATTATTGATATACTGCGGGTGTCGAGCCCGACAAATTTAACGCTACGCAAGTACAAAATTAGTTAGTTGAGGTGTGTGTGCCAGTTACAGTAAAGTTTACAACTGGTACATATGTATTCTTAACTAAACAAATACAGAAACAGTCAAACAACGTCGAGAACACGTCACTTCCCAACGTCTAGAACAATGGTCAGATCTCGCATTTATTCCCCAAACATGTCCTATCAACAAACTCCCAATTACAACCCCTTTTTTTTTCTTAGCTAATCTTACACAGTAATTAATTATATATGAAATTGTATGCTTGGCCTGTAACATCTCAATGGTGGACAAAACCTAGCAAGGTTGATGTGGTGACAGATAGCAAGAAAATAAAAATTAAAACCTACGCAAATAAAATTACGTACAAGTAAACAAACACAGATAAAACTACCCCTAAACTCTCTCTTCTCACTGGCTAACTACCGGGCAGGGACGCTGGCTCCCATGTGACTTATTGTAGCAACGGAGTGGAAATCGTGATATCAAAAGAGCCGACTCTTCATTCTTTTGAAAATTTGGTGAGATGCTGAGGCCAGCACTGTTATTGGCACCTAAGGTAACCACAGTGGGTTGTGGCAGGATTTACGCCTATCCACAGCTCGCGCGACTTTTGTAGCTGTAAGTCATGCGCCTGGACTTAAGACCAACGCTTCAAGATTTAAATTTCGGATTGAAATTTATAACGAACAGCGTGGTAGTTTCTTCAAACCCCTCGGCTAAGATAGGGCGCGCCAAACGCCTTCCCAGTTCTGTCCGGCCGCCTCCCGAAGGACTTGGCTTGGGCAGTCGTGGCCACGCCAACGACTGTGCCTCCTCATTACATGACTTGGCAATTTGAGAGAAATTTTGAATTTGGTGATCCGGAAATGAAGTTCTGGACGAAACTCTGCGATGGGTCCTCGCTCGTCTCGCCGTATCTCGGAGAGGTACAAGTCACACAGGAGTAGGGCTCCCAGGCACAATCGGTGCCAGCCAGTACCCTACTCTAAAAGAATCGTCTACAAATCACTATTAGAAACGAAAACAAACCAAAAAAATTACTACTTACAGAATACAAGCTAGATACACTGATTACATCTACATTTGGTCTTTGCAATTGAGCTTTGACTTCCTACCCGAAACTCAGCACTTGCACCATAAATCAAAAGAAAATTACAGTGGGAAAATTTTCATTTAGTTCAAAACTATTCCACAAAACGTTATTCACTAGCAAAACACAATCAAATGACCGCAAGAAAAAATATCATTGGATAAGTAATAAACTTTATCAAACTCTGCCATTCCACAAGTAAGTACACACAAAACTACATGATCATCAGAAACACAACATTATTGCAATTATTAAAACATAGACATAATACCCGTGTTCACAGACTACTCAGGGCGCTGAAGTTGTTCGAACCCTCTTTGGAAAAATTAAGAAAACAATCAGAAATACTTTGTAATTTAAAACAGAATATATAAGTCCCGTACTCCATCCGCTGGAAGAACATGATGACACAATCACTGTACAATCAGACGAAAACAGCAAAGAACACATTATACTAATGGTAAATCTGCCTGAATTTTTAAATAAGAAATGTTCCAACTTCACAAACAATGAATCACAGCTTACATACGGTATATGCCTGTATAGAGCACAAAATCCAAAATAATACGTGTCAATTTACACTGGAGACGGATCAATACCTTTCTGCTTCTCATCGCCTAATACAATGAACTAAAAAAAATGAATGAAATTTCAACAATGCAGATTTTGAGCACGACGCATGAATGCATGAGATACAATGCTACGCACAATATGAACCGCTAACGAAACGACATGCAGAAGCAAAACAAGTGCTATGTAAGAAAAGTATTACTATTCGATTAAATTTTATCTAAAAGAGTAAATTTGCTATGGATATATGACAGTCTGAAGTTCAAGAAATAGTATTGGCTGTGTAGTCACAGTCGCCTGGGTTGCAAATGATTATACATATAAACCGTAACCAGAATATCGGAAAAATTTAGGTTCATTACTGAATTACTCAATTAAGAGAAATGAAGTTCAATCCTGCAACGATCTCCGGACATACGATTCCATCAAGGCCATTGAAGTGTGCCAAATCTCTTAAGTGCGATTAGTCAGCGTTTAAGTTTAGCACGCTGAGTTTAAGAAAATATCGGAATTTGGTGATAAAAATTGTCTATGTATCGCATACGCCAATGCAACAAGACCACTCACTGCTCTACGAAAGTTTTAAATTTCCTGTCTAAAATTTAACCGAATTTTTAAAATTTATTACAATGTCACGAGACGTCGAAAGAAAAAATAGAAATAGAGTGTGCTGAAGGCATAAGAAAAAAAATTCCTTAGGTGTGGATTAGCTGCATTTGCAATTTCTCTGTAAAAGTAAACAAATACATAGAAATCACGAAACAACACAAGGTAAACAGTCAGTACACCAACTCAAAACAAAATGCACTTAGAAACAAACACACACACTGTACCGAAAAAAAGTTATTTTTAACATCAACACCATTTTTCTCTGGGTTTTGGTCGGTATTTAAGTATTTCTACCTTGTTTCCGCAAAGCGTCGATTGACAACGCCCACGTTGACAAGTTACGAACTGGAATTTACGAAACTGTTATTGGTAAGTTAGATAAGATTGACAAGATGTTTAGAATGATTCGCGCGTCACAATTTTCACCGTCGGTCACGCCCCGTCGCGCGGCTAGCATCACACTTTTGTCTTGCCAACTGCTTTGCCAAAAAAACCTAATGTACGATTGCTTACTGACTGGGTTACAACATAAGCGCCTGAATAATGATTTTGACATTTGTGTTTCTAAATTGTTTATCTATAGATCCTTTAAGCTTTCCCTGTTCATAATACTCAAAATTCAAAATTACTTGCAGTTTCATTTACTAACGTTCATTATTCTATTCACATTCGTATTTCATTTTCATTATTTCAGTTTTCATATTTCATTATTTATCGGGTATCCTTGTTTCCCCGTATTCATATTCATTTATTTATTTCACTCTGTATTAATTGTTTCATTCATTTCTTATCTTGATTCAATCCTTTACTGTTCAATATTCATTCCCTGGAGTTCTTGCACAAACACCTGTTGTTCCCCAAAATTCTCATACAAACATGTGTTTCTAGAAGCACTCAGAAAAACCTTACCCAAAAATAGATTGCCCCGAAAGAAAGAGTTAAACCGAAAGATAAGAAAACATAATCGCAAATTGTGGACACAGTATATACTGAATGAGTTAAAGTTTTACTCACATAGAAGTTTTAGTCGCATGGAAGTTTTTGGTCACATAGGCCTATGCATAAGGTAAAGTACCATAGAAATACTAGATTGGACATCAAAACTCTTCAAACCCGCTTTACGCTAACTTAGAAAACTAAAGGATCCGCAGTCTTGACTCTCAATATTTAAACTACAGTTAGGAAGTCCAAACTAGGTCTAATAGTATTTTAATTTCTAAACGAAAACAAAATTTTAATTTATATTAAGATTTGTCCACTTCCTTTGTAAAAACAAGGTACACAAAGGTTCTGCGATGGCAAAGTGCCAGATGAAGAAAGAGAACGATAAAATTGCAAAGGACACTTTTGACGATGGACAAGTGCAGTTTTATCTTAAGAAATTGTTGAAGAAAAAGAATTAAAGGAAATAGACCGCTGTCTTGAATAGACGGAATCTACTGACAACGCAAAAAGAGTGATACCCCAAATTTTGACATCAACCAGAAAAAAAATTATTCTGAAACTTAACTTCACCGCATTGCCGTCTCAAATGATTCCCTTCAGTTACTCAAGCCCATATTCTACCCTAGGATTCCCTAAATCCAGTCACTTAACTCAACTTTTAACTTCTTTATTACCCCCAATTTATCTATCGGTTGAAACTTAAAGGATTTAATTTTATTGTTTTTCTCTGAAAGTACACAAGAATGTCTCGTCCTCATTTGTGTCATATTTATAATTGTAAGTTTTCCTTGTCTTTGATTGTGCTTTGTTGTGTTATACTACGCGTTAATTAAAGTTTATTTATTCTCGTTATAGTGAATTATACGACAAAAGAATTTATTTATAACGCTGCTGGCTCGTTAATCATTCTACCAAAACCTCTGATGGTTACTCAACTTCGCTGACAAATTTCGGCTTTTATCAGTATGCAACTCTACGACAGGTATTGTCTCATTCTTAAATCTATTGTCCTTATCTATAAAAACTTGAGCAGATACAACCCGTTTAACCTAGAAACCCAGAAAAACCCTAGAAACCCAGAAAAAGGGGAAAATACATAAGCTTACAAAAAAGGATTAAGTCCTAAAGTATTAAGAAAAATTTATAAACTATTTTTACTATGGTATCCCGCATCAAAACGCAGTGCTTCGCAATACCCAAACCTCACAAATCACACGATCAAACCCTCAATTATAGATTCTGCACGAATTTTAGAACTTTCTGAAAATTTAACTATGTTGGAAAGAAAAAGGATTAATTATTACTGTACCTTGATTATGTTCAAGGTGTGCACCGTGATGAGTAGACTATTAGCGGAATTGTCACCTGAGTATTTTCTCAAAGTGTACGTTATTATGGGATTTCTTTAAACAAAAAAAGGAAATTGAAATCAATTTTATAGTACCAGAGCACAAACTAGCCCTGCTTACTGCTACAGGATTTTGGCTCCTAAAATGAATTTCACGTTCTGAATCAAATTTTAGGCTTAACTTTCGAAAGGGTGTCACCGAAACATAATTTTAAAATTTACTGCTGAAGAATTTGAAAGGAAATAATAGCTGTCAGTGAATTACGGAATAATTTGGTCACTATCAAAAGTTTGTTTGTTTTGTAAACTGTTAGGCTAGCTACGCTCGTCGGCTGCTACGTCTGCTGCGCTGAGACACCACCATCCACGGTCCACTGCCGTGACGTCACTACCGCCTCGCTCTCTGCCTGGCGGTTGGCGCTCCCCGCCGCCCGACTGCCACTCGGGTGAGGGAAGGCCCTGCTCGGCTCCGAGCGTGACGTCAGCACAGTCAGCTAAAGCGCGCTATTTACCTGACGCACCTCACCGCGCGGAACGCTTCGTTGATTTGCAAGTTGTAAGTATTTAAAATATTCCTTAACTCAATTCAAACGTTGCTGTTTCAGTTTGCCAAAAAAAATTACTTCTCGAGAAAAAAAAATATATTGCCATAAAATATGTAATTTATGAGCCCCATCAGTCACCCCGAGTTTAATTTAAGTGGAAAACCAGATCGAAAGTCAGAAAGGACTACCGGCTTGCACCAAGTGGCTAAGTCCTGCGAAATTTGGAGTTGCTCTGAGTCATCAATCCACGCGCTCACCAACACCGGCTCGTCGTTCCCACACTCCGCTGCGCACCCGGCTGCTGGTGTTCGGTAGCCGCCGCGCTCCCGGCCTGGGAAACTACCTTCCCATTCGCGAATTCTCCTTCCACCGGATGGCGCGACTCGCCTTGCTTTCCCGATCTCGCGTGAAGTTCCTTCGCGACTGTCGTTTTTCCCGAGAACCGTCCACCAACCGTCGCCTCCGCGAACCTGACCCCTGACCGGCGGCGATGGGACCGCCGTCCCGTGGGACCGCCCGCTGACACCGGACCCGATATCGGCCGGACGCCGCTGCACCGGCAGAGCCAATGCCCTGAACCGACGCTAAGTCCGCGACACGTGGTCGCGTGGCCGCTGCCTGCGCCGCGAGGAGTACACACGTACGCGCAATGACCCCCAAAGCACATGTAAGAATCACGAATCCGATTTGTCGAGCACAGAGAAACTTTATACCTCACCTTACACCTACTTACACGTAAACTCAAGCTCTTACACTTCTGCCGCTTCTCCCAAATTCTCCCTAACTCTAACTGCCTTAACTTAAAGCTTCTCATAAAATTAACAAGTAACCCAAAAGATAAAAAATAATTGTCATAAAACCCATGAGCCGTCTGGCTGTCAACTAAATAAAAGCAGTTTAATTAAATCTAAACCACTCGTAATAATACAAAACTCTACTGTTTTCGAAACTTTTGCATTTTCGGGCACTGAGCAATTTGGTGCTCGAAACTATTACACGCAAAACAAGCTCCCCAATTTTTCTGCGCTCTCCAGTAACCTCGGCCCTGGCCGCCCCAATTACCTTGACCTGGGCCTTCCCCGTCGTCCTGGCCCTGGATACCCAAAACCTGCACCTGGCCGGCGCTCGGCCCGTACACATGCTGCGGCACGTTGCTGTAGCCTTGCTGCTCAAAGTCCCTGTAGTTGTACCCGTAATTTTGCCAACCGTCCGTTCCAAAGTTTTCGTAATCCCCGAAATTGTCCCCAAAATTTTCCTCAAAATTACCTTCGCTGCACTCCTGTCCGCCGCCACTAGCTCCACCGCCGCGGCTGTCGCACACTGCCCAAACATCTGTTTGCCCTGCTTTCTCCCCCGAAAATGAAAGGTTTTCCAATTTTTCCATAATTTTATCCTCAAAGGATTTTTCCTTTGGTTTGCCCAAACTTTCCAGTAGTGCCAAAATTTTAGCCCCCTTCTCGTTTTCCTCTGAGTCTTCATTAGATTTTCCCTTTTCCGCGAACCTATCCTCAAATTTCTTAGTGAGCCTAGCTTCCACTTCAGAACTCGAGTCACTATGGTGCCTCTTGATAATTGCCCTATTTTCCAATGCGTCTCTCAATCTATAGATCAATTCTGCCACTGTCACACACCCGGCATTAATAAGCAATTCGGCGTCCTCACTTGGCATAATTTCCATGAGTATTTTCACTTTCTCTTCCTCTGTGATTGTCTCCACAGTTGCTGCTAATGCGTGCGCCCTAAGCACGAACTCTATGGTTGTCTCTGCTGGTTTTTTCCTAAGGTTGAGCATTCTGGCTCTGATCGATGAGCCTGTGTTTTTCACTGCAAAATATTTTTGTAAATTCTCCTTGTACTCGTGCCAAGTTGTATTGTTTTTAATCCTATCGTGTATTGATTGCAGGTGTGGCGGAAGAAATTGTCCCAGAAATTCAAGAACGTCGGCGCCATTTATCCCATATTTACTGTACACCAAGGCTGCATGGTCCAGCCAACCCACAGGATTTTCAACGTCAAAAGGCCTGACTGTTGGTTGCAACGAAAGTGGTAGATTTTTAGCTGACATGTTTTCCCTGTTTGCAAGATCTGCTTGCCTGGCTATGTGATCCAAATATTTATTTATTCCCGCAATAAAGTTTTGCAAAATTTGAACGGGATGCTGCTTTGTTTCTGGTGCTGAATACCCTTGTTTTTGGAATTTGTCAAGCGCAAGTTTTAATTTATAAATCGAAAGTGTACCCTCTTTGAATTTATACTGTTTGAATTCGTCTTCTGTAGTTAGAACTTAAATACTTGGCGGAGCGTCTGCTCTGGTTGCCTGCGTAAAATATTATCCGGAAATTTAGAATTATTTAATTTTTGTACGTTAGGCAAAAATTTAATGGGAAATTCGTCAATGTATTTCAAAACTATGTCATCAATTAATTAATAGTCTGCAGGAGTCCACTGTAGGGTGTTCTCAATGACAAAAACTGGCTCTAAACCTTCAAAACCCAGAAGATGGTTGACTTTTTTTTTTTTTTTTTTTTTTTTTTTTTGAAAAAATTCGTTATTTATTGCATTCTGCTCAAAGTCAGTGCACTAACCTGGTATCCCGATGTTGTTGAATGCACGTAGCTGAGTCACACCAAGGCTATACGGCTCCTCCACGTGGGGAAGTTGGAGAAAAAACAAAACGGCGATAATCCAAAGCACAAAGTTCCACAAATTTTCTGCACATTGCTCACTGGACCACCCCAGATCACTGAGCACTCAGAGAGTCACTGCACTTCATAACCCTAACCGAAATCGCACAGCCCGAGTCGCCACAAGGCTGGCTTCATGTGGTCGCGACCGCGCTCGAACATTCCGAAAGAAAAATTTTACGTTTACGAGAAAAAAAATCTGACTCGATTCCGGCCGATGCACCAATGTTTCGATGGTGTGGTAGGCTCTTTCCCCGGGTTCAAGGAATCGAGTGAGATTCACAAGAAGTTAGGTCTAACTGTATATTCCGATAGTCAAGACACACGGTGGCTCCACACACACCCTTACTCTAACCCAACTTCCAGGCGACTGACTGCGGGTCGCCTGTCGCCCTGCTCTCCGGCTTCTGCGGTCCGCGGCTGATCAGTAGTAGTAGGGTTTTCTATTAGCGTCAGCACTTCCTCGCGGGCGCGCGACGCGTTCTAGTTTATACCCGCAACAGTAGGGTCACAGGTTCAATTCAAGTCCCATTCAGCGACTCTGAAGCTCAAAACGCGTCCAGAATTTTGGCTGCCTCAACGGTCTTCTGGCCCACTGTGCAGCGGAATCCCTTCCTCGCGGACGGTGCACACGCGGCGACGGCCCAGGCCACACTGAGCAGCCGAGCGGCGAGTGGAGCGCGGAACGCCGGACAGGAACCCGCGGCCGCGAGGGCAGCAGACCGCTTCCGAAAGTCGTTTTCCTTGCTCCGTCCCTCTCGCTCGCGCGCCCATCTAAGACGCTCCAAGTACGGCGAGAGAGAAGAATAAGCGGCGGTGACAACTTTCGGATTCAGCCTGCAGTCTGCGGCGCAGCGAGCCACAGGCGTCACGCCACCCGACGCCCGACGCGGGTGCTGACTCAGCGGAGCACGGCCGCGGCCGAGCGTTGGGCAGCTTGTGGAAACAATCCATATGCCGCGCGCGGGGCGGGACACTGCAGAGAGAGAGAGAGAGAGAGAGAGAGAGAGAGAGAGAGAGAGAGAGAGAGAGAGAGAGACAGAGAGAGAGAAAGAGGGAGAGGAGACAGCGAGGTAGAGTTATTAGTTTCTAAAGGTTTATTTGCGGGATTCCCACAGAGGGCCCCGCAGGCTAGGGTGCGTCGTCCAGAGGCGACTTTCGATATCACAGTTTCAAGACCCCTAGAAAGATTTTTTAGCAGATGATACATTTATGTATCGTAATGCTTGTACTCTCGTGTCGTGTACGGGGACAGCGAGCGCGTGGATGGCTCGCCAAGAATTATGGTGCGGAGGGGGCTTCATTTCGCCCGCGCCCGCGCCCGTGCCCACGCCCCCGCCGCTATCCTAGTCTTATTTGGTATCATTTTTCTCGTCGCAACGTGAGGATGCAGAATTCGGCATCCATTCAACTATTTAACTGATACCCGCAAAAGTTCGCATTGGTACTAGGGCGGAACGGATGCGCGGCGTCTGGTTACAAGTGGCGCGGAGAGCTGCGCTGCGCTGCGCCGCGCTGCTCTTGTTTGTTTATGTTGGAGTGTCGACTAACGAAGCTCGGCTGCTTATCGTGACCGGACGCTGCGCCGAGGCTGGAGTGTCAAGTGCGCTGCGCCGATGCCGCGCTAGTACAGAAAACAACTTTTACGGGTATTAAGTATTCATGTGATTGGCCATCATATTGTGCATCCTTGCGTTGAAACAAAGAGAATGATACCCAACACAAGTGGTATCAGGCATATCATTGTGGACACACATGCGTAGACATGAATACATCAAACAAAATTAGAAAATTAAAAATAAATTGTTTCCCTTAATTAAATAATGAACAAACATACATTAAAATTAACATTAGTATCATCTGCTTTCACGTTAGCGTTAACGTTTTTTTTTTTGTTTTTTTTTAGCAGATGATACCTTTACACTTTAAAGTAAACGTAGACATTAAGACACACATTAAGGTGTCAGCTAGCTTTTACTCTCAAGTCTAGAAACCAAGCGCATATCCTGATAAACATATTATGTGGGGCGAGATGATGGCTGGCTCGTCGGCCCGCAGCCTGCGCCGTAAACATTCCCCGCTGCTCCCCGTTCCCCGCGCGGCCCCCTCCCCCCCTCCCAAAACCCCGCGTGCGCCCGGCGGCTGCGGCGGCGGCGCTGCAGCCCCGGCTCGGGCTCGGCCCGCCTCGCCTGGCAAGGACTCGGCTCGACTCCTCTGCTCGACTCGTACCGACTACCGGCCTGCCCAGCCTAGCCCAGCTTCGCCGCTCGGCCTTAGGACTCGGCTCGGCTCTGCCCGGCTCGCCTATGAAAGGACGCGCACGGCTTACTCGACTCGTACCGATGCAGCACGGCAGCGGGGAGAGGGGAGAGGGGGGGACAGGGGTTTCTCCGCGCACAGTTTTTCGCCGGCCGGCCTGCAGAGGACCAGCAGCGCGTTTTACGTGGTTGAAAAAATTTACTAGAAGCATTGTTTAATATGGTGAACAAGGATGACCAGAAAATAAATAAACATACATTAAAATAAACATTCCTCTCATTAGTATCATCTGCTTTCACGTTAGCGTTAGCGTTAGCGTTTTTTTTTGCTGATTTCGGAAGTGACCTCCGTTTTTCGATTGGAGGTAATCTTCTTGGTCCTACCGGCCAAAATGTACCAAAAAGCGGCAGTTTCTTAAAAAAAAAAAATGACCAAAAAGGCGATTATTCATGCTCAATTCTGTGTTAAAACGTCCCGGAGTCGAGTCCGGAGTCGGAGTCGAGGCGTCCTCCCGCGCCTGCAGGATACAAGCCGATTCTCTGTTCCGGACATCAACTTTGCAGCAGAGGACCACAGCAAACTTGTTGACTGGGACATGGTGGTCGTCACCCCGCCGCCACTGCTTCGTTGTCTGACCGACGACCAGCTCCGTGACTTCATTCTAGCCGGCACGCTGGACGTGTTGCGTTTTGGGCCGGCGAAAAACCGAAAAAGTTCCTAAAGGCGCATTTTGTTGTTTTTTTCAGTTTTTCTTGAAAACGTTTCCCGCTGCTGCGCGACAGCTGAAATGCGTCCCAGCCCTCCGCCGCCCAACTTACGTTCTTGTCTTTGATAGTACCCAACACTTTGACCGCATAGGGCACCGAAAATCGGACGCTGGGGGGTCTTTGAGGGCCAAAAATGTTCGTTTATTGGAGTTTTTTTTGTATGAGTTTTTTGTCTTTCAGGCCCTGGCATTTCCGCTCGATGGGTTCCAGTTCGCGCTCATATTTTTTTTGGTGTTGTATATACCTATTGGCACCGACAACAACCATCAGAATTACTCCGGGACATATTAACACAGAATTGAGCATGAATAATCGCCCTTTTAGTCATTTTTTTTAGAAACTGCCGCTTTTTGGCTGAGCTAATTCTATCTTATGTTATATTTTATTCTTTAACTACTAAGCTTTTCATTCAGGAGACCCCTTGCACCGACCGTAGCGTATTCCTCACAACTGGGGCCAACTTTAAAAAAAAAATGGTTAAAAACGCGACAGTAACAGAAAAAAGGCAAACAAATAATCAGATTCAAGCACGTAAACTATTAAATAACAAACTTATGAGATAAAACCAGTTCGTATTCTTCACATTGATTATTAGTATTGGTTAATTAACTTTCTTATTAATACTTAGGTTGTGGTACGTGTGACCACAACAGTTCACAACAGTGAGGAAGTAAAATTTCCTAACTAAATTGAATGGTCACTGCAAAGTAGACTGACGCGTTCTTATTCGATGCGAATTTAGCGAAACTTTAATCAAAGGGACAAAATAATTTCTAGAAAAAACCTGAGTAATTTAGGCCGAGTACGAGTGAGGTTTCATTGTTGATGTGGTGGAGGTAGTGGCAGTCAGTTCTACACAGACGACGAACGGTAAAACTCAAAATTCACAAACGAAATTCTGGAAAGTTGGGCTCGGCTCGACCAGAAAACAATACGATTTAAGCAAATTTCATTTTTTTATACATTATGGAGTTAGATTTATAAAAAACGAGAAATAGGAATTTCTTGATATGATTAACATTACCGCCACAGGATCAGAGTCTGGAGCTTTAGCTCAGCCTTAAGCTTTGGCTTTACCTAATTGGTACATTTTGGCCGGTAGGACCAAGAAGATTACCTCCAATCGAAAAACGGAGGTCACTTCCGAAATCAGCAAAAACAAAACGAAACTTTCTAGGGGTCTTCAAACTCTGATATCGAAAGTCGCCTCTGGACGACGCACCCTACCGCAGGCGGCCAAAACTACGCGCGCGTTTTTGGCCAAAAAGATTTCGGTAGGGTCGACATGAGCCCCGTCCAGTTTGAGCCCCGGCGACCCATGCCCCAAGCCGAGTCCCGACTTGAGCCCCGACCCGGGCCCCGACTCGAGCCCGATATCAGAGCCCAGACCTGAACCCCGACCTGAGCCCCCACTCGAGCCTCGAGCCCCGGTCGTCCGAGCCCCAGCACAAGCCCCACCTTGGGCCCCGACTTGAGCCCCGACAGCCAGAGCCCCGTCCAGAGCCCCGTTCAGAGCCCCACCCTGAGCCCCGCGGCAATACAATGAAAATTATGATTTTGTGCGATTATTTTCCTTTCAACGTATTTTATGTTTGTTATTTTTAATTGGTGCGTCGCGGTCTATGCACGATACGCCCTGTATAACAGTTGATTGGCCCTGCTGCAAGTGTTCGTGGTGCAGCAGAGGACCTTCATGGCCACGTGCAGGAACGCCGCGCTGTGCCGCTAGTGTGAAGGCGTGAGGTGTGGCATTTTGTGGTTATTTTCTTAGACAGGCCCACGAGAAACCTCTGGAGGTCATTTGGTTCTGCTGCAGAGGGCTTTATTTCTTAACCGCCAACAGAACCGGCGCATCCGAAAAAGAGTTGAGAGGGAGCGGGGGAGGGGTGCCTGAAGGTGGAAACGTGCCGGTTTTCACGTGAAGCATAGCCCCTCCCTCAAGCTGCCTCTGCTGACACGCGCCCGGAACACGAGCGTCGCACAGTGAGGCTTACAGTTTACGGATATTTTCCGATTTCCCAAATCGCGACGGATGGGGAGGGAAAGGTAGGACCTAACAAAACAGGTGAGTTACGTATTGAGTGATGGCACTGGAACTTGTTCACGCGTCGGCTTGTCTCTAGTGTGCGTAACGTATCTGACGCTTCACTCGTGCAGCATTGTTCTCTCTCTCTCTCTAATCCCTAACGTACAGGGGGTGAGTCATCAGCGTCACCACTCTCGCCTGGTTTTTGGTTTTTTCAAAGATTTTTATCTTCCCAGAAGCTGTACATTTGCACACATTCTTATCCAAAGCTTAGTTGTGGTGTTCTGCCCGCGGGCTTAAAAAAACTCACGCCTCTCTTTGTTTTGTCAGACCCCTGCAATGGAGTTGGTAGGCAACCCGCTGGGCATGCGCGTTTAGCGGGTTTGCCTACGAGCAGGTTTATTTAAGAAAAGTAGGGTCTTACAATGACCCTCTTGGATTTCGCTGATTTTTTGGTGGTCAGTAGTCCTCCCAGGTGGGAGTTCAGGGCCAAAATTTCAGAGCCCAAAAAAAATTATTTTGGAAGATATAGAGATCTTAAGTTTTCTTGGGACTTTTTGCATTGAATTTGGGATTTTCTTATAGCTTCGCGGCCTTTGGTCCGATTAGGTTCAAATTCGGGTCCTAGCATCAAAATTGAATGAGGAACACGATCGTGCCCTCAGATTCGACCTACGACGTTTTTTTGATAGTTATTTTTCACTTTTTCTCGATAAAATGACCAAAAAGGTCCCAACTCTTGGGATTTTGGACCTTTAATTTAAAAAATGTTTTAAAACCAGCCTTATCCGATGGAGGAAGATCCGCTGAATCCAAAAAACTCAACCCCAGATTTTTATCACTAACCGTTCCGGAGATATGCCACTCCCAAGTCAGGCAATATATTTTAGGTCCTAATTTCTGTGAGATTTTGCCGAGCTGCTCACTCCCATGTATTGGGCAGTCAGTTCCAGCGACGCAGGCCTTGTGCACTGGTTGGTTGTCTCCAGCGTGCCTTTCTAGCGCCTGCGCCGGCACAGTGGGCCAGATAACAGGGGGAGGCGGTCAAAATCCCGGATGCGATTTGAGCTCCTTCACTGCCAGAAAAAATCTCGGATTTAATACGGAAAAAGTACCGCTAATTATTTTTCGGCCACTAGCGTTATAATTACGATTTAGGAACGGTCTGAAAAGAGGAACGGTGAGGTCAAAGAGAAGGTACGGTGAAATTGAAAACCAGAACGGTGAAAAGGAATCATCATATCATAACGGAAATCTTAGACCGGCAGACTGTGAACACCACCGTGCCTTCTGACCTCACCGTACTTTTTTTAGACCGTTCCCAAAACCAACGGCTGAACCTTTGTTTTTAAAATATATTTCCGTGATTTGAGTCATGGAGAAGACAGATCTGTTGATACGGAAAGACCTTTGCAGTCAATAACGCCAATCTTCCGCTAATGCAAATCTGTTTATTGAGACGGATTCATGTTTTATCCCTTCTCTCCATATCATTCCTGAATTGTTGTTTTAAATTTGGTGTGTGGTAAGTTTACAAGATTGGGCTAGGCAATTTTCAAGGTCATGAAATTTGGACAAAATCTTCTGGCATTTTGAGAGCAGATGGCGAGCAAGCGAAAAAGGGATAGCAGAAATGGATCGGACTCGGTTTCGTTTCAACAGAGGGTAATACTACGCTTTAGTTTTACCAGTGCACAGTGGGCCAGAAGACCGCGCAGGGGGCCGAAACTCTCGACGCGTGTCGGTTTCCTAAGTTGCGAAATGGTACTGGAACCGAACGACTGACCTGACCCTTCGATTGCTTTCGGAACGAGGAATCCATTAGTGGGGTCACACGCTCGGTTCGAGTCAAATTTAGCGACTCAGGAGCTCAAATCGCGTCCGGGATTTTGACCGCCTCCACCTGTTATCTGGCCCACTGTGCCGGCGCAGGCGCTAGAAAGGCACGCTGGAGACAACCAGCCAGTGCACAGGGCCTGCGTCGCTGGAACTGACTGCCCAATACATGGGAGTGAGCAGCTCGGCAAAATCTCACAGAAATTAGGACCTAAAATATATTGCCTGACTTGGGAGTGGCATATCTCCGGAACGGTTAGTGATAAAAATCTGGGGTTGAGTTTTTTGGATTCAGCGGATCTTCCTCCATCGGATAAGGCTGGTTTTAAAACATTTTTTAAATTAAAGGTCCAAAATCCCAAGAGTTGGGACCTTTTTGGTCATTTTTTCGAGAAAAAGTGAAAAATAACTATCAAAAAAACGTCGTAGGTCGAATCTGAGGGCACGATCGTGTTCCTCATTCAATTTTGATGCTAGGACCCGAATTTGAACCTAATCGGACCAAAGGTCGCGAAGCTATAAGAAAATCCCAAATTCAATGCAAAAAGTCCCAAGAAAACTTAAGATCTCTATATCTTCCAGAATAATTTTTTTTGGGCTCTGAAATTTTGGCCCTGAACTCCCACCTGGGAGGACCACTGACCACCAAAAAATCAGCGAAATCCAAGAGGGTCATTGTAAGACCCTGCTTTTCTTAAATAAACCTGCTCCTACCCAACTGGCTGCGGGCGCTCGTCTTGGCGAAACTGGGGTGTGATTCGTCGCATGCCATTTTCTTATCGCTCTATTAAACATTTTCTGACCATGCCAAAGGGGTAAGGGCTGGCTAACCAGACCATCGCTAACTACGCTTTTTATAACGTGGAGCAGCACTAATGTTGCCAGTGCCAGAAACACCGGCAACATGCAGCCCTCCGGCAGGCGTTCTGGATGCACTGTTTACGTTTAATGACCTCTCACCTCTGCAAGTGTTCTGCATTCTTATGGACCACTAGCACTGTGTGCATAACGTTCACACGTACAGCGTTTCAATTTAGTAACATACACGCAAAAGTATTTGCAGATTCAAAAATTGCACACAGTGTTCAACGTAGTTCTGCGATAGCAACTTAGTTCTGGAAAAATTTGCACTAAAAGTATGCATGTAAAAAAAACAAACTTGCATAGTGCTGCATTGCTAGAGTCTGCATGCGTGTAAAAGTTTAATTGTGCCGTGATAAAAAAAAACTTGATGGCTTTTCTGCTCACTGTTGCAGGATTGGAGGTCTGCAAGGAGGTCAAGACAACATCAGGAACCATCTCAAGAAAAGATTCGTTACGTGACGCACTGCGACACTTTTTACAAGACAAATAAAAGGAAACCAAATTATAATTTTTTATTATTATTAATATTTTTAAATACTTTACTAAGTGAATAAGAGGAAGAGGGTTATTGCAGAAAAAAAATACTTGTATTCAAACAAGCTTTAATACGAAAAAAAAAATCATTTTTAAAAAACTAGCAAAAAGTGAAATACCAACACACACAACTTTTGAGTCGTCTACAACACTGAAAAAACACAGCCCTTGCCAAAAGTTCAACATACTTTCTTTGAAAATAAAATATTCATTCAGTCCAAGCGAGTGTCAACCGGGAGAAAAACAAAAGGGGGGGAGAGGAGGGAAGTGCGGGCGGGACTGAGCTACAACTACCCTACACGGAATGGTTTTCCAACGCCAGGAGCATTGCTCGCTCTCAGAGCCGGGCCTCCTACAGCTGTGGGCCGGGAAATGCGAGTAAAACTCGCCCGTCCACAGGCCACGTCCAGCTACAGAGTCCGCAGGCTAAAAGACGCGCCCCGTTTACGGGCCAGGCCTCCTACAGCTGTGGGCCGGGACATGCGAGTAGAACTCGCCCGTCCACAGGCCACGTCCAGCAACAGAGTCCACAGGCAGAGGGAACGCTTTTTTTTAGCGTTCCGAAATCTAACTATCTAACTTTAGGGTACACTGCCTATCCTCCTCCGCATAGCTCAGATCCCTTTGGTTGTTGACAAACAATCGCACTTTGTCGTAGCACTGATAAAAGCAAAGTCGTAAAATTATGAACCATTCTTGTATAGTATTTTCCCATAGTACATTCATATTTTTACGAATAATTTTATGACGAATGATTCATTATTTTTATGAATAACTCGTTTTCTTACGAATGCTTCATAAGACATATGAATAATTCATTATATTTAATTATGAATGTTTCGTTTCCTAGTTTTTTCGTTAAAGCATCACGAGCTGTTCGTAACTTAACGAATGATTCATAATTTTCTTTTATGAGCCATTCGTAATATTACAAATAACTCGTAATTTTATGAATGTTTCATAATTTTTCTCGTTAAAGTACGAATCATTCTTACTTTTATGAATAATTCATAATTTTCTCTATGAGCTATTCATAATATTACGAATCATTCGTAATTTTACGAATGTTTCATAAGGTTTTTTTAATGAGCCATCCTTTTACAGTATTTTCCCATTGTAAAATCGTAAATTTACGAACAATTTAACGATGAATGGTTCATTATTTTACGAACAACTCTTAGATTTTGGGTACTTTTCGGTCACTTTCAGGCAATTTTTTCCCAAAAAATTACGAATGATTCGTAATCCTTTTCTTATGGATGTTTCATAGAACGTATTTTACGAAGCATTCGTAAAAATTAAGAAGCATTCATCATCAAATTTGTCGTAAAATTACGAAAACTTTTGTCAGTGAGTCTGGCACTTTCCAGTGGATCGCTTTTGGCGCAACCGACTTTTACTGTTCTAGTTTTAACTTAATTTATCCCAGCTGACCCCATTGGATGTTTTCAATCTTTGGTACAAAGTCCACAAAAAAAAAATTAAAAAAATTGTCTCACTTGTAGCAAGGGCCGTAAATAGTGTTTTGTAAAGCTCACAGAAAAGTACATCGTAAAACTTCCTTTGTACCGTCTCCATAAAATCCATAAAATAAGACTGATCACAACTTTTCCGTTCCTGTTCTTTATTTTTTATTTATTTTTTTTAATGAAAAGCTTGAATGCCACTAGAGCTTGTGAGCCCTTCTAGGGAAACAACAACACGGACTTGAACACGCAGCACTTACTTTCAATTTCTCCCATTGTATGCAAGTAAGGGCAGTTCACCAAGTGTTGGAACTGGTTTGCCCCTGACAAACTGAGGGCGAGGTCAACTCAGGGGTAACTCGGGGGGAAGTCGGGGGTAACTCGGGGGGAAGTCGGGGGTAACTCGGGGGGAAGTCGGGGGGAACTCGGGGGGAAGTTGGGTGTAACTCGGGGGCAAGTCGGGGGGAACTCAGGGGTAACTCGGGGGCAAGTCGGGGGGAACTCAGGGGTAACTTGGGGGCAAGTCGGGGGAAACTTGATCGACTCGCCCAAACACTAGAAATACGCTCCAAACTAGCACCGTTGCCTTTGTCTTGTTGCCCCGATTCCAAAAGTGCTCAAACTTGCCCCTCTAGCTGTATCCGTTGCCGAATTCGGGTGCACCTACCTAAAGCAGCGCCCGGCTCGGCAACTGTGCATTGAAAGGAGGTGTTTACCGTACCCAGGGATACAGTGGACACTGTACCTCAAGGAACGGAATTCACTGTGCCGGGGAACCTGAATCAACCATACCAGTGCAGTGGTTCGCAACCATGGAGTCGCGACCCCAAGTAGGGTCGCGAAAAAATTTTGACGGGTCGCGGCGAGGTGGCTGGGGTTGCTTGGGGTCGCGGTGGTTTCACGGCGGGCCTACAGGCTTAGCACTGCCGGGAACATAAATTAGCGGAAACTGCTTAAAAAGTCGTGTTTTGGGCCGAGTTTAAGCAGCTACTGCGTCCGATCCGAGGCGGGCCTTCGTATTTTCTCAACGGTCATTTGATCTTTGGACCTTCTTTTCGCATGCCTTTGTTGTGGAGTGCGATTATACACCATGGTGCCCACCTTCAGCAGTCCTCTACAGATGGATCCCTGACTCGTTTGACATAACTGCTTCCTCTCATCCCTGGTCTGGTTGGTCTCACACATTTTTCTCCACATCAGCCCTGAGATCTTGAGCTCTGAGTAAAAATTATGCTGAAAATTAAACCAATAAAACTTAAACCAGTGATGAGGCGACGCAATAGCAACAGCCCAGAAAGGAATAACAGCAAAAAGTCAAGAGTTGAGTGATGGTGAAAACATTGTCAGAAAGATGGTCTCAGAGTCAATGATGAAAACCTTGGGTGTTATGACAACCAGAGCAGATGCAGTTTAAAAATATAACCATTATCAAGAAGTAGGAGAGATCCGGATGTAAAGTGGGTGCAAGGACCAGAGTGCCTAACCTCACTTTGAGACCAAACGAAACGGCAGTTGAACAACAAGGCTTTGGCAGAGTTGCGGTAGATGACAAGAAATATCGCAAACTAAAGCGGATAGTGAGCAAGTAAAGAAACTCCGAGCCAAACACAGCTCTAAATCAGGAAAGTAACACGAACATTGAACAAGAATGTCCACAGAAGCCCCAGCCGACGACCGGTTGGTCGTTTTCCACTATACCCATGCTACAGAAACACCACACAACTTGTGTTCTTCGACAGCAGGCAGCACCACGATCACTCGCTAACAAATAAAAAAAAGCAATCTTATAAAAACCAAAGGAAGATTCAAATAAACTGAAAGCGCTTCTACACACAGCTCTGTCAAGTTCTATAGCTATTATCGTATCGCTATACCTCTTGCAGTATTGCAGTGTCGCAGTCTATACGGCGGT
Source organism: Stenchaetothrips biformis (assembly GCA_030522485.1). Classification (NCBI taxonomy): domain Eukaryota; kingdom Metazoa; phylum Arthropoda; class Insecta; order Thysanoptera; family Thripidae; genus Stenchaetothrips; species Stenchaetothrips biformis. Next base: position 5,351,944 of record CM060095.1, on the reverse strand, counting down.
ACCCTGCTGCGAGGCTTGGACGATGTGGGATGAGAAATTTGAGCCTCGGTGGAGGAGGGTGGAAGGGCAGAGGTGGGAGAAGATAGGAAAAGAGAACATAGTTTTTATTTATCTTTAAAAAAAAAATGGTCACAGATAGGCTGTGAAGCGGAAGAGTGAGCTAGGTCGAGTTATCCTAAAGTTGAGTTTTTACTTGCAAATTGTTAGGAGAACTCAGACTAGCAGTTTGAAACCTCACTCCAAGTTAAAAATGTTTACACTAAATATTATATTGTAAGGAGATGTCAGAAATAGAAAAGTGCTTAAATTTGTATCTATGGGTAAGAGATGAACAAGAATTTTTACTATTCCAATTTATATGGTATTGGTATAACTCACAATTTTAGAATATATTAGCTTTTATCAGTCTCATGCAAATGGGTCGGGGGAGGGGGAAGGAAGGGGAAGAGAGAGTGTGGGCAGCTTAGTGCATGGAAGTTCGCGCAGACTTAAATGCAACCCATCCTGCGCATAAAAAACTAGAGTGGTTTTACATCTTGTTTTTTTAAATTTTCAATTTGGAATTGAACATGTACAGCCTGCTACGAATTCAATAAAAATGTCACAATACAAAAGTATGTACTAAAAGAGACCGTAGAGGAGTACACAATATAAAAATACCTCTTCTGCCAAACAGCTTTAGAACAAGGCAAATGATTAAACGGAAAGCAAATCTTACGTAAGACCTGATGCTTCATTTTAGATGTTGGAGCTTGCTACCTGTGGGAAATAAATGGGCAAGAGGGCATTAGAACTCATATGTCACTTTATATTCGGGGAAAGAGATGAAAAACAGTGGCATCAAAGCGCTTACCAGTTGAAGTTTCTTCCACCAATGCCAATTGTGCTCGAGTTTCTCCAGCTGCTCACACAAGGTTGATGATAGATTAAAGAGCAATGCCCAGCCAGGAGTGGATGTCATTTCATTCCGAAGACCTTGAGTCGTTTCTTGCACGGCATGTTGCCTATTAATGAAGTATGTCTGTGACATATCTTGAAAGCGAACAACTGGGAAATAAGAAGAGAGCGATTGCGGAAAGACTTCTACTAATGAAAGTGGAAACTAAAAATATGGGGGCAATATTTGAAAGCCTATAACGCGTTCGTACCTTCAAAGAGCCCAGCGTCGTAAGACTGTCCTTGATACAACTCGGCGGACTTGCTGTGGTTTGAAGTCCTCGCTGTCTCTGCCCTTATGGCTACCTCGACCAATTCATCCACGAGATTCCTCAGACCGTTCCGAACTCGTGTGGTCTCTCTTATGGTGGAAATCCGGGCGTAGTTGTTCAATCTGTAGTCTTCCCATACCTGCCGCACTGTCTCCAGCCATTCACTGTCCATCATCGTATCTGCCGGTCTGCTATCCACAACAGGATGAACAATACTGAAGCACTGCGCTACTGCGCTGGTCTCTGTTATCGGAAGACTTGTTATACTGCAATATATCGCAATATTGTTTTATCGAAATATTGCGATATTGAAACATTGCCATTGTCATATTGCAATTGTTACATTGCAATGGCAGCGAGCTACTAGCCAAGGGAAGTCCTGCGGCCTGGGTGCTGAGCTATCTGAGCATGGATTTGCCTATTTAACCCTAAATAGCTCAGTGAAATTAATGACTTTTAACATGCCCATAGCGACGGCAGCGGTCAAGGTGCAGATTCAGCTGATCCAGGAGGTGGCCCCGGACATCGTGCTGCTGCAGGAGGTACGCGCGCCTGTCCCCGGGTGCGAGGAGGTCATCAAACAACGGTGCGGATGCGCGCGGGTGCGTCCGAGACCATGTCAGGAGGGAGACAAGGAAGTCCCATGAAACGCTTTAACCATCGGCCCGTCTCGTCCCCTTTCTTGTTTAAAACTCGAAGCAACTCTTGTGCTTTCTTTGAAGGCGTTTCACTAGAGCCTGGGTGAAGTGAAATCTACACCCTCTTATATGTGCGGTAGGGAACAATTCCCTTACTGCGTTGATCATGGCGTCCTCAAAGTCCAGTAGTACAAGGCCAGGGTTTGCAGTCATACTGACATCCTCACACAATCACATCGACATTCTCAGCATGGAGATGTAAGTAGGGCCCTTCTTGTCTGGTAGGCAAAATGATGCCAGAGAAACGGTGTGTCCCAACTTGTATCCATGAATAAGTGTACATTTGCTTAAAATTACTAGCAGCAAATTCAAAAGTCCCATCTCTAATCCAAGTTCTACAGTCAGCAAGAAGTCTGCAACAGTTGAAACAATTAAATGAGAGAGAGAGAAAGAGAGAGAGAGAGAGAGAGAGAGAGAGAGAGAGAGAGAGAGAGAGAGAGAGAGAGAGAGAGAGAGAGAGAGAGGGGGAGAGAACTTACCTTAAATTGGTCGTGCAAGTAAACGCAATAATTCCACTATCTTTGTCCACAAATGAAAATTTCTCATTCTAACATGTGGTAACATCAATATTTTCAAATTGACCAACGGCTTCTGGCCCAGTCTTGGGAAGAGTTGGTAAAGTCTTGCGCTTTGCCCTGTATATACATTTAGAAATCTGGAAAAAAAAATGCAAAATTATGAAGAATAATGAATAAGAGACACGTTTAGCACTGGCCATATCCTTCATAGAGTCTGTCTTCAACATGTACTCTGCATCCTTAGCTTCCTGTCTAATAATTTTCCGAGGCCGGACGTCTAGGTTTCCTGTGGCCACTCTCTTGCAAGCAGCGGCAATAACAACAACCTCACTATGACGTTCGGTCAATGCTGCATCATGGCTATGTTCGCCTCGGGAACTCACTACATTCTCGATGCGCACGTCGGTTTTCACTTGAGCGGGGCAACATTTGACACAACACCTGAGTAGAGAGCGAGAGAGAGACACAGCGTACAGTACGCGACAGTAAACAAACATCACAACACTGCACTGTACTCACCTCCATGTCACGCTATTCTCGTCTGCCCGTTGAACACGTCGAAATTTAAAACTGTTGTAGAAAAGGCATTGGTCACCTTTCGATGTATGAGTTAAAATCAAAGTCATGACAACACTTGCCAATAACACTGGACGCTGGGCACTCTGACGTTATCTGTGGACGGAGCCGGGTCCAACTGAGCCGAGCGCCGAGCTGAGAGGGCCGGGGGGCGGGGCGGGGAACCGGCGGCAGCGAGACGCGGCTGGGCTGAGCTGGGCTGACCGAGAGGGCGGGGAAGGGACGCGGCGCAAAACGACTCATCTGCTCTGCACGCTTAGGGACCGGCCCCCGGCGCAAATGGGCATTTTCCTTCCCGGATTAGTGTACTCAGGTAGACGCGGCGCAAAACGAATACTCCCATGCGCGCGGCACCGCCCCGCTCAGCTCACCCGCTCACCCCTGAGGGCCACGAACGTGAACATGCTTCCAAACGGATGCGGTCTGACGGTCATCAAGGGCATAAGCGGCCAACGTGTACTGACCCGCGGGCTCCCATGGCAGCTGGCACTACTCCTTGCAGACGCGGCGGGCCCATAGTGCTGGCCGCCCTTGCCGCCTTCTGCAGGCTGGTGGGTCATTCCACACTAATTCACCGAGGTGTCTGCATTGACCACCTCAGAACTGGCTGAATTTTTGTGTGTCGCCACCAATTAGGGTCCTTATGAACGGGTTAAAATGGTTTTGGCCTGAGGCAAGTAGTTTCGGAGATATAGACATGGCTCTTTTTTGGTACATTTGCTAAAAAAGAATCACAGTTTCACTAATTTGCGCATATCTTTTAAACCGTTTGAGATATCGAAAAACCGAGCAAAGCACGCGAAAGAGGGCAAAATTCCGCTTCTAATGACATATAAAACATGCCGACCAGGCAAAAAAAAAAAAATATTTGTCGTTTGTCACTTCTAGTGAACTTAATGGACCTAAAACACCAATTTCGTATTTTTTGAGATTTTTCAAATTTTGCACGAACCTTCCCTTAACATCCCTTAACAACCCCTTAAAATATTGAGCTGTGTATTTGAGAAACCTGGGAGATATGGGGGCACATGTCTACACCTGCACTCCTTGACCGCGCTACAACCCCTTTTCATAGCGGTCCTGATTAGCCCTAGACCAAAGGAACCAAAATCCGGCAATATGAGACGTTGGCACAGTGATTATCAGTGCCCACTCAGATCAAAACTCACTAGAAAGCCTCTTTACAGTCACAGGCCAACAGAAAACATACAATTTTCTGGGCCAGAGCGCCTGAACTGCTGCAGGAAGGCAACCCATGTGGCGCGTGCACTAGGCGGGTTGGCCTACCATCTCCAGCCGCAGGCGTCCAGCCCTCACAGTGGTGTGGGCAGTCTGGAGAGGACTCAACTGGGTGAAGCAGACTTGAGCTCAACGACCCTCTCCTGCCAACCCCCTTCCCTTCTCCCGAGTTCATTTTTGAGTCCCAAAATCACTCAAAATGGCCTTTTCTTGGGAAAATGAACAGCATGATTTCTCATCCTCTCTTCTTCCCACCGCGAGTTTTTCATACTCGGTGTTGTGTTGTTCGGTTGTGTTCAGCAAGTCCACATTTTGTTTACTTGCCATTCCTTTAAGCTTCACGTACATTTTTTTGTCTTTTAGTTGTTTTTCTTCAAAGCTCGGTCTGTTAACGTTGTTAGAAAGCTGAGCATTATTATTTGACGTAACGTGACTAAGCGTATATTTCTATTTTTCCTTAGGCAATGGGCAATTCTTGTTTGACCATGGCTGAGTCTTCAGTGCCATTGAAGAAGTGCAGCTTGAAAGCTGAGGACTCGCCATGCTCATGGACAGTGTTCAGTAGATCTGATTTAAGTGAGGAAGAGGCCGAACTCATCCGACGGCGCTCTGGCGTTAGGCGCATTGACTTTGTATGTGGTTTTCATAAGAAGTTCTTTCTCCTGCACTTTCCCTTGAACCACAAATGCTGCTGCGACCCATTTGCTCTCCACAAGGGGACTGTTGTCAAAAACTTGAGAGAAATCAGTATTGAGTTTGCAAATGACTGCTCAAAGAACCAAGTGTTTTCATCGCCTCTGATTCCAGGAAAGAAATTGTGTGTGAATTGTGTGAAGAATTGTCAGACCCGAATAGATATATTCAAAGAATGTGCAGAATCTCTACTGGATCAGTCTGCACCCAATCCAAAGCCGTCTAAACATGTTGAATCTGTGGCTGGCCCCAGCACATCAGGAGCAGGTTCTTTGCCTGAAAAAGACCCACCAACAGGAAGTCCAAATGAAGAGGCTTATGATGAGATTTTTCCTACACCCCCTGACGTAGCCCTGTCCGATTTGAACAAATGTCTGACCCTTGTGGGACTTGATCCGTTGGACTACAAACTTTTGACTAGAAATAAAACATATGTTCAAAATAGATTTGATGAATTCAAAGGTAAGATCATTCACAAATTAGAGCGAGTTCATGGCAATATGCTTCCTTCTTTGAGAGGTTGTGACGACCTTCAACAAATAATGGACCAACTACGTGCAAGATTCCTCGGCACCAATGATAGGCATCTACAGATCCAGTTGCTGTCCGTGCTACCACAGTCATGGTCTGTTAATAAAATACTTGCTGAATTTGAAACAACTGAACACAACGTCAGACAAATGAAAATGTTAGTCCAAAGTCAAGGAGTCATCCCTGCTCTATCTTCTGTCCGCTCTAGGTCTGGTCTGAAACCTGGTTTAGTTGAAAAGGTGAAAGAATATTACTACAATAACAGTAGGGAACTCCCTGGAAAGAAAGACTTCAAAAGTGTCAAGGGAGCAGATGGAAAAAGAGTGCACAAGCAAAAACGGCTTGTTCTACTGAATCTCAAAGAGCTTTATTCTCTCTTCATGGCAGAAAATCCAGAAGAAAGAATATCTTTTTCAAAGTTTGCTGACCTCAGGCCTCCTGAATGTGTCTTAGCTGGAGCTAGTGGAACACATTCTGTGTGCGTTTGTGTGCACCATGAGAATTTTTTGCTAAAATGTGAAGCTGTGAACTTTGAGAAGGCCGATGAAGATGGGAAAATGAAAAGAATGAGCTTATCTGAAATTTTAGGACTTGTATTGTGCCCTGAACCAAAAGCTGACTGTTATTTCAGAAACTGCGATAAGTGTCCTGGAATGGATACTCTGCGTGACCTTATGGAATCAAAGCTTGTTACTTCAGAAGACTCGTCTGTTCAGTTCAAGAAGTGGACTTCCACTGATAGAGCCCAGCTGGAAACAGTAGTTGAAACAGCAACAGATTTTATTGACAACTTTATTGAAAGTGTTCCAGCAGTCCTCAAACATCATTATATTTCGAAGGCTCAGGCTGCATTTCTAGCACACTGTAAGAAGAATCTCAAAGAAGATGAGGTGATCGTGACAGGGGACTTTTCTGAGAACTACAGTCCCATTGTTCAGGATGCCATTCAAGGTGTCCACTGGTCAAAGGAACAAGTCACGATCCATCCCTTTGTCTGCTATGCAAAAGTTGATGGCCAGCTTAAAGTCATAAACTACGTCGTAATTTCTGATACAAGAGATCACACCAACCGTACTGTCTATTCATTTTTGCGGCAGCTTGTTCCTTTCTTGAAAAGTCAAATTAAGAATCTAAAGCGTATCAAATATTTCAGTGACGGAGCAGCTTCTCAGTATAAAAATAGGACCAATGCATTAAATTTGAGAAAGCATTTTTTAGATTTCAATGTCAAAGCTGAATGGCATTTTTTCGCCTCCTGCCATGGAAAAGGACCTTGTGATGGTCTAGGTGGGACGATAAAGAGAGAAGCAGCTCGAGAGTCTCTCCAAAGAGTCAGGCAAGATGGAATTTGGAATGCTCAGCTGTTGTATGATTGGGCTGTACTCAAGTTTAAGGACTCTATGACCATTAAATTTCTTAGTAAGACAGAAATTGATCTTATTACTTATCAATTCAGGGAAAGATTTCAAGATCCTGCTGCTCTTGATGGTATTAAGTCTTCACACTGCTTACTTCCCGAGTCAACAAACATGATTGTCATGAAAGAATATTCAGATGCTCCAAGCTGTCAGTATGTTTACTACGGAAAACAAGAGGAGGCCAAATTTGAAGACTGTTTCGGGTTTGTCATTGTTATCCATCAAAATTCCTGGCACGTAGCTTTCATTGAAGACCGACAAGAAGAACAGAAGTTGCTGAAAATAATACTTTTGGAACACGCTGGACGTCGATACTACAAGTTTCCAGCTGAGTGCAAGACTTTGATAAAGACGCCAGAAGATGTAATAACAATTTTGAACATGGATGGAGATGAAAATGGATTCAGACTCAACACCAAAGATGCCAAATTTGCAAAGACAGCACTGCAAACTAGGTAAGATTATTGAAGTATTGCAGTTGTTGAAGGTTTCTATATATAAGGCAGTAAATATGTTCATGTCTCAATTTCAAGGCTAGTTCTGCCTCTACACACAGCCAAGATGGATCCAAAAAGAAAAAGAATTAAAGAAGTGCTCTGACTAGAAAGGTCTTTCAAGAAGATACAACATAACATTTTGAAATAAATAAAAAAATTTGAAAGAAATTTGATTAGAAATAGAATTTGAAATAGAATCACATTCAAAAGTTTAAGACGTCATGTTTTCATACCTTATACCTATAAAACTATTCTAGGGTAAGATAGAAATCCATGCCCTTTAAAGTTTTTTTTTTTAAAGGGGGTGGGTTTGGCAGGAGAGGGTCGTTGAGCTCAAGTCTGCTTCACCCAGTTGAGTCCTCTCCAGACTGCCCACACCACTGTGAGGGCTGGACGCCTGCGGCTGGAGATGGTAGGCCAACCCGCCTAGTGCACGCGCCACATGGGTTGCCTTCCTGCAGCAGTTCAGGCGCTCTGGCCCAGAAAATTGTATGTTTTCTGTTGGCCTGTGACTGTAAAGAGGCTTTCTAGTGAGTTTTGATCTGAGTGGGCACTGATAATCACTGTGCCAACGTCTCATATTGCCGGATTTTGGTTCCTTTGGTCTAGGGCTAATCAGGACCGCTATGAAAAGGGGTTGTAGCGCGGTCAAGGAGTGCAGGTGTAGACATGTGCCCCCATATCTCCCAGGTTTCTCAAATACACAGCTCAATATTTTAAGGGGTTGTTAAGGGATGTTAAGGGAAGGTTCGTGCAAAATTTGAAAAATCTCAAAAAATACGAAATTGGTGTTTTAGGTCCATTAAGTTCACTAGAAGTGACAAACGACAAATATTTTTTTTTTTTTGCCTGGTCGGCATGTTTTATATGTCATTAGAAGCGGAATTTTGCCCTCTTTCGCGTGCTTTGCTCGGTTTTTCGATATCTCAAACGGTTTAAAAGATATGCGCAAATTAGTGAAACTGTGATTCTTTTTTAGCAAATGTACCAAAAAAGAGCCATGTCTATATCTCCGAAACTACTTGCCTCAGGCCAAAACCATTTTAACCCGTTCATAAGGACCCTAATTGGTGGCGACACACAAAAATTCAGCCAGTTCTGAGGTGGTCAATGCAGACACCTCGGTGAATTAGTGTGGAATGACCCAGCGGCCTGGCCGGATCGCGCCGCGTCGTCATCGTACCCATCCTGTTCCAGGCGTGGTGGAGGCGGCCGCGGACAAGGGCTGGGAGTGGGCGCGATGGCTGCTCCGCCTGTCCGGCCGCCTCCCTGGCGGCGTCGACGCCGTGCACGCGCCCTCCCCGGGCCGCATGCTGCGGTTCTCGTTGCCGTGCGACTCTCTGCCTTCGCGGTGGCAGAGCCGAGCGGACGGTGGGACGGGCTTCCAGACGGCGGCGCGCTCACGCCCCGGCTCTCCCGGCAGGTCCAGCAGGGCCAGCAGCGGCTCCTCCTCGAGCGGGGCTAGCACCATGACGCCCGCCGTGGCCAAGGTGTACCGCGCCATGCTGGCTGCGGCTGGCGAGTCGGGGTCCGAGGCCGACGCCGAGGAGGACGAGGAGTGGGAGCCGCTGCTACTTATCTTAAATATCTTGTTGTTAAGCATGGAGACTCATGTAATGCTGATTTATGTTTTGCCAAATGCACCAAAGGTACGTGTCCTGGGCTTTGCTCCCACATCTATTCTTGCAGTTGCCCTGACTCGCATCCTTTATGTAAACATATTCATAAAGTGCACTCTATGTGTTCCAAAGGAATAGCTAAAGCTGATAATTTTGATGATGAATTTTATGTTCTGCCTGTTGAAGAAAGTACATATTCTGGAAGTAACATTGAACCACCTTTTCCTCCAAAGCATGACCTGAAACTTTCCTTGGCAGTAGACAGGCTACATAGAAATGTTATTGTCCTCAATAATTTTATTACGTCTGTACATGAGAAAAAAATTCCTGTGTCAGAGGTCAGTCATGTTGATGCTGTTCTCAACGATGTTATCCTGAGAATACAACATTTGAAAGAAAGCAATGAAGAGCCAGAAATTCCTGAAATGAAACTTGCAACAAAATTGCACTCAAATGAAAAACTTAAGACTCAAGTTGAGCAATTGGCTGCTTTCAAACGTCCTCCCAAGAAAAAGAAGAAAATAGATCCTGTTGAATTGGCCAAGCAGAAGGCTTCTGTTGTTCAAAATCTTCTGGACTACTGTAAAGAAGATGACAATCATGATGATATAGATAATCCATCAAGTCCTGAGCTTTCCTTTCCATTGCCCTCTTCGAATCTGGCTGGTCCAGTGCCACTTTCCTATGTGGCCGATCCCAGGGACCATATCTTCCTCTGCGGGGATGAAAGGCTCTCCCTCATTCATCTCAAATCCCTTGAGCTGGATTTGTCTGAGGATGAAATAAATACTCTCACAACCAAAGATCCAATATTTAAGGTTGGTTGGCTCTATTCATCTGTGATCACCGCCTTTTTCCACAAACTTTCCGAGGAATTCGAGGACTTATTTGAGATGTCATCAGATCTTGGAGTACGTGCCTCAAGACTAACATCCAATGCTACGTATCTGCAAAGACAATTGCCAATCCTTGCTGAAAAGAGAGTTATCATCCTCCCTGCCAATCTCACCGACACCCATTCACTGGGAGAAAAAATGAAGGTTGTGACTGTTAATCTTAATGCCACTCTTCACTCTACATCGAAAGAAGGTGTTTACCGTACCCAGGGATACAGCAGACACCGTACCTCAAGGAACGGAATCCACTGTGCCCTGGGAACATGCATTCACCGTACCTCGGAAACTGTTCAGACATCGAATTCATCATAAATGTAGAATGAAGGCAAAATTTTAAATTTGCGATAGAGACATTTCGATTGCGGAAATAAATACATCTCCGCAAGACGAACAAAATATAATAAGCATGTTATGACCTCAGACTCGAAGTTCAGCAGCAATCGGCGTCAGACTTTTCTAAAAGTACGATTTTGGACCCTTTTAGAAACTTCTGACGCCGATTGCTGCCAAACTTCGAGTCTGAGGTCATAACATGCTTATTATATTTTGTTCGTCTTGCGGAGATGTATTTATTTCCGCAATCGAAATGTTTCTATCGCAAATTTAAAATTTTGCCTTCATTCTACATTTATGATGAATTCGATGTCTGAACAGTTTCCGAGGTACGGTGAATGCATGTTCCCAGGGTACAGTGGATTCCGTTCCTTGAGGTACGGTGTCTTCTGTATCCCTGGGTACGGTAAACACCTTCTTTTGATGTACAGCGAAGAGTGGCATTAAGATTAACAGTCGCAACCTTCATTTTTTATCCCAGTGTTGGATTGTTATCGCTGTTTTGCTGAAAGACCAGAAGGTGTTCTATTACGACCCTCTGCAGTCACCTGTGACGGGAAGAGGAACACTGCTATTGTCACAAGTTGTGAAAGACATGCGGATTGTGTTTCCCGCTCTTCCGAATTGGCAAATTAATATTGTGATGATGCAAAAGCAAAATGATGCTACCAACTGCGGCCCCAACATCTGCAACTTCGGCGAGCAGATTGCCAAATCAGAGCCTCTCAGCTACATCAAGTGTCATCGAAGTTTCAGAAAACACATTTATGCATACATTGTTGGTGGCTGTCTCACACGAGCAGAAGAGTCCATTGAGGACTGTGGTACGTGTCTCGCTCCCTATGGCTGTAATCAAGATGACACAACTGTTTGGGTGCGTTGCTGTCAATGTCACCAGTGGTTCCTTTCTTTCTGTGTAAGTGACATCCTAAGCTCAAGTGAAGATTTTGTTTGTCCAAAATGATTTCCATCATTCTCTGAAAAATGTAAACTTTTCACCTTGCTGTTACCTTTGTTCATTAAAGCTTCTAGCTAAAGTCGGGAGGGCGGCGAGCTCATTGTATTATGGCTTATTACTGGATTATTTGTCGGAAGAATAATGGGTGAGTCCAGGGGGGGGGGGGGGGAAACGACCCAGGGAGCGGGTGAAACCATGCTCCCCGCTTCAGCAAAGGGGTTCAGGAGAACTTCGAGATCATGAAAACTAGGCCGTTGTTTGAAACATGCTTTGCACAGATCGAAAGAGCATGAAATTTAGGGTGCTTTAGCTTTATAAGCCTTCTCAAAACACTCAATTTTACCCACAATTAATGCAAGTAAAATTGCCGAAAACTGCAATAAAGCCTCAAAACCGCTAAAAACCCCGGTGACGCCGTCGATGTGTCTACATATCCTCTGTAGTTGAAGTTAAATTGGGAAGTTTCGGGAAGGCTAATAAGTCTAATGCACTCTAAATTTCTCCCTTTTTCCATCTGTGCAAAGCGTGTGCCAAACAACGGCCGTGTTTTCATAACCTCGAAGTTTTCCTTAACCTCTGCAGAAGCGGGGAGCATAGCTTCACACGCTCTCTATGTCGTTTCCGCCCCCTGGTGAGTCTTCATACGACGATTTCACTGTGGCTGCTGCGCTTTTCGTTTTCCCCTTTGTTCGGTCAGAAGCTGAACACGGTTAAGGCCCCATGAGGAGTTGGAACTTATACGCAATAAGCAAGTGCCTTTTTTATGATCGTAACCTTTTCTTATCGTAATCTTTTCTTTTGAACGTGTGACGCACTTATGTTTTTAAATCCTTACACGTGTGTTGCAAAAATGGTAACATGTGAGGGACCTCGTGTGTCATAACCTACGAACGACTCAAGTGGGTGTTGCTTTTTCTGACTTTCTTTCGCCTTGTTTTGAACAATGGCCCCCCTCTCTGCATTCTTGTACCGCAGTGTAATGCTTACTGAAATAATTGTTAATTTCTGCGCTGATGATCTGATGTGCTGTTATGATGCTCATGTCATGGAACACTTATTGGTCCTTCCCTCTGTTCCTTTGTAATGGTGCTACCAACCCTTAATCCTTACTTCGAATATTCTGGTTCCCACGTCTGCGCCAAGTCTGTCGTTCCCGTACTCACCTCAATTTTATGTATTTCTCTGTGCCTGGTGGAAACACTGACTTCAGTTTGTGACTCTCAGTTGTTTGATTACGAGTTTGCAGGCTTAAAGAATTTTTCATCTGTTTCTTATTTGATTTAAAATTGTCTCAAATCTTTTTTTTTTTTTTTTTTTTTGAACTAATAGTCAGTATTGCATGTTGCAGTTGATCGTAATAACCCATCTGATGACCAATGGTGGGCCTTGCTGCGCTTAGTGAAGGCGAATCCGGAGCTGCTCCTCTGCCATTATACCAATAAGGGGACTCAAGCGATTGTTCAGGACAAGTGGACCACAATTGCAAGTGAGCTCAACAGCATGAAGCGAGGCATGAGCGGATGCAGTAAGCCTGCTGATGGTTGGAGGAACGTGAGTCACAGTTTCTTTTCATTTGTTGTTTCACATGATGTTTTTCAAATATTAATTTCATTTCGATCATTTCAGTCATGGAATAGTTTAAAAGCGAGGTCTAGGAAAGCAGCAGGAGATAAAAACCGCAAGAAGAGAAACCCGTTATTTCAGAAGGTGTATGAGCTTGTTGGACCATCATTGGTGGTGAGCTTAGCACAGATATCAGAGCACTGACACATCTTGAACCTACTTCATCAAAATTTAATGGTAACATTTTTTTTTCAGCCTGAACCAGTTGGTGAGCAAGAGCAGCAGCGCGAGGAAGAGCAAGCTGCACATGAGGAACCAAACGACGGCCATCATTTGCTGCAAGCTATGGAGAGGCCACATGACTTTAATGCGGAATTTGCCGATTTGATGTGGGCAGGTTTGGTAAGGAGAAGGATGTTACAACCATTTTCATTTCATCTGCATGTTTGTATAGAGAAGGGTAACATTTTGTTTTCCTATCTAGGAGATGCCAGCGGATGGCGCATTGCCTGAGGTGCAAGTAAAGCAAGAAATCCATGATGAATATGCATCCGAACCAGCTGGCCAGGATCAACCGGCAGTTATCACCATTGATGATGTATGTTGTATTAGAGGGATTCGGTCCTGTCTTTCTGGTTTACCTTTAGTAATGATGGGTCTTTCTTTTCCAGACTCCTATTAAGACCCCCGTTCTTGTAGAGAAAGAGAAACATCTGCACACTCCGCCTTCTGGCCCTGGGGCAATACCAAAAAGGCGGCTGAACTATGAACGAGGTAACTTTATTAACCTTCCTATTTTATTCCAATGTCACATTCTGGATGTTAATCTGGCTTAACATCTGTTAATTAACTGATAATTTAAAGCTGAATTTGTATGTTGCAGTTATTGGCCCCGCTCATCCCACATATGAGTCTCAACTACTGGCTGTAGATGATCAACATCATGAGCTGACCAAAGCCATAATTGAAAATACAGCTACCATGTTAAAGCTCATCAACAAGCTGGACAATGTTTCCTTGTTGCCGCTGTAATGAAGAAATTCTTCTGAAAACTTCATTGTGATCTCATTTACCAACTGTACATTCTATTGCAAAGTTTTTTCTTTTTTGGGTATGCAATAATTTATTGTTTTGTTTGTATTTTGTACTTGCATCTGAAATCTATTTGTGTTTGTAGTTTACACATCTTTTTTTACTTTGTTGATATGTTCTGAAGCTAAGCCTTACAGCTTTTTTTTTCTTTTTGTAAACTTTTCTATTTTTATCTTGTTGACATTGTGAGGTCGCTTCTGTCAACTGATGTAAAACCTTAACTTGCAGCTATTGCGTAGCATCTCAGCAGCTATTGGTGCTGCTCATCCCACAGTCAAGCCTCAAGTGTGTGGATGAACATCATGAGCTGACAAAAGCTATCGTTGAAAATACAGATCAACAAGCTGCAAATGTTTCCTTGTTACCACTTCAAAGAAATTTTCCATTTTTATTTTGTTGACCTTGTGAAATGGAAAATGTGAAATTTTAACTTTGAATAATCATTGAAAGTTGAATACAATTATAATAATGATATGTCTTTTCTTTTCCTACCCATTTATCTGTCAGGAGAGGGATTGGACTGGCTCTGAAATAATTTGCCACTTTACAAGAGCAAGTCTCTTTTTTACACACGCCCGCCAGGTACAGCCGGACCCCGGTCGCCGAGAGCATAGCCCTAATTTTCAGCCCGCGGTCTGCCCACACCACGCCAGGGCGGCCGCCGACGACCTGGAACCTCTGGAGCGCGATGCGGCAGGTCAGCAGCGGGTCGGGCCACAGGCCGGGTACAGCACGCCGATCCGAGCGCATGCCAGTCACGAGGAGAGGGGAGGGGAGAGGGCCGGCGGCCACCGGCCTTTACCAGGAAGCGCGGCCTAGGACGAGCGCAGCCGGACGGGTCCGGCGTCGGAGATGACAACTTTACAACCTACAGGTGCTCTATTGCCTGCATTGTTGGGCCGCATCTCTGTCCGGACTGTGTGCCGCCAGGCCCAGGCAGGCCAGGGCCTGCTGGGGTGGCCAACACGTGGCCGGCAGACCTGGAAAGGCTCGGCCGAGCTCGGCCTCGACGCGGGCGACAGGGCTCGAGCCTCCAGGAAGGATACCGGCGCCCATGGATAAATGCCCGCTTCTGGTTCGGTTTCGGGTTTGGAGTTTTGGTGGTGGTTCACCCCTCTCTCTCCGTCTAGCCGTCCGAGTGGACCGCGCCAACTCCCCCACAGCCGGTGGAGGACGCGCGGCAGTTCTCCGTTGCTGCGGGGCGGGCAGCGTGCCCCCCCCCTTCTCCCCAGCCAGCCACACACCTGCGACTACCGCCACAGCGCCGGCCCGTAGGCAGCACCAACGACGGTGAGCCCCGAGGGGTTGCCTACCCGGAAAGCGCCCTTTGACGGCCCTGGACAACGTGGAGGCGGCAACGCGACACACCCTGGCCTCATGGCACGGCAGGCTGCCAGCATGGGCCGAGCGCTCAGCAGACAGACCGGCCGGCCAGGACCCGAGCCCTGAACGCACCGTCGACCAGCACCCCGGAAGTGGACACGGCGCAACGCTCCTCCAGCCCCCGCAACCCTTGCGACCGAAGAATATCAGCCTCGCACTCAGCCGGTGGCGACATAGGATGCATGGGGGTGGACACCACGTCCTCTCGTCGCAGCATGTCTAAAACAGCACTCAGGGGAGCATCGCGGGGAAGGCCAAGGCCACCAGGCCTCACATGGACAGACGCTGTGGCTGCTAGGCCTGAGGAGGGGGTGGACGTCATGCCTCATTCCTCAGCTTCCAGGTACAACAAAGAGGTCGCACCAAGAGAAGGGTCACAAATTGATACGCAGCTGGTCTTTTACGTAAGTTTCAGTTGTATTGATAGTGATATATCAAACACAAACAGACCTGCACTCAACGCAGTCCTAGCCTCAGTTTTATTTGTTGAACTAGAACGAACCAGAACATAAATGAAATTAACTTCGTGACTACTAGAGACTGACAACTTGAAGACTGAGACTAGCAGTGCAGGCGCAGCACTGAGGCGAAGACAGGCGGTCACTGCCCTGCAGCGGTGGGAGTGCAGCCCGGGCAGGCCAGCCGGCCCACCGCGTCACCCGCGTCCGGGGAGGAAGGCGATAGTGCCCAGCTGCCGCCAAACATGCATTTCATTTATGTGACAACTCGAGGCAGCGCGCGTCACGCTACCGGGTACTGCCAAGCTGGTCAGTCGGTTTCACCTCATCATTGATCTCCTGCCAAAGCATCTGTACTTAATTGGCGTTTAATTGGACCTTGCGATTCTAAAGCCGGAAAATTTCCGAGGGAAAATACGGAAAATTTCCGAAAATTTCCAAAAGCCTGGGATAAGATAAGAAGATTCGAAAAATGCTCATTGCGTGTGTTCTAAAAGACAGCCGGTGCCGGACGGCTGGCTGCAAGATTTCGAAATGGGCTATTCTTAGTCGTCGTCAATTGAAGAAAGAAAACAGAAGCGCAGTACCAGAACCGGAGTGGATCGATAGTAGGTGGCGGCGAGCCCGAATGCAGGCAGAAACGGCTGGGGGGAGGGGGAGGGGCATCGCACGCTCGCAATGAGGACAATAATTCCAGTGCCGCCTAGTGAACTAATTGTCGTCAAAATGATAGGGTGCGCTTTAAAGACGCTCCGCGCCCAGGGTGTTCATGGTCGACACGACTGGGCGCGACGAGTCGCCGACAGACTAGTGCATAATGCACTAGCTGCTGTGCGTTCGTTCGTGCAGACACTTTCCGTGGTCCGATCCTCTTCCGAGTACGTAGGACTTACGAACTTTCAACGTGACATTATAGCAAGGTTTTCATCGTTGTCCATGGGCGCTGTAAGTGGGATGCAGGGATAGTGACCCACCCCCACCCCACCCTAAAAAAATTCTGTTTGAGGGCGTCTCCCCCCCTACTTTGATCACCAGCTGTATAGAGTTGAAAAGAGGGTGAAGTGAAAGCAAATTTTTTGTTAATATCCCGCTCTGCTCGCTGGTTTTGTTCATTTTCTTCCGAAAACTTCACCGTATAGCTTGCTAAAGAGTGTCGTTTAAATCAGAAAATGTCAAAAGCGGAAAATGAGCGAATTTTCGTGTCGCTGGCTGGGTTTTGGACTTCAGTA
This sequence comes from Stenchaetothrips biformis, assembly GCA_030522485.1. Lineage (NCBI taxonomy): Eukaryota > Metazoa > Arthropoda > Insecta > Thysanoptera > Thripidae > Stenchaetothrips > Stenchaetothrips biformis. Next base: position 5,335,035 of record CM060095.1, on the reverse strand, counting down.
AAGAGGTCTGTACCGATTTGGGGTGTTGCCCCTAAAGGATAAGCAAGGCAACACACCAAACACCTCTCCAAAGTTTCGCCTCCCCCCCCCCCCAAACGTACACACACCAGAAAGTGCTTCCGGCGGCACTGTCGTCTATTTTTTATGGGTGCTGATGACGAAAATAGAATTAATCCATGTTGAGCCAGCGTAATGTCACGCTTTACACATGAAACATCTCTACAAATAAAGCAATAATTTTAGGTTGCGTTGAAATGAGAAATTCTGCGTAGCGTTACGCACATTGTGTGAGAAATTGGGGGTACACACACTGCGAGACTGAGTAATTTATTCCCCAATTACATAAACTTGCATCGTTTATTAGTTCCATTGAAGGATAGACTGCGCATGTTCATCGACTAATCGATTGCACATTTTCGTCGATAAATCGAAAACACATTATCATCGATTACTCTCTCCACCAGCTGCACCGCTCGCTTTTGATGATGTCGGCGGCGCGCTCGGCCAGCATGATGGTCGGGTTGTTGGTATTGCCGCTAGGAATGAACGGAAAGGCGGAGGCGTCGGCGACGCGCAGCCTTCGCACGCCGCGCACGCGCAGCCGCGAGTCCAGCACGGCGGTCGCGTCGCGCGCGTGGCCCATCGGGCAGGTGCCGCTCCAATGCCAGGAGGTGGACGTGTTGATGCGCGCCAGGCAGCGCAGGAACGCGTCCGACTCCACGTCTCCCATCGCCCTGCACAGAACGAGACAGTCATCATGCCATTGTCGACAACGACCGATAAAGCTGCACTGTTAAAAGTGATCCAACAAATTCAGATTCACTACACTATCAAAGAATTTGTCCTTACTACTTTACTACTTTACGACACTTTTGTCGCTAAGTTTTGGTACGAGGAGATTTGTTTTTAAACGAACACTTTGTGGGACTAACTGTCGTACAGCAAGAAAAGGATAGTTCCACAGCGTCGAACTTGTAATAACATTAATAACAGCCCACCTTCAAAAACAAGTCGTTGACCAACAACAAATGTTGCTAGTCAGCGACAAGTATTGTTTGTCCACATAAACGTCTGTGATTGTTTGAGACAAATGTTGATTGTAAACTTCTGTCGCTAACTTATTCTTTTATGGTTCCCATGAAAATTATCTCACCATGAGTGGAGAGCAACAAAATCGATGATGAAGCCACTATTACTTGTCATTACTTTCCATTTATCAAATAGTGTCAAAAGATTATGTTGAGACATATTACAGAATTGATAGTGAAAACAAGAATTTTATTTTCTACGACAACTTGTTGCGTTTAAATTCAACAACACTTGTTTTGCTTTACTGAGGGATGACATTCAATGTTTTTGAACAAGTAAATTTTCACCCATTTGCTTGTTTCTGTGCAACTATCAGGGGCGGACTGGCCCGGTCGGGCGGTTGGGGATCCCCGATGGGGCCTCCGGCCGGCCGGGGCCCCGGGGTGGAAGGCCCCGGCCGGCCTGGGGCCTGGACCCACCGTGGGGCCCAGGCGGCTTGGCTTCGAATGTACATGAATAAATAGAAAAAATAAATAGTGACGCTATAATAATACCGTATTTTTCGAGAACTATGAGTCTCGGGGCCTCACTTAACTAACATCCGTAAAGTTACACTTGTAAGCAAAACCACGCGTGCGGAGCTTCCACCGTTATCTTCGATGCATTGTTGACACTTGACAGTCCCTATATATTTGAAAAAACTTTTTTTTTTTAACCCTTTAGGGGGCCCTTTGCTAAACCACAACGACGGGGCCCCAAGGTATCCAGTCCGCCCCTGACAACTATTTCTAACAGAGTAGATGCAAAAAAGAGAAAATGCAACTCTACGCAGACGTCAGCTCCACTTGAATTATCTTGAAATTCGACCCTGTTTGGGAGAACCAAGTGAACATGGTTCTGTTGTCCATTCTAACAAAAATTTAAATCACAGAAAACATCTACGGAGTGATCTTACAAAATTTTCAGTGTTTAACAGTATGCTTTTTTGACTGTTATTGCATAATTCATTTGCATAGTCTTACTTTCCCGTGGAAAAAGCTATTGTTTTTCCTGAACAATCATGAAAATTGAGTTTTCCCCTTCTTTCACTTCATGGATCTGATGTCCTCAGCAGTCCAACAACAGTAGCCGCTAGGCATCGAAGCGTACGGGATCCGACGACATGAGGTTCAGGTCGTGTCAATTCCCCTGAAATTACCCCCAAAATTCTGGGCCACCTGAACTTACGCGCACTCGCCCAGCCCATCCGTATCCAAAGTGAGGCCCAGCGGCGCGAGGGTGTCCCGCAGCCGCAATCCCAGCCGCAGCGCCTCCACAGTGACGTCCATATCGTGGCCGGCGGCGTCGCTGAAGTAGTTAAGCTTGACCAGAGGCTGGCCGCGCGGGTTGGAGGCATTTAGGTGAAGCCAGCCCACGCTGAGCGGCCGCATCAGAGACACCAAGGGTATCACCCTGTTGAAGCGCCACGAGTCGCGTTGCAGGCACCTGGAACCAAAGGGCGCGCAATGCTGAAGAAATCTGAGAAATTTTCGGAGAACTCTCACTAAATGTGTTTGTAAAATGAAGCACGTGGTCTCACACAATTTGAAACATGCCAACTTTTTCACGCGAACTTGTACGCAGAGTGGCACAAATTTGTGCGAAATTGCGTACACTGAGAAACCAAAATGAATAAGGAATTTTTACGTGTAGGTCCCAAGTAACAGTGATGAATGAATCAAGACATTATGCTCTTGCAAATTGTCGAGTTGCCCGAACTTACACGCCAGATTCAGTCACGGTGCTGCCCAAAAACATGATCTGGAAGTCCGGTTGCTGTCCCGTGCCGGGTTTGGCAAGAGTGCTCCTTGCGAACACGTCTTGGTCCAGGAGGTTCAAGGCGGCGAGCGGTCCCGTGCGACTGTCGTTGTATTCACGCAGGTCGTTGAGGCGACTCTCCCAATCGACATTGCAGAGCGGTGGCTCGCATTTATACGGTACACCGGAAACGTCTGGATGATCGAAGAGTGTCTCGCCTACGGGAAGGTCTTTGATGACGGGGATACCTGCAGCCTGAAGCAAAAAAAAAGTGGCATGAGGGGTGACGTTAAGGGGTCCTTTTCAAAAGATCTTATCTGGGCGTTCCCGTACAAAGAATCTCATCTGAAACGCAAGCTAATTTCACTAAGTTTGGTCATTTGTGAAGGAAAAGAGAGTAAGCGTAACATATTTCGATAATCACAACTGGTTTCTATGATCTTTCATGTTTGTGTGAATTTAACAACAAATTGTTTTGATTTGTGGCTCTCATTTGATCAAATTTAGCGAAATTCGCTGGCGTTTCAGATAAGATTCCGTATACAGAAACGCCCAGATAAGAACTCTTGAATAGCACCCCTCCATCACAATTTTTTGTGCAGACGAACTTTACGTTACGCACGATTTTTGTACGAAACGCTGCACAAATTTCCCCATTTTAGTACAAAATTGCGTACAAATTTGTACCAAATGTTCGTGTGCACGAAAAACTGTGACGTCGAGGACAAAATTTGTACAAAAACAATTGGTGTGTAGTGGCCATATTATTTGCCCCGCCAATCGTTTCTTTTGGTTGGGGGGAGGGGGAAGGTCGGGTGAGACTCTCCAGAATCATACTCTCAGGAAAACGTGTTGGAAACACCGTTGAAACTTTCTGAGAAAAAATGGATAATTCATGGAGTTTTTCCGAAACACTTGTATGAAGCTCTCCATTCTAGCAAAGTCTGGACTTCCTCCATAAAATTTCGGAAACTTGGGCCACAGTGCATGGTTCTACACCAGCATGTCACGGAAAAGATTCTTTACCAGGACAAAGATTACCACAATACTATGCGACGTGAAGAAGAGGGGTGGTCCGTGTTCGTTTTTTTTTTTTTTTTTTTTTTTTTTTTTTTTTAACTTTTAGGAAAATATGTGAGATGTACGTTAGAAAAGCTTAATAAAGGTGGTCCACGTTTGTTCATTCCTGACTTGACAATGCTTCGGAGAAGCCTTTTTAAAAACATCTTTAAATGAAGCATGGATTTTACCTCCTTGCGAGACCACCTCTAGCTCCGAAGAAAATTGGTTACAGTCCTGTGTAAATCTTTCCGGAAAAAAGGAAACTGAACGTTGAATCTGAACGTCACTCCATGTACAGAATTATAGAGTTTTTCTCCATAAAATTTCGGAGCTCATTTTTTACAGTAAAATGTGACGAATTCCCTAGTATAGATGACATTTTATTTGTGACGGAGGCCATTTGCTAAACCCAGTAAAATGGCTATCTTTTTAGCATTATGCACACCAAATGTATTTGTACAATTTTTTGAGTGGTCTCACACAATTTCAAACATGTGAACGTTTTCGTACAAATTTGAACGCAGAACCGCACAAATTCATGCGTGTGCGCTAAATTGTGTGAGACCACGTATGTACAAAAATTGTACAAAGGAATTTTATGTGTGCTCAATAATCGTTAAGTACTTTACTGTGCCATTGCTTTTGCGGTAAATACGGAAGTGGAGTCCTTAAGTGGCAGTGATTCTAGAGGGAATATATGAATATGGGATTCCTACTCTGGATTCCAGATCAACCAACCTTGAGTTGGCTCGATGGACCAATACCGGACAGCATGAGAAGTTGCGGAGTGTGAAGTGTCCCAGCCGTGAGGACAACCTCTTTCCTCGCTCGCACGATGTGGACCTGCACACAACCAAATCGTAAGAGCACCCTTCACGATCGGCGTAAACCTACGCCTTACTTTTGCCAGTGTGGCAGAACCCACATCCTAACACATTCGTTGAATAGCAGTGAAATGTGGTGGCATTGCAACAATATCAGCGGCCTTAGTCACACCTTTCCCTGCGGGTCTTCGTACTCGACGCCGACGGCCCTGGGCCCGCCCCAGGCCTTGGTGTCCAGCACCACCCTCCTGGCGGTGGCGAAGGTCTCGATGCGCAGGTTGCTCCGGTGCAGGACGGGCTCCAGGTAGCCGCGGTACACCGACCAGCGCTCGCCGCCGGCCGACGTGGTCTGCACCACGGAGTGGCCCAGCTGGCTCTCGGCGCTGATGTCCAGGCGGAACGGCACACCATTGGCCTCGAGGGCCTGCTGCAGCAGCGGCATCACGGGGTGCCGGTAGCGCTGCCACGACACCTTCTGCGGGCCGCCGCGGCCGTGGTACCCTGCATGGGAACAGGGAGTCATACGGTATCAAACCAAGAGTGGTGTGGACAACTCCACACTTCGGAGTGCGTGGAGTGAATCCCCACACTGGCAAAAGCATTGTTTGCAGTCTCCACACGTCAAGTGTGGAGTAGCTCACAGAGCCCCTTGGAATGCTGCAAATGTGGAGAACTCCACACGTGACGTGTTGAGACTGCAAACTGCACTTCCAAACGTGGAGACAAAAAATTCCACACACCTGCGTTTTAAGTACACGTGGAGTTGTCTACACTTGGTTTTACAGTGAGGGACGCTACTGTGGTAGATACAGAGTCGGCTTAAAGGGAGGGGGAAAGGAAAGCAGCACATTTTTGCCCACTAATAAGGGCAAAGAGTTGCTTTTAGCGTACCTTTCAAGTGGATATCGAGAAGGGTCAAGGGAGGGGAAGCATCCACGCTAGGGAACAAAAGATGTACTGTGCACTAAGTACACATTATAAACACTATTCTCAAATTAGCGTATATGTTTGGGTGTGCTTTTAAAAATATTTTTCTTGGGCTACATGAATGATTGTAGGTCGATAAAAAGATAATTTTTTGATCCTTAGATGCTGCACACCGATTGCCAAAAAGTTAAGAACTTCCGGAGGAAACTTGCGCGCAGTGAAGTTTGGTATGTTTTGTTAACTTTTGTAGCATCGCCTGTAAACTCCCTTACGACTCACACAAAGTAGAAATCTTTGTCTCGACAATGTTATAAAAAGTCTGTCCTTTACTTTGCCCCGACGTTTAAGAGGTATATTTAAAATTCGTCGTTATCTAACCTAACCCCTCCCCTAAACCCTGTACAGAGAGGAGACTGCCCTTTAAAGAATGTATGATTTTCACTTAGAACCTCCCATTAACTCCCACACGCAAATCTTACTTGTATTGATTGGCACATCCAGATTGTCCTCGGACTTCTTAAAGTAGCGCAGCACGTTGCGGTACGCCCAGCCCGCGTCACCCGTCATCCTGGCCCACTGGTCGTAGTCGGCGCTGCTGCCGCGCACGTACAGCATGCCGTTGGTGGAGCTGCCACCGCCCAGCACGCTCGGCAGGTTAAGCCCACAGCCCTTGCCGTTGCAGCTCTGTGGCTCTGGCTGGGCCTTGGATTCGGAAACAGGGTGGGACGCAGAGAATCAACAATTAATCGCAGTAAAAATACGCACGTAATGTTTATGTAGACTTTAGTGCGTAGTGATGCATGATTTTACATCTGCGTAACATCGCTAAAACGGTTCCTGGTTCACATTAAATTAATTTGTACAACTTTTTTTTCAAAGCTTTGAACAAAGTTGCGCATACATAACTTTTGCACTACTTTGTGCGCAGAATCGCTCAAATTCGTGTGAATTTTTGCACAAATTCGTATAAAAGTTTGCACAAATTTTGTACGAAACGGACGTATGCGCACCTTTGTGTAAAGCTTTGTACGAAATTATACAAATACATTTTGAGTGTTCTCCCCGGTATGCTGTGGAAGAGACATAGGCGACTGCCAGGGAGTTTCTGGGAAAACCAGGAAATGTTATTGCCGTGAACGTTTGGCATAAAATTGTGCTGAAGTTTGGATTAATTTATGAATTTTTACGCATAATGTAATGCAAACTCCACGTATGCACAACATTCTGCATGTTGCACGATTAAGTGTGAAGGCATTGTAAAATCTCCAAAGGCATGCTTTGAATTAGGTTAGTTGTGTACAAAGAGTCCATGAGCATTTTTAGTGTGTACAGAAACTTTGTTACCATTCCGTGCTTTTCCTTTCTTTATCTTACCTTTAACGGCTCAAGCATGGCACTTTGAACGTTGAAGATGGTGTAGCCCGGCACTCTGGCCTCCTCCGGCTCATGGCCGCCTCGTTCCAGCAGCAGCACCGACACGGACCTGTCCTCGGACAGCCGCGAGGCCAGCACGGAGCCGGACGAACCCCCGCCCACCAGCACGTAGTCGTACTCGGGCAGCGGTCTGGAAGCTAGAAGAGGGTCTCCGTCAGACACTTAATTTTAAGTCCAACACAACTTCATATTCTTTGTAAATTTCCTTTCACGTTCGTTTGAAACGATGTCACATTCGTTTGATCGTGACACGGCAGTTTAATAAGGCTGTCACATTCGATACAACGTCGGTGAACATTCAAACGAATGTGACATCATATTCAAACGAGTGTGACAAAATTCGCATCCGAACGAGTATGACGTGTCACATTCGTTGAGTAACGGTGAGCCCTCACTGTCTTGCTGCCGCCGGGTGCGCTCGGCCTCCCGCTTGGTCGTGATGTTGGCCATCAGTCCGGCGAGGAACAGCAGCAGCGGGCTGCCCGCGGAGCAGTCCAAGGCGCCGGCCGACGAGCTGCTGACGGCGTCCATCGCGGATCACTCGAGGGATGCGACTGGGAACAAGGCAACACCAGGTGGCGTCGGGACTGGCTCCGGCAGTTAGCGTGGACGTGCCTTTCGAAAGACGGCGCACTTTGTTGCACGGAACTTGCATGAAAAAGTTTTTTTATGAAACAGTTCGCAAATACATGTATAGGAATATTACCACACACTTGTATGGCAATTTTCCTATACATCGGTACAGCCTTATATCTATACCTGTGTAGGCGTTTTCCTCTCTGCTGTGCAGGATTTTTCCTGTACATCGGTATAACAGAAATGCTTCGCATGCATAGGAATTCTCGGTTTAACCCCCACAAAAATGCATATAATGCAGCCCGCAAAACTGTGTTGATCGTATCAGCTTTTTAACTCGACGGCCATGATCCTTGCCGTTGCATCATGATATCCTCGTGGTAGTGAGAGCCGGTCCGCCAGTTTGGCAAAGATCGACACCATCGACTGACCTCTTAGCATAAAGAAGACCGTATCATGGTCTAAAATCGTAGTCATAGTCGAAATGTCATCCGACTATTCTACGTATAGAGCAGAGCGGGCACCAGCCTCTTCACCCAACGAAATTCCCAACTGTAGCTTCCATCGATAAGTCCGTCACGACGACAAAGACACTACACTGTACAAAAAAGGTCCTGTAAATGCCGTTAATTTATTACCAATGTTTGCTGTTATGCAATTCACGGCGTTTGCTGTGAACTAGTTCACGGCGTTCACTGTGATCTCGGTCACAGTGTTCACTGTGATCTGGCCACAGTAAACGCCGTGAATTGGAGCCTGATTTGCAGTACTTCGGTGCTCAGCGGCGTCAAACTCACAGTGTTTACTGTGAACCAGATCACAGTAAACACCGCGAACAAGATCACAGTGAATCGCGTGAGCAGATCACAGTAAACGCTGTGAATTGACCTACAGTGAAAACTGGTAATAAATTAACGGCATTGACAGGACACTTTTTTTTGGAGTGTAGCGCCATCCAGCGGATAATGCGGATTATGGACAAAGAAGCAGCTTTGCGACTTATGTCACAAGTGGACAAATGATAGCATTGATAACCGTTATTTGAACAAGTGACGAGAATTGGAATCGCTAACAGTTCACATTGTAAATCTTTTTTTCAGTTAGCCATATTTAATTACACGAGTCGGAAAATTCCTTAACATGTATAGGATTTAAGGCAGCTCCTACACTCTGCAAATCGAAAAGCATACATTGTATGCTCTACCTGGAGCATGCCTGCAAGCACGCTCTAGCTAGTGCATGCCTGCCAAGCATGCACTAACTAGTGCATACCTGCCATGTACACACTTACTGGAGCATATATCTAGTGCATAAGAGATAGGGAGTTGTCTGCTCCAGTAAGCGTGTACATGGCAGGTATGCACTTGTTAGTGCATGCTTGGCAGGCATGCGCTGGCTAGAGCGTGCTTGCAGGCATGCTCCAGGTAGAGCATGCAAAGTACGCTTTTAGATTTGTAGAGCACATTTATAGGATTTTGTTTCTACACATTTTCGGCCCGTATAGCAAAACACCTATACAAATCGGAAAATTCCTATGCATATATCGGAATATCAGTAATTCCTATAAATGTATAGGAATTTTGCTAGACGACTGTATGGTAAAATTACGATCATTTGTACAGTGTATCGAACAAAGCTGATCACCACAAATTATATTTTCCCGTGCACATTGTAAATGCAAGAGGAAAAGTCAAGCTTCATTTCAACCCTGACTCAAGCATGTTAACTCTTTAGTTCCAATCATGTACGCCAAATTCCATGGTTGAAATCGAAAATCCGGTATACACAATGAAAGCTGGAAGCCTCAACCGAGCATTTGCAAGAGGACACCTAAGTTGCGGTTGGTCGTCCTCTCACACCACTGACCGGTCGTGGCAACCAGCTTTTGGTTGAAGGTATCGGATTTTCGATTTCAACCATCGAACGAAGTTGATCACTTCCTTTTTTTTTCGTACATTCATTGCCGGGGCGCTTAGACGCTGATGGAATAAAGTTTGAAGTCAAACCTTGAACAAACCTCTTCAGACGAGACCCAACTTCCTAGTGCAAACCGATGCACTCGTGAACACGCCTCTTCAGCCGAATCACGACAACCCAGTGCAAAGCGATTCACTCGTGATCAAACCGCATCACACTGCAAATCCCAGAGTAGGTCAAGGTCAAACTTGCAGGCGTAGACCAGTTTTGTCCGACGCGTAGAAGTGTAAACCACAGTGTCCGACACCTGCAAGTATGCGGGGCCACAAAAGGAAACTGATCGCAGTTTGCCGTAGAACATGCTGTGGTCGACACTTGCAGTGAGCACACTAAATGTTTAGGTAGAATTTTGTACGTGATGATGCATGATTTTAAACCTGCGTAACATTTTGCGTAAAATAGTGCACAACTTTGCATTAATTTATGCATTTTTACGCATCATATCATGCAAATTCCCCGCATGCACAAAATCGTGCACGTGTCACGTACAAAATTCTACATAAACATTTAGTGTGTGGTCGAGACTTCAAAGTGTCGGACAAAACTGGTCGACACTTGCAAGCGTAGGACAAACTGGTCGAAGCCTACAAGTGTCGACCTGTCCTACACTTGGATTTGCAGTGCAGCCGAGACCCGATTACCCAGTTCTAAGCGATTCTCTCGTGAACAAACCTCTTCAGCCGAGACCCGATTGCCCAGTTCTAAGCGATTCTCTCGTGAACAAACCTCTTCAGCCGAGACCCGATTACCCAGTGCCAAGCGATGCAATCTCTTTTGAGCCTTCAGGCCGCCCTCCCACCCAGTAAACACACCTGCAGAAAAGCTTGCAGAGATAAGGGAGGATGCAGTATGAAAGTCACCGTCAGTGGTTCTCTCCTAGCAACCATAGCCATGCGCCTTGTGCCTCACCAGTAAATTGCAGCTTTCGTGCTCAAAAGGTAAGTCTTGCATCAGGTTTCTAGCAGATGATAAGACTTCCATGAACACATAATACTGTCCCCTTTAAACATAGAGAGATAAGTCTACGACGCATTTAGTTGCCAGCTGCACTACAGCTGCACACAGGCTGCACTTCAAACGAAATGCAAAATCTAGTATCTTATTTGACTCGGATTATTGTACCCGAACCAAATCCAGAACAAAACAATATGCTGTTCACGATTCCTGACGTAGGTAACCACTTGGCATACTGCCCATAGCCCCCTGAAACACGGCTGGCGGGAGGGTGAGGGGTGACGCGCGCTTGCAGTGAGAACTATAATCCCGATGCCACCTCGCCAACTAATTGTCTTCCAAATGATAGGGTGCGCTCTAAAGACACTCCGCACCCAGGGTGGTCATGGTCGACACGCCTGGGCGCGACGAGTCACAAAGAGACCAGTGTATGATGCACTCTAGCTGTTGCTCAGAGTTAGGTGCTTTCTCTGTATTTCACTGTAACTTTGTAGTGCTGGGCGTGCGTTCGCCTGTCCAGACACTTTTCGCGGTCCGACTCTGTAGTACGTAGGACTTCAGAAAAGAACTGTCAAGTTATTATTTATTTTATTTTTTTTTTAGAAATACACTCTTACACTCTCAGACTCGTTCTGAGGTTTTCTTTAATAACGCACAGACGTTTGTAGACACACGCTTAAAACCTTACAAAGTATTTTGAGCATACATAATACAAACTAAATTACTTTGTTATGCAAAGAAAAAGATCGTTATTTACGAACTATTTTCTTTCTGAGCTTACGTATGCTCAAAATACTTTGTTGTGTGAAGCTACTTTACTTCGTAAGGCTTAGATAAGTTTGTAAGGTTTTTCAGAGTGCATTAATGAGCATATTTACATTTTTATCTGTTTTATAAACAACATTATCAATTTCGTCTTGGCAGATTTGTTAGGGTTCTTAACGAAATTCTGTTAATGTGCGAAATAGAACATTCATAAAATGTCCATTGAAGGGCGAAAGCGTACAACGCCAAACTCATACAACACACATCTCTTTCAATGTGACATTATACCAAGTTCATCGGCGTTGTCTAAGTTTTTCGAGGAAGGAAAACTATCCTAACGAGGAATTCATTAGGGACATCGGTCTTTGTTCAAAGGACCCATCGAGTTGCTTGTAGCAGAGCATGTCTGCGACCCTCCAAAAGTTACCGGCGCTGACCCGCTGGTGCAACACGCCCCTCCTCAATGACCGGCCGTCCCTGCGCACCTGGGCCACGGTCGTGAGCCACGGCATTGTCACGTCGGCAACGCTGGCCAACCTCCTGCTGCGCTCTAAGGTAGGCACGCTCTACATAGGCAACAGTGTATACTCAGTACACTCTCTGCAGCGTGTACTCTCCCACGAGAGTGTACTCAGCTGAGTATACGCCTACAGCAGCATATACCGCCACACTGGTAGCCAACGAATGTGACATCACATTCGTTAGCACGTGAAATCTGCGATGTCAATTTAACCGTGACAAACAGTGAAAATTTACAGTCAAACGAATGTGACACACCAGACCGCTCTGTCACATTACTCCGGGTGTGATACGAAATCAGAGGGTGAACTGTCACATTAAAACGAAAGTGACACATGGTTCTCATTGACATATGTCGACATCCAAACGAATGTGACACCTATATGTTGTCACGTTCGTTTGAATGTGACACGCCCTCGGACATGCCATGAGTTACAGGTTGTGGGGTGTCACGTTCATTTGAATGTGACAATTGGGGCACGTCATATTCAAACGAACGTGACAGTATATGGGTGTCACATTCGTTTGGATGTGACACGACACATGTCATAGGGTACCATGTGTCACATTCGTTTTCATGTAAAAATTCACTTGCTGAGTTCACACTAAATTTCTTTGTACGATTTTTATACGTGCTCTCACACGATTTTGCGCATTCGTGCTTTGCGTCCAAAATTGTACGAAATTTCGCACAAACTTTTGCGATTTGGCGTACAAATTTGTACGAAAAAGTTCGCATGTTGAAAATTGTGTGAGACCACGTACAAATCGTAAAAAAACATTAAGTGTGTTTGTGTCACCCGATTTAATGTGCCAAAGCGGTGCGGTGTGTCACATTTATATGACTGTAAGTTTTCACCGTTTGTCACGTTCAAACTGACATCGCGGTTTGCACGTTCAAACGAATGTCTTGTCACTTTAGTTTTGGTTGGCTACCAGTGTAGGCGTAACTTACTTGGGTGTGTTCTCATCTGAGCACTCCCATGGGAGTGTACTCATGAGCACACTCTCCAAAGAGTGTACTCACTGAAAATGTTACAGTCGGACACATGGCCAAATTATGGCGTGACAAAAAGTCACGCCAAAAATTGGCGTGACAGGAAATTCACGCCAAAAATTGGCGTGACAGGAAATTCACGCCGAAAAACGGCATGACATGTGAGTCACGCCGTCATGTGGCGTGAATGGCAGTGCGTTTTACGAGAAAAGTCATGCCGAAAACCGGCATGACAGGAAATTCACGCCAAAAATTGGCGTGAATTTCTGATTTACGCCGATTTTGGGCATGACTTTTTGTCATGCCGTTTTTTGGCGTGACACTTTATTCACGCCCCTAAAACGGCACGAAGTCACGCCGATAGATTTTCAGTGCTCATCTGAGCGCACGATCGTAGCAGTGTAGTGTACTCGTGAGTACACGCCGAACAGAGTGTGCTGAGTTCACTGATGAGTTTGATTAGCGGTCTCTTTACTCGAGACCTCCTATTACAGTAATCCCAACTGTCAGTGCACAACAAATAGAATCAGATCCAAAACAAGCCCAACTGCAGAGGTAGCGGAAACTGGTTATGAACTCCATTCACTGCAAATCAGTCAACCGTGCTATCACTGCAATACAATGTCCACGTTTTAAAATAAGAATGAAACTATTTAATAGGTTCATCGGCAAGCAGTTTTATGAAGTCTGTGAGCGTCACCGCTTTCAATAAGAGACCGATTTTCACGGCATGTGCAGTTGGGATAGTTCTAAATCGACACTGACAGTTAAGATTGTCTTGGAGCAACCCCACACTTGAAATGCGGCGGTGTGGAATTTTCGGTCTACACAATAGACACGTCCACCAGAGCGCCGAGTGAAGAAGAAGAAGAAGAAGAAGAAGAAAAGCCGGAAACAGTTCAGAAAAGTCGCTTATTTGTTAATATTATGAGTCCATTTGGAGCAAAGAAATCAGTTAAAATTGAAGGAGGTGTAGATGTATCAAAACCTCTATATAAGACGATTTCGTTGACTGGTTCCGGTGCTTCTGATTCCCCTTGTTCTTCACTCAGCGTTCTATAGTGAAAGTGTCTATTGGAAACTTGTGCAGAGTGCAGTCACTACGTCAAGTCAAGAGTCGGAGTTCGCCACGTTTGCACGGTGCCAGGAGAGAGGTGCTCTGTGAGCTACTCGACACGTCAAGTGTGGACACAGCAAACTCTGTTGTTCCAAGTGTGGCTAGAGTTGCTCCGCACCAGAAAGTGTCGAGTGGACGGTGTTCCGCTTGAATTTGTACAATACACGCACCTGTCTGCCCTAACCGTTAGTTGCAGTCATCACACAAGCTAAAAATATTTTTTTCCCATTCCTTAACTTTGTAAAATCTCTTTTGCAGGGCGACCGTGCTTTTAATGATGCATGCGGGTTTCTCGCAGCGGGAACGGTGTGGCTTTTCGTCTGTTACGGCGCCTTTAACCGACTCAAGTTGCGCCGACTGTACGCAGAGCTACTGGGCTACTGCATTGAAGTAGAGGTACGTTGTTCATTGGGTTCACACTCTTTAACTCCTTAGGGAAACCATGAATCCGCAATACGAACAATTTTGTGCAACTGTAATGTCGGATGGATTAGGCCTGGAATACGGATGATTTGGTCCGTATTACAGACGTTTATGTTTCTGGTAAACGGTCAAAGGCAAATGTTTCAGAATTCGAATCCCACGCAACTCGTCCGCGAGAAACTCGATACGCTGCCAGGGACCCTCCGCCTACTCTGGATGCGACAACTTGCCCAGACCTTCGCGTGTTGGGCTTTCTACACCTCTACGCCCTTCATGTTTGAGTTCTACCATGGCAATCTCGTCGGCTCACTTCGCAGGTTCTCTGTTCTTACTTAATTTGGCACGATTGTGTCACGGTCGGTGGCTGTAAGCCGAACATTATTATTCCCCTAACATTGTTGTGGAAGGAGAATCAGTATTGGGACGTGAAGTCAACACTATCATCCTTTAATAGACATTTTATTAATATTCATTGACGTTTGTGCACCTAAATAGGATTTCGTTAAGAAGCCAACAAATTTGTGGAGACGAAGTGGATAAAATAGTTACTGACAAAAAATTTTAATAAGCTCATCAATGTGCACAAACGTCAATACGCTATTGAAGAAAGACTCAGTAAGAGTCTGAGAGTGAACGAGAAACGGGGGATTCCCATGAAATTAATGGAACACACTGGTGGAAAAAAGTACCGAAAAAGTACGGAACATGGTCAACAACTTGCCAAGTACGGAACTTTGTGTACCTTTTTGCCGCACCCGTTGACATGAGCTTATATGGAACAGGTACAGACGTTCCGTACTTTCGTCCGTACTTCCCTACTGAATTTTTTTTGTACAAAAGTATAGAAATTTTTGCAGTGCAGTTTTACTGCGTTGTCACCGTTTCAACATCGATACAAGTTTAAGAAACAAATTGAGCTATTGCTTGGACTTGGAAGCGACGTATAATGAGCAACTTACAGGGATTTGCTATAACAATGCCCAATTAATATTTGTAACACAGAAGGACGGAAAGTTTTTGTGTTTCACCGGTGCTAATGGGGAAATCTAACCCGTACCTCCACCTTAAGTGATTCGTTTCCATGCTGTTGACTAGGCTGTCCGTCAACGTGTACCCGGAGCCTTGCGACTACCAGAACGACGCCTGCTACCGCGTCACGTTTATCATCGTGGCCCTGGATTGGCTTTTCGCAGCCTTCGGCTTTGGTGCAGTCGACTGCACTTCTCTGGCTTTTTTCGCCACGGCTACTAAGCAATTCGAGGCCCTTGGACTATCTTTCGGACAGGTCACACACTCTACTACTAAGTGTTTTTTTTTTCGTGCACTGCATTGCACAGATTTGAGCACACGCCCGAAATGCACGAATTGGTGCGCATCGCCGCACACGGTGTTGCGTAACAATGCACATTGTCATGCTTAGTTTCGCTCGAATTCGGGCATCGCAAAAAACGTATGCGCAATTCCGAGCAAAGCAATGCACAAAACTTTAATAATTCGGTGATTTGGTGTGGGGTTGATGGCAACAGTTTTAGCCAGCAAATTTGAAGCAATTGATGCCTCGCAATAATAAGGCCAGAATTTTGAATACTGATTTTATACAATGACTGCTCAAAGAGCAAACCACTTCGAAATATTTTGAACACTGTCATTTCAATTTATTCAACGTTATTTCAACGTAATTTTACGATTTTCAAGCGAAAACTTACATCAAAATCCAAGTTGTTTCACCTCGTGACTGTTATTAGGTATAGAACCATTATAGTAATTTTTCTCAAAAGAAGCACCGAAAAGAATTAATTCTTTCCGCAGATCTATTCTAACAAAGAGGAAAGTCTCGTTTTCGGCGGCACTTCGGTCAGGAACCACCTTTCGGCGGAAGGCTTTGAGGAGTTCCGTCGCTGCGTCATCAGGCACCAAAAGCTACTGCGGTGGTGTAAGGAGATGACGGAGCTGTTCTCTCCCATCTTCTTCGTGAGAATCTCCGCCATGACGCTGTTTATTGCCATGGCTATATTCAGGACCCTCTCGGCAAGTCAATGTCTGTCTGCGGCGCTCCAAGGCGTTAGATGAAGCCGGCGTGACGCGAAAGGTGCCTCACTTCCCCTTGTAAAAAGGGACAATGTATTGCCGCTTGTCAATATATTAGACAAAAGATAATGGGAACATCGTCCAGTCGTGTACACCTCCTGACTCCAGTCACTGTCTTGTTTCCGTTATGTCACTCTAAAAGCCGACACAAATTCGTAAATTTGCCCAATTTCCGACACTTTTTGTAACGTATTTCGTGATATTTTCTATCTAATGTATCAAAGTGGAATAAATTCTGTTATCGGCAATTCTTGTCGCTGAGTGCACTGTGACAAAAATGTACGGTATTCGCCGTTTATTTAAGTACAGGATTTGCCGTACTTAGAAGTTCGGTGTTTCCCGTACCTAGGAGTACAGCGTTTTCCGTACCCATAGAAGTACGGCGATTCCCGTAGTTTGTACATTGTACAAAAGATCTCGCCTTCAATTTAATTACAAAGAGTTTGAGTAAACTTTCAAAATCGTCAAAATTGACTTTGATGTCCAGAAATGACTGCCCTTTGACAAGTGCATTGTAGAGAGAGATTTTGTTCTTTTATTGGCCTTGGGCCGCGCCCATATTGGCCAAGCAAGTGCATTGTACTAAATAAGGTGATCGCCGAACTTCCAAGTACGGTAAACGACAAGTACCGTAAACGCTGTACTTCTAGGTACGGAAAACACCGTACTTCTATGGGCACGGTAAACGCTGTAATTCTAGGTACGGTAAACACCGTAATTTTAAGTACGGCGAATCCTGTTAATGAATTAACGGCGAAAACCGTACATTTTTGTTACAGTGTGGTTTCAACTACTAGCGTTCTTTCAAAGAAAGAATTTTGTCGACGGCCGGCCTCATACTTTTGGATTAAGGATAATATTCTATCAAGTAGGCTTACAAATGTTTGCAACTGGAACAAGTAGTAACGCTCTTCCTTGATGTACGTACATAATTAAAACATGTTTCTGCACGATATCTTTTACGTACGTTCTTAACCTTTTTTTAAAATTCCGGAAATAGTAATATTATTACTCCGAGCTTGACTTCATCTCGTCTAGCATGATGCGTGATGAAACTAACATTTTTATTTTGTAACGGCCCCCTATCATCTGCCTATTCAAGGACAACTACATCCTGGACGAGCTTCCCCTGGCTGCCTTCTACGGCACGCAGACTATCTTTTTCGACTGTTTATCAGCCGACGAGCTGAACCGAGCGGTAAGTCCCAAGTCATAATAAGAAGATTCATCTCTCACACAGTTTCAAACTACCGTCAAAATCCAAAAATTTTCACTGGGTGCTCCACATTTCCTTGATTGACGGCATGGCATTTCCACGTGTAGTCAAGTTGGATACCCGCAGTTGTAGGCTTGCCGCACATTATCTTCGATTTTGTACCATACTCGACCATACTTCGAAATCACATAGTGAATGATCAAAACAATCGGTTAATCTACTCCCTATTCTACTTGTCTACTTGCACTCTTAAAACCATACAACTATTTTGGGCATTAAAAACAACAGTAGCTTGTTTCAACATAGTATTTTGAGCACACATGGGCTTTCAAAGAAAGTACTTCGTAATATACGAACAAACTCTTAACCAACTAAATAGTTTATACCTTACATATGCTCAAGGTTTCAGCGTGTCTTGCATTTGTTGTTGGACCAGTCAGGCGAGATGCAGGCGCAGGTCTACATGTGCAAGTTTGACAGCGCCAGACCCGAGTTCAGGCGGAGTGTGGACATAGTGTTGACGCGCACCATCCAGCCCGTATGCACGCCGGTTTTCTGGGTCAAAGATCTCAGGCTCAGCACCTTTGTGGAGGTAACAAATACGCTGCGGTTCAAAACTTTTACGAACTTTACTATATTTCAACTACATCTTTTCTGCTGTAGCAATTGCACACATGAATGAAAATTTCTTGCAGTTTGCACGAACTGGCTCGAAACTGAGCTTTAGACACCGGTTAGTAAAGTCATAGACTAACGCGAACCCGCCATATTTCCGCTCGGAAGAGCGTGTTCTGCATGCGCATACATGCATGTACTAGTCCGAGTAATATAGAGGTGTGCTCCAGTTGGTTCACTCGACGCTCTGCAAACTCAACAGTGTACTCAGTGCACTCTCCAACGAGAGAGTGCTCAGATGAGTACACTCTGACGAGAGTGTGCTCAGATGAGTGCACACCTTAGCACGCCTGGCAGTATATGCAGCTGTAGGTGTGTACTCATCTGAGTACACTCTCGTGGGAGTGTACTCATAAGTACACGCTAACGAGAGAGTACTGAGCACACTGTTGAGTTTGCAGAGCGGTTTCGCTATGCCCTTTTTTTTTTTTTTTTTTTTTTTTTTTAGTAATGTCCAACTAATTTGTTGTGTTTCCGAGAGGTAATTTTAACCGTATACAATTTCTTTAATCAGAAACTAAGGCCTCTGCAATCTCCCACTACCACTTAAAGGTTTCATCCTCCCTTTTCCCATCCAGGTCATCAACAAAAGCTACAGCGCAATGCAAACTTTTCGAGCTGCCCGCTGAATTGTAGCAGCCGTTGAAGAGTAGTGCAACGTAGCAATCCCAGAAGAGCACAGCAGTCCCGCTTTTAGACTATCTCACCGAGATGTTTCGGTACAGTGTTAATTCCATCCAGATCAATAATTGCTTCACCAATAGACAAGTGTACATTCACAAGAAATATATGTGCTGCTTACAATTTGACTGTGAATTCGTACGCACTTTAATCTGCACTGTTAGAAATTTTTGTTAATCTACGAAATATTTAAACAAGATACATTTTGTAAAATATTCTTTAAGAGATATTTGTTGAAATTTGGAGATTATTTCGTACATCGACATTATATATCTTGTATTAGCAGCTTTACGATATTATTGGTACTCCTTGCGAACATTTTGTTAAGAAATGAAACAGTTTTTAAATTTACATATTACGTCGTAGAATTGCCAAATCCGACCGGGTATCGAGCTGTGAAGGCCCTTGCTGGTCGAGTTCTATTACGAACCACCCTAGTAGAGCCGTGGTAGGTACGCTGCCAGCAGGCCAGAAAGTCCTGGTTTAGATTCTCCGACGAACAGTTTGTCCCGCTACTATTTGGTGCATGCGAGGGTGCATGTTACTTCCAATGATTAACGGAATATTTTGTAGATTTACTAAGTATCTTATAAATTGATGTTAACGACGCATTTTTGGACTTCACGACATATTTCATGAACAGCATTTTACAAAGCTCTCGTTTATAAAAATTTCCAGTGAAATCTTCGTAAATTTACGACAATTTTTTTAACAGTGTGCGCGTAATTTCATTCATTGACTCAACTATTTGCATTTTGGCAACACATGCTTCCACAGGGGTGACGTATACTCCGCTCTGTCGATACCCCGTCTCTGGTGGTTCCGGTTACTGCCGTTAGCGCTTGTCATAACTAGTGTCGCCCTCTACTTGAGGTTTCCCCGAACTTGTACACCTGTCTTATCGTCAGTCCAAAATACACCGCTGTGCCACTAACATCTACCTGTCTTCTCCTTCGCCCACGCGTCGGGATACAAGGGGGAAGAAAAAAATAATTTCGGAACGATAAGCGATCATTTGTTCGCCGATTCGACCAGTGATCAATTTACGTACTAATACTATAAACTTCATCGATTGATCGTTTTTTTTATTTTAATCGATTGTTCAATTAAAGATTTGCATCGATTAATCGATTTCACATTTTTGGCCCGTCCCGTGTTATAAAAAATACGAAGGACGGGCATATAGTATGATGCTTGCTGTGCGTTCGTTCGTCCGAGGACTTCCCGTGGTCCGATCTTGACCAAATTTGGTATGCAGCCTCCTTGGGTGACCCTAAGATCCGCCCGGTGGCAGCAAATCCGATCCGAGCCCCGGGGGCTGCTGCAGGTGCATCATGGTCTACATGGGCTGGAGGAGGATCTCGGCAACGGGTACAGCTAGAAGGGCATGTAGGGGTATTTTTGGAATCGGGGCGACGAGACAAAGCCAACGGTGCTGGTTTCGAGCAAATCTGAGAAGTGTGGACCCAGGTTCAAATCCCGGGGGGACCAAAATTTTTTTTTGAGTATAACGTTGTTTCGTATGTTTTTAAGGATGCTGATGACGAAAATGATATCCATTTTGACCTAAGACGCCGCGAGGGCGACGCTGCAGGTGCATCATGGTCTATATGGGATGGATGAGGATTTTGGCAACGGGTACAGCTAGAAGGGCATGTAGGGGTAATTTTGGCCCGTCCCGTAATAGTTATGAAAATAAATATCGGAGGACGGGCATATAGTATGATGCGTGCTGTGCGTTCGTCCGTCCGTCCGAGGACTTCCCGTGGTCCGATCTTCACCAAATTTGGTATGCAGCCTCCTTGGGTGATCCTTAGGACCGCCCGGTGACGGATTTTTGAGCCGGGGCGACGAGACAAAGCTAATGGCGCTAATTTCGAGCAAATCGGAGCAGTTTGGACCCGGGTTCAAATCCCGGTGGGGTATATTACGACTAGAATTTTTATTCAAGTTTTCTTTTATTTCATAGGTTTTTGAGGGCGCTGATGACGAAAATAACGTCCATTTTGACTCAGACCTACGTTTAAAGCCTGTAAGAGCTAAACATTGGTGACATTCGTAAAATTTAAAATGTACGGGACGGGCCAAAGTTGCCGATTTGTATCGCCACTTTTCCTGTTATTATCAATTGACCGATCAAACATTTGCATCGACTAATCAATAGCAAACTTCAATCGATTTCTCTATAGCAGATTTTATCGTTTAATCAATTACACATTTTTAGCAATCACAGACTTTTATTGATTGCACATTTTTGTCAATCACTCGATCACTGATGATCGATCATCGATTAATCGATACCAGATTTTCATCGATTTAACAGTTGATTAACTGTCAATTTATGCACAAGCGGCACCGCTCGCTTTTGATGATGTCGGCGGCGCGCTCGGCCAGCATGATGGTCGGGTTGTTGGTATTGCCGCTAGGAATGAACGGAAAGGCGGACGCGTCGGCGACGCGCAGCCTTCGCACGCCGCGCACGCGCAGCCGCGAGTCCAGCACGGCGGTCGCGTCGCGCGCGTGGCCCATCGGGCAGGTGCCGCTCCAATGCCAGGCGGTGGACGTGTTGATGCGCGCCAGGCAGCGCAGGAAAGCGTCCGACTCCACGTCTCCCATCGCCCTGCACAGAACAAGACAGTCATCATACTAGTGTTGACAACGACCGATAAAGCTGCAATGTTGCACTCGTCACTTTGTCCCGCCCCACCGTGGGGCACCTAGATACAGCGTATGAAAATGCGTATGCCTCGATAGTAGATATTTCAGTCGGTATCAGTTGACACTTTGGTTTGGACTGGCGTCCTACAAATCGAAAGGTCAGACTTCTCACGCTTAAAACCTTACGAAGTATTCTGAGCATACATAATACAAACTGATTTACTTTGTTATACAAAGAAATAGTTCGTTATTTACGAACTATTTTCTTTGTTTGCTTACGTATGCTCAAAATACTTTGTTATATGAAGCTACTTTACTTCGTACGGCTTAAATAGTTGGTAAGGTTTTCAGAGTGCTCGCCTTGCCGAGGTTTGGTCAGACCTGAAATTGTCGCCAAAATATGGTGAGACGGAAATGTCTCGACACAAAATGAAGAGACCTTTTTAGTCTGACCACAACGTGGTGAGACTACAACTACAATACGGTCCATGCGGCCTGTATATAGCGGAGGCCCTCAACCCTTAGACCAACGGAGGGGCCGCCGCCACCCGGGACTCAGTCGCCACACAGGCCCTCCGGACTTGGACCAATCACTCGGCCACCCACCACCTGGCACCTAGACCTGCCACTGCCCCGCCACCCGGAAAAAGTCTCATCATTTCTTGGTGAGATAGTTTTTTTTGTCGGACCAAATTTTGGCGAGACTTTTTGTCTCACCGTATTTTGGCGTTAAGTCTTTCCGTTTAATTGTAAGTAAGTATGTTCCCCACGCTCCTTTAACTTTTGACAATTATTGCTCACATGATGGTTAACAAAGCAATTCTTTGTTTCCTGGAGGTCTCACATGGCAAAAAGAAATGGTTCCTGGTTTTCCCATGAACTCCCTGAAAATCGCACACGTGACCATGGGCTACCTGGGAAAACCAGGACCTATTACACGGTGGGCCAGGAGACCGGTGCATGCGGCCAAATCCCTAGACGCGGTTTGAGCTCCAGAGTCGCTCAATGGGTCTCGAACGGAACGTGTGACCCCATCAATGGATTACTCTCCCAACGAGGAATCTATTGATGGGGTCACACGTACGGTTCGGGTCCCATTTTGCGACTCTGGAGCTCAAAACGCGTCTAGAGATTTGGCTGCCTCCACCGGTGTACTGGGTCCACTGAGCGTTTTAGCCATGCACACTTACGCGCACTCGCCCAGCCCATCCGTATCCAAAGTGAGGCCCAGCGGCGCGAGGGTGTCCCGGAGCCGCAATCCCAGCCGCAGCGCCTGCACGGTGACATTCATGTCGTGGCCGGCGGCGTCGCCGAAGTAGTTGAGCTTGACCAGAGGCTGGCCGCGCGGGTTGGAGGCGTTGAGGCGAAGCCAGCCCACGCTGAGCGGCCGCATCAGAGACACCAAGGGTATCACCCTGTTGAAGCGCCACGAGTCGCGTTGCAGGCACCTGGAACCAGAGGATGCACATGCACTGATCAAAAACACAAAAACAAAAATAAACCATTTAAAAAACGAAAACAAAATAAATTGGGAAATTCCAGGAAACTTCTTGAAAAAAACGTTAACGCTAACGTGAAAGCAGGTGATACGAATGTTTACTATAGTGTATGTTTGTTTATTACTTAATTCACAAAATTTATTTTAATGTATGGCTGTTTATCACTTAATTCACAAAAAAAAATATAATTTTAATTTTCTAATTGTGTTTGATGAATTCATGTCTACGCATGTGTGTCCACAATGATATGCCTAATACCACTTGTGTTGGGTATCATTCTCTTTGTTTCAACGCAAGAATGCACAATATCCAATGTCAGTGCCAATCACATGAATACTCAATACCCGTAAAAGTTGTTTTCTGTACTAGCGCGGCATCGGCGCAGCGTCCTGCACTTGACACTCCAGCCTCGGCGCAGCGTCCGGTCACGATAAGCAGCCGAGCTTCGTCAGTCGACACTCCAACATAAACAAACAAGAGCAGCGCGGCGCGGCGCAGCGCAAAACTCCGCGCCACTTGTAACCAGACGCCGCGCATCCGTTCCGCCCTAGTACCAATGCGAACTTTTGCGGGTATCAGTTAAATAGTTGAATGGATGCTGAATTCTGCATCCTCACGTTCCGACGAGAAAAATGATACCAAATAAGATTAGGATAGCGGAGGGGGCACGGGCACGGGTGAGCCGAAGCCCCCTCCGCACCAAAATTCTTGGCGAGCCGTCCACGCGCTCGCTGTCCCCGTACACGACACGAGAGTACAAGCATTATGATACATTAATAAGTTAAATTTCTGTTATTGTTTTTGCTAATAGCTCTGTACATAAATGTATCATCTGCTAAAAAAAATTTGCCGCCGAGCTTCGGAAAATTCCAAAAGCTCTTTTGTTTTGTTTTCAATGAGTTTTCAGCAGGCATAGAACTCCAGAAATTTTTAGTAGTGATGGAGGAATTAAAAACATGCATTCCCTCCCCAATGCACAGTCGGCCCGAAGGCCAGTGCACTGGGATTTAAAATGTGTTGTTCACTTCAAAATAACTATGGTGTATCCCTTACCCCTATGAACACTGCGTTGTACGCACCTCAAAATATACCCCTGTGATAATTGCGTTGTACACCTCAAATCATTTGAGTTAATGGGTGTATGCGTTTTGCGCCGCGTCTACCTGGCCTAATCCGAAAACTGGCCGTTTGCGCCGGGCCGCTCCGGGGACCGTCTCGAAACGACGCGATCCGGCGCAAACGGTCATCGCCGCCAGGGCCCGCAAGTGTAGGGTGGGCTGCCTAGCAACCGGGGGCTCAGTGGCGAACCAAGACTGGTTCAAGTCCCCAACGTAGTGTAGGTAGTCCAGTAAAGTAATTTTGCCGCATTGTAAATCATTGTAAGCCGTAACAGTCATGTCCTTCACTTTCTGAGTCGAGTGTCGTTTTGTCTCCCAAATCCCTGCCCGTATAGTCCTTTCCGTAATGTATGTGTCCACTTGTATAGATGTCAGAGCGTCTGCCGTCGTGAAAATGTTTGGATGAGCTTTGGTATGATCTCCGTTGTACGATGAATGGAAACTCTCAGCACCATTTGTTGAGGTGGGATCCAGCAGAGAGGGTTCTCTGGCCCACAAAGTCGGGCCGGGCCGGGCAGCTGGCGGACGGCGGCGCAAAACGACCAAACGCGAGTCGACGTTTAGGGATCGGCCCCCGGCGCAATCGGGCATTTTCTTACCCGGATTATTTGGCTCAGGTAGACGCGGCGCAAAACGACAACGCCCGAGTTAATTCGTGAACCCTACGAAAACTGTATTGTACACCGCAAAAAACTAAAGTATGGAGGTCCCGACCCCTACAAAATGTGTGATAAGTAACTTCATCGCACTTTATCTGCGGTGAATGTAACACAGATAGTGTCGCCAAAATGGTACAATGAGTGACTCCAGACCAAGGTGGACCAAAATCTGGGATTGGGCCACGGATTCGGTAAAAACTTTGTGGGTTCAAAGGGTACCACAATGAACTATCAACCCTAAAAGGAAAGTTGGCTAGCTCAAATATTACCTTAGATTTTGACATTTTTCATACTTCGACAAATTTACCGGAAAAATGTCGCTTTTTTATGGTAAAAATTGTTTGCAGATTCCTGGCTAATTTTTCTTTTTTGTAGTCATATTAAAAGGAGTCAAAATAGGGTAAGACTAATTTTTGTATGTTGCTTCGTTGGCCTACTCGAGCAGTTTCGTGTCAAAAGTACCGCAACTCGCATGCATCAAATACTCCACCTTAGATTTGACGCAAATATTTTTTTTTTTACTTCTTTTGCACTATTATACAAAAGCTATATAGTCCCTAGGATCAACATTTCCATTTAGGCCAGAAAAAAAATCAAAACTTTTTTTGATTGACCATTTTGACCCATTTTGGTGCTTATACCAAGATTGGAGCCTCGACATGACCCCAGGTGTCTGGAATGAGCCTGCTCACCCTC
The DNA here is from genome assembly GCA_030522485.1 of Stenchaetothrips biformis. Lineage (NCBI taxonomy): Eukaryota > Metazoa > Arthropoda > Insecta > Thysanoptera > Thripidae > Stenchaetothrips > Stenchaetothrips biformis. Next base: position 5,309,344 of record CM060095.1, on the reverse strand, counting down.
AATAAAGATATTACCAAAACAAAAAAAAAATCAAGCAAGAAGACCAAACCCAAGCTGCACCAAAAGAAAGAAATTTAAAAATAATTTTCAGAAAGTTCTATCATATAAGTAGAAAAAAATTAACTAAAACTGGAAACACATGAAAAATTCGAGTCACATTGAAGCATCCGGCTCTATGCACCTGTTACGGTCCGGGACCGGAGTCCGGCCACTCCTAAGATGGACCAGTCCATGATAAGTGTGGCCGGGTCTGGTGGGCCATGTTGTTCTCACCTATCCCAGCCCAATGCTGAACCGGGCCAGGATAGGAGCGTGCAACATGGACCGACCGAGTTGGGCAAAGACCGAAGAATGAAAAATTCGTTTGAGTGGGGATTGAGAACTTGATTATTTATTACTTGTTGAGCTAGCTAACTTTCCTTTTAGGGTTGATAGGTCCAAGTTGTACCCTTTGAACCCACGCAGTTTGAACCGAATCCATGACCCAATCCCACATTTCAGTCCACCTTGGCCTGGAGTGACTTATATTCGTCAACACTGCAATTCCATTGGTAAGTTTGCTTGCCACTCCAGTGGCGCTCCGTTTTGAATGCCAAAATTTGGCATTCTGGGCCCGGATTGGCCTCTTTGATTGCCAAGATTTGGCATTCCGGTGAACTTGGACGCCAAACTTTGGCATTTTAAAAGGCCAATCCGGCCCCGAATGCCAAATTTTGGCATTCAAAACGGAGCGCCACTGGAGTGGCAAGCAAACTTACCAATGGAATTGCAGTGAAATCTGCGTTGAGTACAACGCAAAAATGTACGATCAAACACCGCGGCGGCAGGTGCGTTACTTTAGAGACACCGAAAATAAAGCTTCACCTCAGATAATTGGGTTAAAAGTACCTCATTTAGAATATCAGTGTGCAGGCCGCCAAAATTCCGGACGGGTTTTGAGCCCCAAAGTCGCACTGAGAATGAAAGAATCATGATCATGACTAAAATTTAGGGTGAGGTATAGGGTGAGGAAGGTTTGCTCGCCCAAATTTGGGTCAGGAAGCCTTCCTTACCCAAATTCGGGTGATAAAGTGTTCCCCGCCCAAAAATGGGTATTGATCAAGACTCTTTCATTCTCAGTGCGCTAATTGGAACTCGAACTGAACATGTCACGCCCCACTCACGGATTGCTTTCTGAACGGGGAATCCATCGGTGGGGGTCACACGTTCGGTTCGAGTCCTGTGTAGCGACATCGAAGCTCAATACGCGCCTAGTTTTGGCCGCCTTCATCGGTCTTCTGGCACAGTGTCCACGGCTGAGTTGCTCGAACTTACACGCCAGATTCGGTCACGGTGTTGCCCAAGAACATGATCTGGAAGTCCGGTTGCTGTCCCGTGCCAGGTTTGGCAAGCGTGCTCCTTGCGAACACGTTCTGGTGCAGGATGTTCAAGGAGGAGAGCGGTCCGGTGCGATTGTCGTTATACTGTCGTAGGTCGTCAAGGCGACTCTCCCAGTCGACACTGCAGAGAGGCGGCGCGCATTTGTATGGTACACTGGAAACGTCTGGGTGATCCAAAAGCCTCTCGCCCACAGGAAGTTCTTTGAGGACAGGAATACCTGCAGCCTGAAGCAACGGAAAGTGGCATGAAAGTTCGGCCAGGATTTCACTCAGACCACAAGGCATGCAAACCTAACATTTATTGACATTTAAGGCGCATGTATCTAGGAAACGGCTAGAGATATAAACGGCATGCGTGAGATAACTGGATTTTATCCCTGACTGCTTATAATATAAAACCCAACAAATCGCAAAATGTTAAACTTGAATCATATATAAACATATATGGTTTCCTTTCGTTCAGCGGCCGTTCTGATAACAAACTTGCACTCAAGGGAACCTGTTAGATATGTGACAGATTCCACAATACAAATGACACTTTTTGGTGGCTGAGAACCCAGTAAAACAGCAGTTTGGGGTCTATACTTTCCCCAAATTGGCTCTGTGTTCAGAAATCTGAATTAACTTATATATTGCCGATGCCAATGCTTCTGCAGGCAGTACTGAAGCGGCGTCCTTTAGTGGCAGCGGTACTCGAGGGGATGTAGGTAAAAAGGTACTGCACCCTCAATGTCCTATTGTGAAAATTCTCTACATGGCGAAAATTCGCTTTGAAATGGTGGTGCAGCTGCCTTTGTAACATACCATGGATGATACTTTGTATCTTATAGATATTTGATTGAATTTTCCTTGTATTTTGGAGAAAATCTGCATCATCGGCTGAGCGATTAGCGAAGCCAGTTACTCGACTGGGGTTGGAAAGTTTTGTCTGTATGTGTGTCTGTGTCAGCACTACTCCTCCTGAACGGCTCGGCCGATCTGACTGAGATTTTCCAGGATTTTTAAGCATGTCCTTGGCTCACCATACGCAAAAATTTAGCTTTCTATCTCATTCCACTCAGTGGCACTAACTTAAAAACACTGAAAAAACGGAAGGAAAATTGACCTTTACAGTGATTTTAAACCTTATAAAAAGAACTGCTCGGCCGATCTGACTGAGATTTTGCAGGGTTACTAGGTATGTCCTCGGCTCGGCACACGCTAAACTTCTACTTTTTATCTCACTTCATTCAGTCATAACAAGGAAAAATCACTGAAAAAGCGGCAGAAAAAGTGCAACTTTTTTGGTGACTTCACTTGGAAGGTGCTGATGACGGAAATGAAATCCATTTCGACCCCCGACTAAAGTTTCAACCGCGTAAGGACCCGAATTTTCTAACATAATCTATTTCCACCCTTTGTCACGTGGTGCACTACTCATTGCCTGAACAAACCTTGAAACAGCTTGCCGTAGGCAAGCAGGGAGCGCCGCAGGCCAAGGTAGGTGTAACGCCAGGCGTGAATTGTCGTAACTGGCGCAGCATCGCGAAGCCTGTTACGTCAAGACATGGTCTGGCGTACACCTACCTAGTAATAGGTTGGTGCAGCCTTTCACCGTAAGCCATTTAGAGTGCGCGAATTTGGCACCTGTCCCGTCCTTCGGTCCCCGGAGCCAGTTCGGCTGCCTACCTTCAGGCGCGCTGGCCTGTCGCGCGTCGTCAACTCAACTCGGTGCTAGCGGGCGACCTTTACTCATAATGTGTAAATACACTGTTATGAAACGAATGTGACGTCACATTTGTTTCCATTTGGATTTTGACAAGTTCGTTGGAATATGATTGCCATTCGTTTGAATAAGAATCTACGTACGAACAAATGTGACACCCTCACTAAACGCGCACAGTAAAAAGTCTACTGAGCATCGCTTCGTAACACGAAAAAACCGAGGGCATTGTAAAATCTAAGAAGAAATGCTTCGTATTATGAAGCTAAATCCCTCACAGTACGAAGCATTTCTTCATAATACGAAGCGTTTCTACAATGCCCTTATTTTCTTCGAAGTTGCGAAGCAGATTCTTCATACCCTATTTTGAGTGCGGCCGTATCACACACCAACACTCTACACACTAAATTCCTACGTACAATTTTGCGCATACGTGCTTTTTGTACATTTTTGTACGAAACTTCGCACAAATTGGTGCGATTTGGCGTACTAACTTGTACGAAAAAAATTTGTACGCATGTTGAAAAATGTGGGAGGCCACGTACAAAATTGTACAAGTACATTTGGTGTGAAGAAATTTTATTAATAATCATTGACGTTTGTGCACATTAATAGGATTTCGTTAAAAAGCCTAACAGACTTGACAAGACAAAATAGGCCATTCTAGTTGTGGTGGAGTGAAGAACAATAAGAATCACAAAATACTGTTATCTTGGCGCAATCATATATTTATGATCTTTTGGCAAGCAATGGCAAAATAGAATAACTCTGAAGGGAATGTCATTATTTAGAGCATTTAAAATCGGTCTATGGGCCCTTATTCCGGCGCTTTGTGATTCTTCTTGTTCTTTACTCAGCCACGAATAGGAAAGTCTATTGGCTAAAATGTTAATGGAACAAATAAAAATGTTAATCAGCTTATCAATGTGCACATTGAGAATGAAAGAATCATGATCATGACTAAAATTTAGGGTGAGGAATTCTTTATTACCCAAATTTGGGTGAGGAAGGTTTCCTCACCCAAATTTGGGTCAGAATACTATGTAGCCATACAGGTAGCCGATACCCCTGCCTCACCCAAATTTGGGCGAGGAAACTTCCTCACCCAAATTCGGGTGATGAAGTGTTCCTCACCCAAAAATGGATATTGATCAAGACTCTTTCATTTTCAGTGCACAAACGTCAATACGTTAGTAGACAGAAACTCAGTACTAGTCTGAGAGTGAACGATCGTGACAAATTCACATTCCAACGAATACGACGTCACATTCACACTAAATGTTTATGTAGAATTTTGTACGTGTCACTTGCACGATTTTGTGCATGCGGGGAATTTGCACGATGTTGTGCGTGAAAATGCATAAATTTATGCAAATTGGTGCAGGTGCGCAGGTTTCAAATCATGCATCACCGTGTACAAAATTCTGCATGAACTTTTATGGTGTTCTTGGAATAAAAGTGTATGGGATTCTTACTCTCGATTCCGGGTCAACCAACCTTGAGTTGGCTCGATGGCCCAATACCGGACAGCATGAGGAGTTGCGGAGTGTGAAGTGCCCCAGCGGTGAGGACGACCTCTTTCTTCGCTCGCACGACGTACACCTGTACACGACAAAGTCGAAAGATTCCAGGAATCCGTTGTTTCAAACGTCCATATACCGTCACCACGCATCAAAAAACCAGTGCGTAGGATATTGCATCTCGAGAACTTGCAGAAGCGTTGTCAAAGTCGAACAGTTGTTGTTCAAAAGCGACACGTCGTATTAAAAAAAAAAAAGTGACGAAATTCACATTCTAACGAATATGATGTCACATTTGTCAAATACCAGTGACGTATTGCAGCATTGCGTTGAAATAAAATCTGCGGTCAAGTCGCACCGCGACTGGGACAGAAAACCGGTGGAAGCACTCCAAATTCCGGATTCCGGATGGATTTAGAGCTCCAGAGTCGCTACATAAGACACGAACCAAACGGGTGACCCGTGACCCCACCAATCACTAAGAATGATAAGAGTCATGACCAAGACTAAACTTTTGGGTGAGGCATTCTTTATCACCCAAATTTGGGAGAGGAAGGATGTATCAGCTACCCATATGGCTTCATAGTATTCTCACCCAATTTGGGTGAGGAAACCTTCCTCACCCAAAGTCGGGTGATAAGGTGTACCTCGCCCAAAATTGAGAATTGATCAAGACTCTTGCATTTTCAGTGATGGATTGCTCTCCAAACGAGTGATCCATTGGTGGGGTCACTCGTTCTGTTCGAGTCCCATTTAGCGACAGTCGAGCTCAAAACGCGTGTAGAGTTTCGGCCGCCTGCGCCGGTCTTGGCCCATTGTGCGCACCTTTCCCTGCGGGTCTTCGTACTCGACGCCGACGGCCCTGGGCCCGCCCCAGGCCTTGGTGTCCAGCACCACCCTCCTGGCGGTGGCGAAGGTCTCGACACGGAGGTTGCTCCGGTGCAGGACGGGCTCCAGGTAGCCGCGGTACACCGACCAGCGCTCGCCGCCGGCCGACGTGGTCTGCACCACGGAGTGGCCCAGCTGGCTCTCGGCGTTGATGTCCAGGCGGAACGGCACGCCAGTGGCCTCGAGGGCCTGCTGCAGCAGCGGCATCACGGGGTGCCGGTAGCGCTGCCACGACACCTTCTGCGGGCCGCCGCGGCCGTGGTACCCTGCATGGGAACAGGGAGTCAGTGCCAAGCGCGGATTTGGTCGGGGGAGTTTATTACATAAGCCTTGTAACTAAGAATTTAGATGTTTCCTTAGAAAAAGATTATATTGTTCCTTTTTTTTCCCCGGGTAAAACCTGTAAATAATAAAAGTAGTTCAAAAGAAATGTGTTGAGGGGCGAAGGCTTTATGATATCCGCGTTAAAAAGCTTTTAAATTTTAAGTGCGCGTCATTCTGACATTTATGTCAAAATGACATTGGCCTTTTTGAGGCAACTTCACTGGGAATCCGGGAATGTGACGTCACGTCCGTTTAAACGTGAATCGTGTCACGTTCGTTTGAATGGTGTGTCACATTCGTTTGAAGGTGAATCGGCTGGTCCTGGGCCTGGACGAGGCCGGATTCACGTTAAAACGAATGTGACATAGTATTCAAACGAACGTGACACGATTCATGTTTAAATGAACGTGACGTCACATTCCCGGATTCCCAGTGTTTGAAGTAACGTTTAAAATTTTGGCTCTCGTAAGGTTTGGTGGGGGAAAATCAGGGATGCCTCTCTCAAATTATGTCATATAATTGACTAGAACGGGTCATTAACGTTTCTTTTCAAATTGCCAAAAAAGGCCCCAGCCACTTTGAAGCTTTCTCAATTATGAAAAGGGGATGTAAAGGGGTTTAACGGAACCATATAATGTTTGCCCTTCTACATATTTTTTTAGACAGTTCTTTTAACTTGCATGAGCCCCCTAACACAAAGTAAAGTTTGCGACAGAATAAACTGTCAAACACAAATCTTACTTGTATTCTCACTGATTGGTTGATTCAGATTGTCTTCGGACTTCTTAAAGTAGCGCAGCACGTTCCGGTACGCCCAGCCCTCGTCCCCAGTCATCCTGGCCCACTGGTCGTAGTCGGCGCTGCTGCCGCGCACGTACAGCATGCCGTTGATGGTGCTGCCGCCGCCCAGCACGCTCGGCAGGTTAAGTGCACAGCCAGTGGCGTTGCAGTTCTGTGGCTCCGGCTGGGCCTTGGATTTAAGTTCAGATTCTTTCATTTCGTGAACTTTGGAGTCACTCAAACATCGACAAACCTTCTTTTCGTACTTCACAGAAAACGAGGGCATTGAAATGTTTCTTTTAATGAAGCATCATCCTTCAAAGTAACATTTTTTTTTTTCACGATACGAAACAGGTTTGCAATGCCTTCATTTACACGCAGAAAGGGGAAACTCTTGTATCGAGTGGGGCAACCACCTCCCATGATAATTGGGTACGCAAACTTATTGAAGTGGAGAGATTTCATTCGATTTTAAATGATGTCGCCCAGTTCAAGGCCCAAACTCGTCTTAAGCATTTTAGGATTTCAAGGAATTTCAGGTGCTTAAGAGGACACAGGATTTCGCGAGTGGTGGTTGCCCTTTGTCTCATATGCTCAGTTATTTTCGTGCACTTCAAAACATAGAGACTCCATTGTGCTGTAGTACTCATGAAATTGCACCTTATTTATGAACAAATTTGTACGTAACTTACACACGCATATATGGGCTGTGAAGCGGAAAAGTGAGATAAGTCAAATACGCTCACTTTTCAGGAAATGCAAAAAAAATGTTGCAGGCTTCTGTTTTAAAATGTTTTGACTGCAACTAATTCAGCAAGACATACCAATAACATATCATTTGTCCAAATTGGTGTATCATTAGAATTTCTTTAACTTTGGTGACTTATCCCAAGAACGGAGTGGTTAAATGGGATAACTCAACTTGTCCTCATGCGCAACCCCACTCAAAATGAGGCAAGTCATCAAAATATGATCTAAATAGGTAAATTATACTTGTATTGAAGTTTGAAAATAAGCTTACTATTACAAGAATTCAGACCACTAGTTTGAACCCTGAACTCCTATTCATTTCTGAGTATAGAAGGTTAACCCAATTCAGAAAAAGTCTAGGAACAGTTAGGAGATGACTGGACATATCTCTTTTTCCCACCGTTAATTTAACATAAAAGGGGATATGTCCACAAAGCTCATTTTTCATCACTGTTTTTTCATGAAACCAAGTGAGTTATCAACCAGGGCTTAAATCAGATGATGCCCAATGTTTTTGAGAACAGTTTTCAAGTAAAAACTCAATTTAGGGATAAGTCGACTTGGATCACTCTTCCGCTTCACAGCCTATAAGTAGAAATAGTAATGTACACAAAAAATAAAAAGCATTTAGTGTAGGGCAGTAACTTCGACGCGTCTTAATAGAATAATCCTAACTTTCAGTGCGGATCCAAGACAATCCTAACTATCCTAACTTTCAGTGTCAATACAGAACTATCTTAACTGCACATGACGTGAAAATCAGTCTTTTCTTGAAGTCCGTGACGCTCATAGACACTACATAATACTACTTGCCGAAGAGCTTTATAGAAAGTTTCATCCTTATTTAAAGGCGTAGACATTATACTTCTGGGATATCGCGATTCACTGATATGCAGTGAAGAGAGTTCAAAACCAGTTTTAGCCACCTCTGCAGTTAGGATTGTTTCGGATCTACCCGGGCAGTTAGGATTGTTTTGGATCTGCCCTGGCAGTTAGGATTGTCTTGGATCGGCACTGACGGTTAGGATTATTCTATAAGGAGGCGTCGACTTGTGTCCATTCTATGCTTGTCCTTTCATTTCAACTCACAGTGAACGACTCGGAAATAGCACTGTTGACGTTAAACACGGTGTAGCCCGGCACTCTGGCCTCCTCCGGCTCATGGCCGCCTCGTTCCAGCAGCAGCACCGACACGGACCTGTCCTCGGACAGCCGCGAGGCCAGCACGGAGCCGGACGAACCCCCGCCCACCAGCACGTAGTCGTACTCGGGCAGCGGTCTGGAAGCTAGAAGAGGGTCTCCGTCAGACACTTAATTTTAAGTACAACACAACTTCATATTCTTTGTAAATTTCCTTTCACGTTCGTTTGAAACGATGTCACATTCGTTTGATCGTGACACGGCAGTTTAATAAGGCTGTCACATTCGATAAAACGTGGATGAACATTCAAACGAATGTGACATCATATTCAAATGAGTGTGACAAAATTCGCATCCGAACGAATATGACGTGTCACATTCGTTGAGTAACGGTGAGCCCTTACTGTCTTGCTGCCGCCGGGTCCGCTCGGCCTCCCGCTTGGTCGTGATGTTGGCCATCAGTCCGGCGAGGAACAGCAGCAGCGGGCTGCCCGCGGAGCAGTCCAAGGCGCCGGCCGACGAGCTGCTGACGGCGTCCATCGCGGAGTGAGGCGACTGGGGACAAGGCACAGTGTGGCCAGTTGCCGGGCGCGCCGAGTCGCCACCAGGCGGCGCCCGTGTCGCCAAAAGTCGCCGCGGGCCCGAATCGCCAAAAGTCGGCATCGGGGCGCTCAAATCGCCAAAAAAATCGCCGTTTTTTTGGCGCCAAAGCTCAAGTCACCGCGCGCGCCAGCCGCCGGCCGACTCGGCAACCATGGTCGAAAGACTTCGTCGGATTTTCGCCATTTTCTATAAAAAGTCGACAAAATCGCCAATTTCTTTCGGAATCGCCAAAAATATCGTCAAATTTTTTTCGTGTTGCCAGAAATATTGCCAGTCGCCAAACCGAACCAAAAATCGCCAACTTGGCGACAAATCGCCAAGTCTGGCCACACTGACAAGGCAACACCAGTACTGCTTCGCACCTGCAAGAGGTGTCCCATGAATGAGAGAGAGAGAGAGAGAGAGAGAGAGAGAGAGAGAGAGAGAGAGAGAGAGAGAGAGAGGGGGGGGGGAGGGAGGGAGAGAGAGACAGAGAGAGAGCGGCGGGAGCAGTGCTCGGAGGGAACAGCCAGCAGGTGGCGTCGGGACTGGCTCCGGCAAGTGGCGCGGAAGTGCCTCTAGACAAGGAGGCTCGCTCGATAGCGCGGGACTTGGACTCGCGGCCGGTTCACGCAAACTGCACCTATCGCCGACACACGGAAAAAAGACATTGTTGTAATCGACTTCGTTCGCTATACTGCACTGAGAAAACCTTACAAACTATTTTAGGCCTTTCAAAGAAAAGCAGCTTGTCATAACAAAGTATTTTGAGCCTACATAAGCTTACAAAGAAAATACTTCGTAATTTACGAGCTTTCTTCGTATAACAAAGTAAATTAGTTTGTATTATGTATGCTCAAAATACTTCGTAAGGTTTTCAGCGTGTGGTGCGGTAAAACTGAAGGGCAGTATTTGCCATCTGTTTCAAAGCGTTATCAGTTTACGCTTCAAATGAAGCGTAATTGGCTGAGCGATTAGCGAAGCCAGTTACTCCAGTGGGGTTGAAAAGTTTTGTCTGTCTGTTTGTTTGTCTGTCTGTTTGCGTGTCCGCACTACTCCTCCCAAACGGCTTGGCCGATCGAGACGAGATTTTGCAGGGTTGTTAGGTATATCCTTGGCTCGCCACACGCCGAAATTCAGCTCTCTATCTCAAATAATTTAGTCGTACCAACGAAAAAACACTAAAAAAACGGCAGAAAAAGTGCAACTTTTCAGTGACTTTATATTTTAGAGACATTTTTACATGATTTCGTATGTTTTTGAAGGTGCTGATGACGAAAATGAAATCAATTTCGACCCCTGACCAAACTTTTACCAGCGAATTGGCTACCTCGGCCCGAATTTACTAACATAATCAACTTTGACCCTTCATCTTGAAAAAAGGGGGTCGACCGACTAAAAAATTTTATTGCAGATTTCGATAGGTCTCGGCAAGACCTTTCCAAAGAGGGGTCGGAAGGGGAGTCTAGGAGCCCGACTTCATCAGTTGGCCGAATCAGGATCTTGAAATAAGGGGATCGACCGACTAAAAAAATTTATTGCAGATTTCGATAGGTCTCGGCAAGACCTTTTCAAAGAGGGGTCGGAAGGGGGGTCTAGGAGCCCGACTTCATCAGTTGGCCGAATCAGGATCTTGAAAAAAGGGGATCGACCGACTAAAAAATTTTATTGCAGATTTCACGTGGTGCATTACTCAATGCCTCAAAAATCCTTGAGACAGCTTGCCGAAGGCAAGCAGGGAAGCGCCGCAGGCCAAGGTAGGTGTAACGCCAGGCGTGGATTGTCGTAACTGGCGCAGCATCGCGAAGCCTGTTACGACAAGACACGGTCTGGCGTAAACCTACCTTGTAGTAGTCACATTGGCTCAGATTTCCCTTTTGAGAATGCATATGTATGCTTCATTTTAAGCGTACCCATGCTTGACTCAAGCATACTGATTCGCTGAATATTTTACCAGTTTATAGTTAATCGAAATTCTAGCCAGAACTCTGCGGGACCCAATAGCCTGCCGATAGCTCAGTTTTGTATGAAACAGTACCCAAGTGAGCTTTAAAGCTTCAAAGCGGGATGGGACTGGATGGGACACTCCGCGTCAGTTGGGAACGGTTCTGTTTCGAACGGATCTAGCTATTAGTAGGTCATTGGTTCGCGTACAGTTCTGGCCAGAACTGACGAATGCAGACCTTTGATTCTCGAGGGGTCCCTCACTCTGAATTTGCGTGCACACGCATTGTTTGATTGTGTCGGATTGTTGAGGATTCTGCTTACAGGCGTTTTTGACGCAAGATTCTGGGATTGTCTCCTCCTAGCGTACACAGATTGTTTGAGTAGGAGACACCTTGCTGATTCTGGTAATCCAAACCAAATTCTGGCAGCCACAACTGAGAATTTCCAAGAGGTCAACTAAGTTGGGGTTTGTTGTCTCCGTACTCGTGTCCGGTCACATCAACCCGCTTTCGGTTGAAAGTGTCGAAATTTTGATTGCAACTATCGAATTTAATCGCGTCATCTAAGGATTTTCTCGTGCATTCATTGCCGAAGCATTGGTCGCTATGGAAAAAATTTGTCAATTTAAACTTTAAACAAACCTCCAGTATAGAGACGATGTACGAGGCACTCCAACAAGGAGAGCCTTCCGCACTCCAATTTAGTGAGCCTCACCCTTATACAGAGAGCTTACAGCACTCTGATAAAGAGAGCCCTCAAACTCTCCCCCCTCAAAACAACGCCTGCAGAAACCTAGCAGAAGCTTGCAGAGGTATTGAGATGTTGCTGTCGAAAAGTCGCCGCTAGTGGCTCTCCCCTGGCAACCATACCATACATAACCTTGCGCCTTCCTATGGGAAACAGCTGTTTTCGTGCTCACGATTCATGTGTTTATGTCAGGTTGGTGTGAACAGATGACGTCTTAGCAGATGATAAGACGCCCTTCTGCTGAGCCGATGGTAACTTTCCCCTAAGACATACATAGAAAAGCTTGTACTTAATTTCTTTGAATCGCATGATTGTGTCCGAACTAAATCCAGAACAACACAATGGAAAAAAGAACCATGGAAGGAAAATCTGAACGAAAGCTTCACATCAAAACTTAATTTTAGTTCCGTTAGGAGAGTGCAAGGTGGCCGCCACACCACGGCTTATCGCAACAGGCTTCACGATGCGGCGGCAGTTACAAATCCACACCTGACGTTACCCGCGTCACTAACCTGCCTACAGCAGGCTTCTTATCAGGACATCTGCATACAAAATCGTCGGGTCTAGGACAACTCGCCCCGGTCGATGCTAGGGTGCGTCATACTCAGGCGACTTTCGATTTCGGCTTACCGGTAGGACTCAAAAGTTTCCATTTTTGTTCTGAGTTCAGATTTGAGTCGGGTTTTGCGATCGGACTTGATCTTCATCACCCAACCTGACGTTTAATGAAAAATTTCGGCGAAAATTCGTTTTTTCCCATTGCCTTACGCCCTAAAGTTTAGGGTGGCGGTTTCTCAACTTGATTGACTTCACTTACACTAGAGACAACTTTTCCAAACACCAGAGCCCATGTTAGGGGCCGTCGACAATTGCGAGTTTTCCAGTTCAACATCGTAAAAGTACTCAAAAGCTGTGTTTTTTAACGCTGATTTCAGATTTGTCAAGCTTTTTGCGATCGGACATAGCTACGATGAGCCTCGCTGCTCGCGGCCGTTTTATACAAAAAAGCGGTGTTTTGTTCTTTTAGCAGTTTTCAGGCCCCAGGACAGCCTCTACGTCGTCGGCCAAGATACGTGACCGTTCGATCGTCTTCGGTAGCATAAAAGACAACACTCGCCGTGGTAAGGGTCGTCGGCTACCCCTCAGATGTGCCTCAGACCTCAAAAACTGACTTTTTTCACTAAAACAAGAAAAAGAAAAAAAAAAGGACTCAATTTTCGCCCTTTTTCCACTGTTTCTCGACAATAATGTGAGCCCACAGTCCCGAGATCATGGCTACCTCATGCCGAAAGATGTTTTGGGAGAGGAGAAAGGTCACCCTGCCCTGGCCCGCGGAGGCTTTGGGGGAGCGAAAGAGACGTTGCCGAAATAGCTGAAAATGACCAAAATCATCTGTGCTGGGGGCAGGGTGTCGTTCAACGGCCAGCTGGCCGCCCGTTTGCTCAGCAAACTGATTCAGAAGGATTGTTTCCTCACTCGGTCTGTCTCGCACCCCTGAGGGACGGGCCATGAGTGCGAGAGAGACAGCAGACTGATTCCGAGAGTCGTTTTGGGCGCTCTGTCTCACTCGCCAGGCCGGGCGGGGCGGGAAGGCGACGGTAGTGCAGGTCTTAGCTTGGCAACTTGATTTTCTACATTGCTTGCCAAGGACTTACCACGAGGGAGGTTCCCGCCCGGCAATGCCAAAACTGAAGTCCAAGACAGCCTTCAATGTGCCACACTGTGCTTTAACGCCCCACTCTCAGAACTCAACTGATAATTTTTGGCTGAGCGATTAGCGAAGCCAGTTACTCCACTGGGGTTGGAAAGCTTTGTCCGTCTGTCTGTGTGTGTGTGTGTGTGTGTGGGGGGGGGGGTTTCTGCACTATTCCTCCCGAACGGCACGGCCGATCTGACTGAGATTTTGCAGGGTTATTAGGTATGTCCTTGGCTCGCCACACGCTAAAAATCCCATTCAGCCATACTAACGTAAAACACTAAAAAAAACCGGCAGAAAAATGCAACTTTTTAGTCACTTTACACGTTATAGGAAGTTATACTTCACTTCGTAGGTTTTTAAAGGTGCTGATGACGAAAATGATATCCGTTTAGACCCTTTAGACCACTTAGAACCGGGGGTCTGGGGAGCACGAGACAAAGCCTGCGATTGGGCCAAGCGAGGTCTGACGTGACGCGAGGGCCGAAGGCCTGAGGAGAAGCCCGAGGGGGTAACCAATCAAGAAATCGTGTGTCCCCTTGAGCGCCAGAAATCTCTGAAAATCGGAAATCTTCCCCCAAGAAAGACAAAAAACAAGCAAAGTTTGGGAGTAAAATCGGTCGCAATCTTGCGAAATCCGCAAAAATCTCTTTACTTAAGAAATCTTGTGTCCGCAAACATACCAAGCGGTTGCCCCCTCGGAGAAGCCGCTGGCAGGCCAAGCTGGTCCTGACCCCTGTCGAACCATGTTGCCGGCGCAGCAAAGCGGGGCTGGCAACTCGGTTCGACGGAAAGGCGGGCCTTAGCTTGTTTTGTTCATTACAGTTAGCTCTGGAGTATCAGTGTACATCTGCTTTAGCTAAATGATTGAAACATTACTATATGTTTAAATTTCTTTTAGGAAACTTACATAAGATGTTTTCCCAGAAGAAAATATTCATGTTGAATTAGTTGAAATGCCATTTAAGATGAACAAACGTTTTGAATCATAACAACCTTTGTCATTTTCTCTTTTGATTTCGAAGTACCAAAAATACTATCTTGACAATTATTTTGAATAATGCATTACTCAAATTGTGCCTTTGTCTATGTTCTTCGGCTTTTTTTTCCTGCGTTTCAAAGTGGCAATAAGGCTCTTGTGTTTTGTTTTGTTTTTTCGCGCCATACTCGGTGTAGTAACTTGGACGAGGGTGTTCTGAATAAGTAGACGTCAACTTCAACAGCAGTCAGGTGGAGAAGGTTTAATGGTTTACAGTGACATTTATAAGCTCGGAAGGGTGAATAGTGGATTGTAGTGCAAATAACAGGGTGACTGTATACAAGAACCAGTGTGGCCAACTATTGTAAATTACACAAACAACACTCGGCCATACTTCACTTTGTCGTCTAGGACATTGTGCGCGCATTGCGCTTTACAGTGGCACGGCAAGTCTATCCAAACAAATTTAAAGTCCCCAGCTGCTTGCTGGTCATGTTTTGCTACCAGCAGGGGCTCGGTCACGGTCACATCCTTTGGGTTGTTTTGCTTCAAAATGTTTCTTCATCTTAAATGGCATTTCAACTAATTCAACATGAACACACTAAATTACTATGTAGGTTTTTATGCGCGCCCGCGCACGAAATTAAACATGCACTTTGTAACGCACGAATTTGTACGTGACAATGCACGATTTAGTGCGCTGGTATGCAGAAAATCGTGCGTTACTGCGCACAATTTTGTGCGTAACAAATGCATGTTTAATTTCGTGCGTTACGTATGCACAAAAACCTACATAGTAATTTAGTGTGAAGGTTTTCTTGTAGGAAAACATATACTGTAAGCTTCCGAATTGAAATTTGAACATTTAATTATTTGAATCATTTACCATACGCCAATGTACCGTTATACCCTAGAACTAACTGTAATTAACAAAAAAAAACTACAAAAAAAACATGATTTTTTCTGCAATTTTTAATGACATGTCATTCGTTTCGAGCCTGTATCTCTGAAACGAAGGGTCGTAGAGCATTTTCCGACACGGCATTGGAAAGCTGATACTATATACTTTAACATTGTGTTGAGGTCACATATTTCTTTGCAGCCATAAACCGAATAGAAAATTCCAAACTTGTAAAAAGTGAATAAAACGCACTGTTTAAACGAAAACGACGCTACCAATTTGCCCAGAGAGGTCCGATCGGACCCCACGAGGTCTCGTTAGACTCGCCCTACTTAGTAGAAAAAGAAACAATCGAGTCTGGGGTGCTCGGTCTCGTCCCGGTTCCTCTGGATCTCAGAACGCAATAATAAACGGATTTCAGCAAAAAGGGTCAAAATTGGACTTTTGAAAAACATTGGCTGGCGACCCCTAAATATTATTTGACCGGTCTCAGTTTCAGTGTAGGCTCATCAAATAGATAAAAAAAAAAACAATTTTCCGCTTGCGCCGGTATGAATTTCGAAAAATCGTGTTTTTCAATACCCCTTAGCCATTAAGTTGCGCCTTTAACTAACAAAATATTTTACAAAATTAGTAACTTTTGGGATAATCACCCTGCTACATTATGCTCGCCACACAGCCAGAGTTATTTTTTTAGCCCGTCCCGTATTATTTTCTCCGGAGACCAACCTTAAAGGAAGGCAAATGCTAAGCAGCTGTCCTAAAGGAGTCGATAGCCACCCTGCCCGTGATACAACCGCTTTTATATTTATTTAGAGACATTTTGAACCAAAAGTCCTGAGCCATTGCTCAGCTGGGACTCGGCTCGGACCAATAATGGTTTGGGACGAGTTGGCCACCGTGATGGACCGAGTTTGTAAAATGTGCCGGGACGAGCTAGGTGCAGGACGAGTAGGACGGGGAACAAGTTGGTCGGGACGAGTTGTCCTCCTCCCAAGCATTTCTTTGCAATACGAGGCAATTCTACAATGCCTTCATTTTCTTCGTAGTTACGAAGCAGATTCTTCGTAGACTTTTTAGAGTGCAGGTTGTGTCAGAGATAGCCCTGTCACTAGAAGTTACGTCCCCCTTTAAGCGTCGCCACAAAGAAGCGACCGTTTGTACGCCCGAGTAGTATGAGATGCCTATTACCACGGGGCGTGTCTAACCCGAGTATGATGGTTGGCCTACACGCCAGGCGGTCACAACCACCATGACTGAGCCGCTCGGGCTTTCTTCCGCGGGCCCCGCCGCACATTGGGCCAGAAGGAGGCGGTCAAAATCTCTGACGCGCTTTGATCTGCTGTAGCCGAATTGGACTCGAACAGAACGTGGGAACCCATCACACTGCAAATCCAAGTGTGGGACAGGCATGCACTAGATAACGTGGGACAAACTGTCCCACGTTTGTAAGCGTGGGACAAACTGTCCCACGCTTGTAAACGTGGGACACGCTTTGTCCCACGCTTACAAGCGTGGGACACGTATTTGTCCCACGCTTACAAGCGTGGGACACGTATTTGTCACACGCTTGTAAGCGTGGGACATGGTTTGTCCCACACCTGTAAGCGTGGGACACGGTTTGTCCCACACTTGTAAGCGTGGGACACGGTTTGTCCCACGCTTGCAAACGTGGGACAGTTTTGTCCCACACTTACAAGCGTGGGACAGTTTGTCCCACGTTATCTAGTGCATGCCTGTCCCACACTTGGATTTGCAGTGCAATGAATGGCTCTCCGAACAAGGAATAAACATTGAGAGAGGGGGGGGGGGGTCAGCTACGGCCTTCAACCAGGTCCTGCTGCATAAGACTTATCCACTAATGAATTAACTAAGTTTTTTCTGAGCAAGCTGTTTATTGTCTGATACGAGCTGTAATCTTAAAAAGGCTAGGTAGGTTCTAGGCGTCAGTTTCTTCAATCTTTCTTCCCATAAAATGTCTGTGGTTTAAAGGGAATGGGCATCACCCTGACACTCCCACTCGAGACGTGAACACGCTCCATTAACTCCTTTACAACACTACAGCAGTTTTCGAAATCTCTTGAAGGCACGCGAAGTTCCATGGAAAGTCTTTCTAGCGCTGGTAGCGCTTGGAGCCTGGAAATGGGAATGCAACTTACTATTAAAATCAAGCACACTACACTCTTGAGTACTACGAGCGTCGTGGAAAAAAATATTAAGTTCGGTATAGTAGCTGTCACAGCCTCTATATGCTGAGAAAATTTCCAAATGTGGGAATGCTGCATCTTTTCCTCATATCTTTGAGACCATTTTTGATACACTAGGTGGTATGAATTGATATTTAAGACATGTTGCAGACTACTTGTCTGAAACTTAGCCTGATTTATTTATTTATCGTGAAAATTGGACTGTGAAGCGGAAGAGTGATCCAAGTCGACTTATCCCTAAATTGAGTTTTTACTTGAAAACTGTTCTCAAAAACATTGGGCATCATCTTATTTAAAGCCCTGGTTGATAACTCACTTGGTTTCATGAAAAAACAGGGATGAAAAATGAGCTTACTAAACATATCCCCTTTTAAGTTGAATAAACGGTGAAAAAAAGAGATATGTCAAGTTATCTGTAAACTGTTCCTAGACTTTTTCTGAATAAAAAATTTTAGAGGGTTCAAACTTGTCGATTAAATTAGCTTACCAACAGGACAACTTAAACTAGCAGTTTGAACCCTCAACTCCCAGTTCATTCCTGAGTTATAAATGTTTCCGCTAAAAATGTTGAAGTTGAGTAAACCTTCAATACACAGAAATTAATAGGAGTTCAGGGTTCAAACTAGTGGTCTGAATTCTTGTAATAGTAAGCTTATTTTTAAGCTTCAATACAAGTATGATTTACCTATTTAGATCATATTTTGATGACTTGCCTCATTTTGAGTGGGGTTGCACATAAGGATAAGTTGAGTTATCCCATTTTACCACTCCGTATCTTAGGATAAGTCACCAAAGTTAAAGAAATTCTAATGATACACCAATTTGGACAAATGATGTGTTATTGGTATGTCTTGCTGAATTAGTTGCAGTCAAAACATTTAAAAACAGAAGCCTGCAACATGTTTTTTGAATTTCCTGAAAAGTGAGCGTAGTTTCACTTTCCCGCTTCACAGCCCAATTGTGACCAGGTCGTCTTAGATCTTGAATGCAGACCCGAGTAGTCTAAAAATTTTAGACAATTAAGTATGAAAATTCAGACCAACCTAAGATTTCGTGCGTCCGCTAGATGGCGCTTATGTCGTGAAACAGACCTACTTCTGTTACAATGGCGTCTACTGGGAAAATATAAGAATTCAAAAGTTTAAAATAGACAATACTTAAGCGGCCACGTGAGAAACATGGTCTGTTACAAGATTTATCTCTATTCGATAGGTGGGAGTTGAACAATTTACATTTCAAGCTAGCTCTCCCGGCCGGCCCTGTGTCGCCATTTCCTGGGGCACTGCGAGAAAAAACTCCGGCAAGTCCTGTTAATTTTCTCACAGCCTCTCTCCGTACCCAAAACAACGGAGATCTCCGTCTTTTAAATGACGGAGAGCCTCCGTTGTTTTTTCCACAGAGATCTCCGTCTTATTAGAAACGGAGATCCTCCGTTGTTTTTTTGTGCATCTCTCCGATGTCCAGTGGCCAATACCACACCGGGACAGTATCGTCTGCTTCAGGTCCCCGAGGACGTCGACGGGCACCTTATACAGGGTCCCCGATGACGATGTTCGCATCCTACACCTAGGCTCCGACCACTCGTTGAAAAGGTCTCTTCAAGATCTACTCGAATCAGGAATAAAAAAAATAATTCTTGGTCAACCTCCTTTTTTCAAGATCCTGTTCCAGAAACTTGATCTTGAAAATAGGGGGTTGACCAAGAAATTTTTTTTTATCCCTGATTCGAGTAGATCTTGAAGAGATCTTTTCAACGAGTGGTCGGAACCTAGGTGTAGGATGCGAACATCGTCATTGGAGACCTAAGGTAGACGATACCGTCCCGATGTGGCATTGGCCGCTCGGACAACGGAGAGCTTAACAAAAAAACAACGGAGATCTCCGTGGAAAAAACAACGGAGGCTCTCCGTTATTTAAAAGACGGGGATCTCCGTTGTTCTGGGTACGGAGAGAGGCTGTGAGAAAATTAACAGGACTTTCCGTAGTTTTTTCTCCCAGTGGGTGCCGCGCAGTGTTGCCAGACTTGGCTATTTGTCGCCAAATTGGCGGCATTTTGTTTTGTTTGGCGACAGAAAAAATGCATTTGGCGACTGGTGATTTTTTGGCGACTCGGACAAAATCTGGCGATTTTCTTAGCGACTCACAAAGACAGTGGCGATTTTTCTGCAGATGTAAGAAAAATAGCGAACAAGTTATGATATTTCCGCAACAGTTGGCGACAAGAGGCGCGGGAAAGTACAAACAGGTGTTTAACTTGGGACTAGGGTGCGGTCACCCGGCCCAAGCGCGAATTTCTGGGAATCCCTTCCGCCTAGGATTGGCGACTTGTGTGGCGACTGGAGCGCGTAAGTGGTGATTTTTGGTGATTTGGGCCTGTGGCGACTTTTGGCGCCTCGCGCGCCATTTCTTGGCGACTTGGCGCGCCTGGCATCTGGCAACACTGTGCCGCAGGCTAGCCTCCCTTCAGCCAGGGATAGTCAGGGACAAGGCCACAGAAGGTCGATCTTTTCCCCTAATACAATTTTTACTCGATGGTGTCCTTTCACGAGGGCAACATAACTACAAGATGAATCTAATGTTCTATTTCATGTCACGGACCCAAATGTTAGCAGCAGCAGCAACTTCCACATAGGTCGGAATATTTAGACCTCCGACTCTTAAATTTAAGATCTGATTTATCTGATTATCTACATCAATGATATCGGTTGTTGTCGCGCCAAACGCGTCAGCCCCGTGGCAGTAGGCAACCCAACGGCCACCCCTTTCGCCCACTCTGGGTCATCTCGGCGGATCTGCAGCGGCGCTGGAGCAGACGACGCGACGGCAGCGCCACTGGCCTTTTATCTCTACCTGACAGCCGGGCTAGTCAGTCAGCAGCCCGTGCGCTCGGCGAAAGGCAGTCAGCCAGCCGGCACCTCGCTAGGCGGAACCTTGCCCGACGCTCCCGCGACGCCAAGTCCACGCGCGCGCCCGGCTCAACGCGTTGTAGAATGTGAAGTGTGCCGTGCTTCTCGACTCGCTGACTGCTGTGTCCACCATGAGACCAAGCACACTCTCGTCGCCCGCAAGGTTGGTTTCTACGCCGGCAGCCATGGATGGGTTGTTGATGTTGTCTGACGCATCATTTGACCGTGACGTCTCATGTCACAGGGCTTCTGATCCCGGGCGTCGCTTGGCCATGACCATGGGCTAAGTTCACCGTCGCCTTGCCTCCATCCATTGCTGCTGCCACCATCGCTATCACCATGATCGCCTCCGTCGCCCTGGACTGCGGCTTCGTCGAGCGTGGGTTCGCTCGCCCGCCCCCACCTCCCCGACGTCACTGGAACCGGCGTGACGTCACCTACTCCTCCGCCGTGACCTAGTGTTGTGAAGTGAAGCGTTCAGTGCAGTGAAAATGTGAAATCTAATTTTTGGTTGTCTTTCCTCGCCATGGACGTTTGCGCGCCATGTGTGTTATTGTGATTTTTATTTATGGTCTGAAGAGGCACTCTTCTGACCCCTCTTGTAAATATTTCTTCTTTGTTCTTCTATATTGCCTTTCCCTGTTTGGCAATATGTGGTGAGTGTGCACACTATCTTTCTCTTTTCCTGGGCCCAGGTGATGGTACTTTAGTAGTTAGTACTCTGATTTAATTCTAGAAGTTTAACTGACAGGAATATTTCTGTTTGTATTATGTAGTGCTCTGTAAGTGTGTCCATGTTTAATCTCCGTTGTCGGAAAATTCTGCAAGCTCTGATTTTTGAGTTACAAATTGCTCCTGGGGTTGATCCTTCCCCCTTTGTTGAATGCATTGGTTATAATGCTTTGTAGTTGTTATTGGAGCGTTGTTATGCTATAGATTAAATTGACTAAATTGTAATTGTGGACACCAGTGCTAGTACTTATTGCACTTGTTGCTCTTGCAATGAGTAAATTAAATTTGCTTCTAGTTTGGGGGACGCCCCGTTAAAATGATTTAATCTCATTATAAAAGGTTACTTTGTTTCGGGTTGTTATCTTTTATTTTATTTTCTCTTTCGAGTTTTGTGACTTGTTGTTGGACGGCTAATGAAACCTGTACAAAATGTTTGCAGCTTTGTTGGTTTTGAGATGTCTTGTTATTTTGTTCCAATTTGTGCATGAAGAGAGTGTTCATGTGAATTATCGTGACTTTATTGATTTTTAGATATTCCTTTGGTTATGACTTATGTCAAAGTCTATTTGTCCTTCAATATGAAAGTCTTATTATTGCTATTCAGTTATTAGTCTGTTTAGGTACTTTCCAGTCGAGTCCCGTGGAGGTTTTTCGTATTAAATTCCTAGTTGCCGTTCTCTTGTAAAATCTTGTGTTTGTAAACTTTCTAATTCGTTCAAAATTTATTCTTAAATTAGTAATGTCACCTTGCTGTAAAATTGGCCTCTTATTAACTTCTCGGTTTAATACTTATTTTGTTAAATCAAAATTATTCTGCGAATTATATGTAACCGTGCTGCACATTCTAACCTTTTCTTTTTTATTTGTACTTTTTCCTATATTTGCCGGCTTCAAGAGGGGACATCATAAAGAAGAAGAACCCCGCCTGCACTCCATCAGCAGCTTTGTAAATGAGCTCTGTCCCCTACTTTTCTTGAGACCGTGACAAATTGGCGCCCAACGTGGGGCCTAGCTTGACAAAATTCAACGGGTTTACCTGAAGACTTCAAGATATCAGTGAGACTTGTAATTTTAGATGGAGTCGGGCCCCTTTATTGCTCTACTTGTGTACATGTGCAGTTACGGGTTTATTGTTTGTTTATTGGTTGTGCTCTAAAATCTTATGTATTGTTTGTGGTTTCTATCGGTTTAATGTGGTGTGAGGTGTTTAATCTTCAGTTTTCATCACTGTTTGTAATTTCATTGAGTAGTGTGAGTGTGAGTATTGTGGTTGCAGCAGCGTGGGCCTGGAGGCAAGGCCTTGTGAACTTTCATCGTTTAGTGTTATTGTGATTTAGTGCTTTTGAACTTCAAAATACCTTCGTGGTATTTGACCTGATTTTTAAGTGACTGTTAATAGTGGTGTGTGTTAAGAAAAAAATTTGAGTTTTTGTGGTGCAAGCCTGGAGAAACTTTCACCATGAGTAATGAAGAGTGGGATGAAGAGGTAGCTGGGGAGGGGGACGCCCTCATGGACCCAAGTGGTTTGAAGTCGGACGAGTTGTTGTATGAGTTTACGGTCAGAGGACTTGCTCATACTGAAGGACTCACCAAGAGCCAATTGCAAGAAGAGTTCATTGCGAAGCTCCCGCTCCCTGATTTGGACACTGCGGTGGCCGCTCTTGTTCCCGCTGCAGAACTGACGGTGTTGAAGTTGAAGGTTGCGGAAATCCGGACTTTGCTTGCATCGGAGGCGCGGACTCGTCAGAGGAAGACCCGACTGATCTCTCTGTATCTGCATTGCGTGGGACGGATGAAGCGCGTCATGTTTGAAGACCCCGGACTGTTTGAAGAATTTAAGGAGCTGAGCAAGAAGTTGAATACAGTTTTTTACAAACTGAATGTCAGCACGGAGACCAGCTTCAGTTTCCCAAAACTCTACGCTTCTTCGGATGATGATAGTGCAGCCGAGAGACTGGACCGGAAGATAAGCAGAAAAGAAGCCCGAGGAAGAGCAGCAAAACAGTTTGACGCGGAGATCTTACAGTTCAAGTCTCAGATCGAGAAGGCCAGACAAGCGGCTGAAGAAAATGAGGAGGAACCTTCGACTAGCAAGAAGACGGTGGAGATACTTTCTCGATATAAGGACGATCCAAAGGAAGGAAAGCCAGATAAAGAGGAAAGGAAACGTGTTGAAGACAAGAAGTCAGCCAAGGTGGAGCAGAAAGCAGCCCGAACGGACAGAAAAGGAAAGAAACCAGCCAAGGTTGAAAGGAAATCGCCAAAGCAAGAAAAGAAAGTTAAAGAGGAATACAGAGAGCCAGTGAAGTACGCTTCTGATTCTTCTGAGTCTTCGCCGGATCGGTCGCCCTCTACTTCTTCGTCCTCGTCTAGTTCTAGCTCTGAGGCCAGCAAGACTGAGAAGAAGCATAGAAGAAGTGGTCGCCGAAGGAAGAGGCGAAACCCCGTACTCTCTTGGAACATCAAGTATGGAGGCTTGAAGTCTCAAGACTTGCACCGATTCTTGGAGGATGTTGAAGAAGCCATGGACACTAACGATGTTTCTGAAGATGAGTTGCTTCGTGGAGTTGGAGAGTTGCTCGAAGATAGTGCCAAGACTTGGCACCGTCAGAAGAGAAAGATCATCGCGAGTTGGAAAGCCTTCAAGAAAGAGATCAAATCTGCTTTTGCTCCAGAAGACAACGACGAAGAGCTAATGGAAAAAATTTCTGCTCTTCGACAGAACAGTGAAGAAACTTTTGCTGTGTATGAAGCCAGGTGTGCCGAACTTTTCCTGCGATTGAATCGTCCCTTGAGCGAGGGTGAAAAGCTGAAGAAGATTTATAAAGGACTCCACCTGTATTATAAAACCAAGATCAGTTCGTCATCTGTAGATTCTCTGCGTTCCCTTAGGAAGAAATGCAAGGAGTTGGAAGCTGACAAGATGCAGATACTCAAACAAGAGAAGGAAGATAGAAAGAAAGAGAGGCGGAAGGAAGAGAAAGAAGATCGCCGGGACAGCAGAAAACCTCCCAGAGTTTCTGAAATTGTCGAAATAGACTCCGATGAAATGGATGGCGAAGGTCCACCTCCAGCGAGTGCCATCAAGGTTCCTGGCAACAATGCTTTTGTGTGTTGGCTGTGTAGAGGCACGGGGCACTACGCCATTGATTGTCCCAATCGGCGGTTCTGCGTTGTCTGCGGCGCTCCCAATACTTCTGCTAAGGATTGTCAGCGGTGCAGATCGGCTGAAACAGCCAGGCTGTGGAACAAGCATCCCTCACAGGAAAACGCAAGTGGAGGCACAGCGCCGGGGGTGATGATGTCTCCATTCTCCATCCCGCCTCCCCCGATTCAGCAGTCTACTCCGAAGGCAAACAGGCAACAAAACAAGGGAAAGTAGTTCTTGATATTGAACTAGGAAAGGATGAACGCGGGTACTTGGAAGTTCGTGTCATGTCTGTACCTATGCTTGGTCTCCTCGATTGTGGCTCTAGAGTCACACTTGTCAACAAACATGGCTACAGTCTCTTGAAGACTCTACATCTCACACTGCAACGTTCTCGCTTTGGAAAAATCTACGTGGCCGATCATGGCGAAAATGCGGTTCTCGGCGAGTTCAGTGTGCCTTTCCAAGTTGGAAGCCTTATCCGTGTTGTCCCCGTACTCTATGTGCCCAATCTCAGCAGTGACTTGATCCTTGGACTAGATTTCTTCAAGCGTTTCCATCTGATCCCTGACTTTAATGAGCTGCGAGTAGAAGTTGCTGGCGCCACTGTCAACTTGATTGAGCCTCCGTCTGATGAGAACTTGACTGAAGAAAAGAAGAACCAACTCAATGCCCTACTTGATAAATTTCGCCCTCTTCTGGAACCTGGAAGACTTGGACTTGTCAAAGGGGTGCAGCATTCTATCAACATCGGCAATGCGAAGCCTTTTAAATTCTCATACTATTCTGTGAACCCGAGGGTTATGGCTCAGGTTCATCAAGAACTTGACAGCCGTTTGGAGAAGGGCGTGGTGGAGAAGGCAGATTCCCCATTCCAATCTCCCCTTCTAGTGATAGCAAAGAGGGATAAAGGCTTGAGATGGGTTGTTGATTTCAGGATGCTAAATTCATTGATACTTGACCCCGACTCTTCATACCCTCTCCCGAAGATTAGCCCCATGATAGCATCGCTAGGGAAGGCAACAATTATGTCAACCATCGATATTTCGGATGCGTATCTGCAGATTGAGCTCGCTCCCGAATCTCGTCCTCTCACTGCCTTTTATGTTCCTGGGCGAGGACAGTTCCAGTTTTGTCGCATGCCTGCCGGGTTGAAGGACGCCGCAAGTCGCTGGCAGCGCACCATTGAAGAAGTACTAGCTGAAGTCACCAAAGATGAACCTCGCTGTATGGTGTACATGGATGACATCATTGTCTGGTCAGAAGACGAAGATTGGAATCATCATTTGCGCCTCCTGGAAAGGGTCTTCACTGCTTTGGCCAAGGCCGGTGTTACCATCAATCTTAGCAAGAGCAACTTTGGGAAGAAATCTGTGAAGTATCTTGGCTATGTTGTTGATTCTGCTGGTGTCCGCTCCGACCCAGCCAAGATAGCTGCTGTCATGAACTTTCCAGTTCCGAAGACCGTCAAGAATATTAGGCAATTTGTTGGACTGACTGGATGGATGCGCAGATTCGTACCGAGCTATGCTTCAATCGCCCGTCCACTCTACAATAGAATGAAGAAAAATGCTTCTTTTGTCTGGGGAGAAGAAGAAGATGTGGCCTTTGTGAAGTTGAAAGAGCTGTTGTGTAAATGGCCTGTGCTTCGTAATCCAGACTTCAGTCGTCCTTTCCGTATTTACACTGACGCATCCAGCCTGGGCACCGGCGCCATCCTTGTGCAAGAGTTTGAGGATGGAGAACACGTGATTGCTTACAACAGCAGAACATTGAAGGGAAGAGAGAAGAACTTTTCAGCAACTGAATTAGAGTGCCTAGCTGTTCTTCACGCTCTGGAGGCCTTTAGACCTTACATCGAATGCTACAAGTTTGAGGTGGTCACTGACCACAGCAGCTTGCAGTGGCTGTACAAGTTAAAGAATCCAACAGGTCGACTAGCTAGATGGGCCGTCCAAGTGCAGCAGTACAACATGAAGATCGTGCATCGCAAAGGCTCTGCAATGCAGGCTCCTGATGCGCTGTCCCGAAATCCGGCTCCTGATCCTGATGGTGTGGATTCAGCCATTGAAGAGGTCCCACAAGTCAGCCTTGTTGATTTGCCTCTGCCTGCCGAAATCTCTGATGATTGGTACAATGGTCTGTTGAAAAGAGTCCTAGAAAATCCTGATTTATATGAGAAGTTCAAGATCCATGAAGGATACCTCTACAAGCTTATCACCGTCAGCCCTTATCTGCCATTGCGCTGGGTTCAAGTTGTGCCGCGTGAAGGACGTGGACGTCTGCTGTTTCTGTGTCATGATGACCCAACTAGCGGTCACGGAGGATGGTTCAGGACCTTCAATCGCCTGCGGCTCAAGGGGTACTGGCCGAGTATGAGAGAGGATGTCAAGAAGTGGGTGAAGAACTGCGAGACTTGCCAGTGCACGAAGAAAGACCGGAGGAAGCCTCCAGGATTCATGTACTCTAAGTCAATTGTCTCTCAACCACTTGAATTTCTTTCTGGAGACTTGATTGGTCCTCTTCCCCGTTCAAGGAAGGGTTACACCTTCTTGTCAGTTGTCACCGACACATTCTCGAAGTATGTGTGGGTTAGACCCTTGAGAAAGGCAACCGCTGCCGCTGTTACCGATCATTTTGAAGAGATTGTCCTAAAGCATGGTGCTCCCTGTCAGATCCAAGTAGACAATGGGCAACAGTACACCAGCCGCCTCTTCAGAGACTTCTGTGGCCAATACAACATCAAGCTGCGCTGTAACATCCCGTACACGCCCCGCAACAATCCAACAGAGAGGATGAATCAGACGCTAGAAACTCTGATCTGCTCCTATATCAAGGATGATCATCGTGACTGGGACCTACACCTCCTTCAGTTGACTTCTGCTCTCAACTCCTCCGCAAGTGTTGTTACGGGCCTCAGCCCCCACCAGGTTCTCTTCGGCGACGCACTCATCCTCGACGGCAGAGAACGTCAGTACGACGGCAAGTCCGAAGACCCCGAAGTCGAAGAACCCAGCAGCAAATTGTACGAGGAAACACAAGAAGAGAGGCAGAAACTGTTCGAAGAGCTGCAAGCCCGAATCCAGAACGCCAAGAGTTTGAATGCCCAGAGATACAACCTTCGAAGAAGACAACCTGAAGTTTTTGCAACCGGAGATATGGTTCTAAGAAAGAACTTCATGAAATCTGACAAGAAGAAGTTTATCAGCAAGAAATTGGCGAAGCCATGGATTGGCCCATACAAGATAAAGGAAAAAATTGGAAGAGTTTCTTATCTTCTTGAAGATGAAAAGGGAAGTCCTGATGGACCTTGGCACGTTGATCAGCTGAAGAGACACTTTGGAAAGAACTACTGAAAAATTGTGCTATGCACAATTTTTGGCGAGAAAGGGGGAGATTGTCGCGCCAAACGCGTCAGCCCCGTGGCAGTAGGCAACCCAACGGCCACCCCTTTCGCCCACTCTGGGTCATCTCGGCGGATCTGCAGCGGCGCTGGAGCAGACGACGCGACGGCAGCGCCACTGGCCTTTTATCTCTACCTGACAGCCGGGCTAGTCAGTCAGCAGCCCGTGCGCTCGGCGAAAGGCAGTCAGCCAGCCGGCACCTCGCTAGGCGGAACCTTGCCCGACGCTCCCGCGACGCCAAGTCCACGCGCGCGCCCGGCTCAACGCGTTGTAGAATGTGAAGTGTGCCGTGCTTCTCGACTCGCTGACTGCTGTGTCCACCATGAGACCAAGCACACTCTCGTCGCCCGCAAGGTTGGTTTCTACGCCGGCAGCCATGGATGGGTTGTTGATGTTGTCTGACGCATCATTTGACCGTGACGTCTCATGTCACAGGGCTTCTGATCCCGGGCGTCGCTTGGCCATGACCATGGGCTAAGTTCACCGTCGCCTTGCCTCCATCCATTGCTGCTGCCACCATCGCTATCAC
Organism: Stenchaetothrips biformis; assembly: GCA_030522485.1. Taxonomy (NCBI): domain Eukaryota; kingdom Metazoa; phylum Arthropoda; class Insecta; order Thysanoptera; family Thripidae; genus Stenchaetothrips; species Stenchaetothrips biformis. Next base: position 5,281,083 of record CM060095.1, on the reverse strand, counting down.
CATGATCGCCTCCGTCGCCCTGGACTGCGGCTTCGTCGAGCGTGGGTTCGCTCGCCCGCCCCCACCTCCCCGACGTCACTGGAACCGGCGTGACGTCACCTACTCCTCCGCCGTGACCTAGTGTTGTGAAGTGAAGCGTTCAGTGCAGTGAAAATGTGAAATCTAATTTTTGGTTGTCTTTCCTCGCCATGGACGTTTGCGCGCCATGTGTGTTATTGTGATTTTTATTTATGGTCTGAAGAGGCACTCTTCTGACCCCTCTTGTAAATATTTCTTCTTTGTTCTTCTATATTGCCTTTCCCTGTTTGGCAATATGTGGTGAGTGTGCACACTATCTTTCTCTTTTCCTGGGCCCAGGTGATGGTACTTTAGTAGTTAGTACTCTGATTTAATTCTAGAAGTTTAACTGACAGGAATATTTCTGTTTGTATTATGTAGTGCTCTGTAAGTGTGTCCATGTTTAATCTCCGTTGTCGGAAAATTCTGCAAGCTCTGATTTTTGAGTTACAAATTGCTCCTGGGGTTGATCCTTCCCCCTTTGTTGAATGCATTGGTTATAATGCTTTGTAGTTGTTATTGGAGCGTTGTTATGCTATAGATTAAATTGACTAAATTGTAATTGTGGACACCAGTGCTAGTACTTATTGCACTTGTTGCTCTTGCAATGAGTAAATTAAATTTGCTTCTAGTTTGGGGGACGCCCCGTTAAAATGATTTAATCTCATTATAAAAGGTTACTTTGTTTCGGGTTGTTATCTTTTATTTTATTTTCTCTTTCGAGTTTTGTGACTTGTTGTTGGACGGCTAATGAAACCTGTACAAAATGTTTGCAGCTTTGTTGGTTTTGAGATGTCTTGTTATTTTGTTCCAATTTGTGCATGAAGAGAGTGTTCATGTGAATTATCGTGACTTTATTGATTTTTAGATATTCCTTTGGTTATGACTTATGTCAAAGTCTATTTGTCCTTCAATATGAAAGTCTTATTATTGCTATTCAGTTATTAGTCTGTTTAGGTACTTTCCAGTCGAGTCCCGTGGAGGTTTTTCGTATTAAATTCCTAGTTGCCGTTCTCTTGTAAAATCTTGTGTTTGTAAACTTTCTAATTCGTTCAAAATTTATTCTTAAATTAGTAATGTCACCTTGCTGTAAAATTGGCCTCTTATTAACTTCTCGGTTTAATACTTATTTTGTTAAATCAAAATTATTCTGCGAATTATATGTAACCGTGCTGCACATTCTAACCTTTTCTTTTTTATTTGTACTTTTTCCTATATTTGCCGGCTTCAAGAGGGGACATCATAAAGAAGAAGAACCCCGCCTGCACTCCATCAGCAGCTTTGTAAATGAGCTCTGTCCCCTACTTTTCTTGAGACCGTGACATTGTCTGGGACTTAAATGTAAACTTCAGCTATATGCTGATGATGCTGTTATTTATCTCTCTTCCAATAATCTTGCTTCCTTAGAATCTGATATAAATCATGACTTAAGCATTCTCAATGATTGGTTCATAAAAAATAAACTTACCATGAATTTAAAGAAAACAAATTATATTTTATTTACTAAACCAGCTGTATCAAGGAAGACTATAAATATCTGCATTGGATCTAACAGCATAGCTAGAGTTGATAAAGTCAAGTACTTAGGAATTTATCTTGATGAACACTTAAATTTTGAATATCACCTTAACAAAATGATTCCATCGCTCAGAGCGACTATACGTTTGCTGTATAGACTTAGAAATACATTAAAATGTGAGCAACTTAAAACTATCTACTTTGCATATTTTCATTCTCATATGTCGTACATGGCCTCCATCTGGGGAAATGCGAACCAATTGATGCTTAATAAGATTCGAGTCCTACAAAATAGTGCCTTGAGATCGGTATTGAATGTTGGATTGTATTTTCATACTTAAGACCTGTATAGATTAAGTAATGTGATGCCGTTTGATTGTGTAGTTAAAGCACAGCTATGTATTATCATTTATAATCATGTCCATAATAAGAAACTCTTGAATTCTGATGTTATAGCTAACTCCATAGTGCATAGTCATGATACACGGAATGCACAGAACTGTAAACTTCCTAAAGTAAAATCAACACTCTTTGGATTGAAAACAGCCTACTACCGAGCTTTAACCCTTTTTAATGATACTCCTCTTGAACTGAGATCTGTTTTTACTGTAGGCTTTAAAAATAAGATTAAGAACCTATACTTCTTAAGTTATGTAAATTAAATTTTTTTCTTTGATATATATACTATGTTACAAATTATTTTGTTATCAAACTATTCTCTTTTCGTCCTATGTCTTTTTTATTGTTTTGGTCATCTGTTCTTTTTTTTTTTTTGTGCCTTGTCACTGTCATAAAATGTTATATCTTGTATAGTCCACAACAGGGTTCGCCCTACGGACATTTATTTTGTTCCAATAAATAAAATAAATAAATAAAGACTCTCCAGTTCTAACCTTTAATACCATCTAAATGGTCTTAATTTTTAGACCACAAGTCTGTTTCTAACTTCTGACAAATTAAGTCTGAATTTTCACACTTTTTTAAAAATCTGTATACTATGAGGCGAATTTGAGAGACCTGAACTGAGTTAAGGATTCTGTGAAACTTCTATTACCTAGAAACTAATGGAAATTTGGACCTTCAACCTCGGGAATCAATTCAGCCAATAGTGATAGAATTTGAACTACAAAATGAGCATTCTGCCACAAAATATGCCTAGGAAATTGAAGTCTTACTTAACGGTTCCCTTTAAAATATCTACGCCGGCGTGACGACGCACAGCGGGCCAGAAGACCAGCGCAAGCGACACAAGCTCTAGACGCGATTCAAGCTCCATGGTCGCTGAACAGGGCTCGAACCCCACGAGTCACGCCACGGACGGATTCCTCTTTTGTAGAGAGCAGTCCGTGGGTGGTGTCACACGTTCGGTTCGAGTCCTACTTAGCGACTCTAGAGCTCAAATCGAGACAAGAATTTTCGCTGGCCCACTGTGTGACGCGAACTGAGCGCGCACCTGGGAAGGAAGCTGAAGCTGCCGTACGAGACATCGAATGCGCGCAGTTGGTGCAGGTTGTGCAGAGCTTCCTCGATGTCCTTCTCCAAGGAGGCCGCCATGTTCACTGAGGTGCTGACGGATAACCGTCTCAGGTTGGGGGCGGCCTGTGCCAAAGTCTGGAGCATGGGACCGCAGAAGGCGTCCTGCTGGATGGTGATGGGGACGGAGACGCTGAGCTTGCGCAGCGCTGGGAGGCTGCCGCAGGCCGGCATCTCGGCATCGTCTGGCAGTTCGTCCTGGGCACGCGTTAGCACCTTGAGGCTCCGCAGTGACGTCAGGCCACGCACCGCGCTCACAGCCGTCGAGGGCAACGTCAGGCTGTACACAAGGGGCGAACGTACGGCACTGATGAAAACAGTTGTAGAGAAACGAGCAGATAGTAGAAATTTAGTCGTTCTAAAACATTGAATGTCATCATCAACCAAAGCGAAACAAATGTTATTGAATCTAGAAGCGACAACTTGGTTGCAGAAGAACAAAATTCTTGTTATTACCATTAATTCTGTACCTAAACAAATGATAAGTAATGTTTGATCCATCATCTATTTTGTTGTTTCAAAGTCATAGGTAGATAAACATTAGAGGTAGAAACATGAAAAATTAAGGAAGCGACAAAAGTTCATTGGCTGAGCGATTAGCGAAGCCAGCTACTTCACTGGGGCTGGAAAGTTTTGTCTGAGTGTGTGTGTGTGTGTGTGTCAGCACTACTCCTCCTGAACGGTTCGGCCGATCTGTCTGAGATTTTGCAGGGTTATTCCTTGGCTCGCCACACGCAAAAAATCAGCTGTCTATTTCTTTCCATTCAGTCGTACTAACAAAAAAACACTAAAAAACGGCAGAAAAAGTGCAACTTTTTAGTGACTTTATATTTTAGAGACATTTTTACATGGTTCTGTAGCCATCTTTAGCCACGTTTCTGTTTTGGGGGCTTTTTCGACTTTACTTTGGGTATTTTGCCCTATGTCTTTGTTTTTCCAGCCAGTTGGTCGAGATATAGTTTTCCTGACGGAAAATGAGCCAAGAAATCCAAATCCGTGTCCAAAATTGAGCTAAGGCTCACACTTTGCGAAATATTGGCTAAAAACGTCTAAATTTTAACGAAAAAGTCCCAAATCTTGGGGAAATGGTCAAAAATTCGTTGGAAAGGCTTTCCATGGGATATAAAAAATAGTTATGAAGTAAGGAATCCAATGAGCACAACCCCATATTTTTCTGATGAACCGTTTAAAAATGGCGGTGTCTTAAAGTTGGACAATTTGTTTTTTCTTCAATCTTTTTTAAAATTTTGACCCTGTAGGATTGTATCTTATACCAGCATCCCATTTGCAATATCCCGTGGCATCCAGGATCGTTAAAAAGTTTTCTGTGGCATATTTTTTGCATCATTTTCTTTCTCATTTTTTTTTGGAATAGAGTATCTTGTTATGAGCAATTGTTGATCTCATTAATGCTGTCCCAGTTGTTTTAAAAATATCATCAGTTTTCCTTGACGTTTGGGAAACATCTCTCCATAGGAGCATCTACACACTGAATGTTCATATAGAATTTTGTACGTGTTACTTGCACGATTTTGTGAATGCGGGGAATTCGCCTAATAATATGCGTAAAATTGCATAAATTTAAGCAAATTTGTGCACAATTTTATGCAAAACGTCACGCAGGTTTAAAATCATGCATCACCACGTACAATATTCTACATAGACATTGAGAGTGTACTGGGAAAAGCCCCAGCGCGACAGCGGGTAGGCAACCCTCCTTGCCCGCCCGCTTGAGGGGCCGGCCTATCTTGGATCCTCGCAGGCGCTGAACTTGAACTTAAACTTGAGAGACTAGACCACAATTGGTCGTCCGCCATTTCGGACCCGGTAACTGCCATACTTGCATTGCACAGCATGACAGACCGTAAGGCGCTGCGCATTCGATTCCAATATTTTTGCATCGTGGTGTTCGCATCGTGTGACCCTGGATGCTACGGGATATTGCCAATGTGATGCTGGGATGAGATACAATCCTACAGGGTCAAAATGTTAGAAAAGATTCAAGAAAAAAAAATCGTCCAACTTTGAGATATTTGCCATTTTTAAACGGTTCGTCAGAAAAATATGGGGTTGTGCCCATTGGATTCCTTAGTTCATTAACTATTTATATGTCCCATGGAAAGACACTCAAACGACTTTTTGGCCATTTCCCCAAGCTTTGGGACTTTTTCGTTGATATTTGGACGTTTTTAGTCAATATCTCCCAAAGGTGAAAGCCAACCCTGTCACCTCTTATTTATTTAAACCCATGACTAAAAGATTTGGCTCCAGGAGGAAACTGCTCATGTATCTTTAGGAATATTATGTAAAAAAAGTTGACTCAACTTCTCCATTTCATTAGAACACTAGTTGGACAAAAGAGGTAACTCCAAAAAATGTACCGGAGTACATACACTCTACACAGCCCTCAGCTCTTCTTGAACTGACTCCGAGTTCAAGTTTGTAAAGAAAACATAAGTTGAGTTATCTTTGTATTCCATTGTAACGGAAAGTAAAAAGTCACATGAACCCTCAACGAAGTGACCTCACACTTTTGACGTTTTTCTCAAAACTTTAGATTAGCCTTAAGAACTTCTTATCATTAACAATCTGGAGCTGTTAAGTTTTCGTTTGCCCTGCCAACAGTTTTTTGATTCTCCTGATGATGATTATAATTGAGTTATTCCTTTCTTTCGCTTCATGGGTCAATAATTGCTCATGCCGTTCAGCTGTACACCCTTAGCGCGTTACTTACTACTGACTTTTTCCTCATCAAATATTCATTCGTTTAAGCAAGGATAATACTTAGTATTTTGAAACTAAGTTTGACTAATTTGCTTTGTACAATAATTTACAAAAATGAATTGTCAATGCACTACTAATGAATTCCAAAGTAGTCCTTTGAGAAACGGAAAGAACGTATCATGTTTGTAGAAATTCCTTAAATAACTACTGACGAATTGACTAAAGTCAGTAGCGCGCAGAGAGTGTACGCTTTGAAGTATCGACTGGGGCCCTTCGCCTGAGGAAGTTCACCAACTGGTTCTGGGTACCTTGCCAAGCTGGTGCACTTTCGGATGGCCTCAAGCACGTCTGGATGATCAATACATATCCTCATGTCAAGGTGTCGCACTGTCATCGATGCCCCATTCAGCAGATCCTGGAGAATCCATCCGTGAACGACGAGTTCCGCGCGCTTTCCGTTGGTCACAGTGTACTGTAGTGTGCGTAAAGCCGGAAAAGCTCCGCGGAACTGCCTCGAATACCTGCAACAAACAGGGGGTTCAAGTGACCGAACGCAAAACAGTACCGGCGCGGGTCTGCATTTTTGCTGCCCATTTTTACAAACTTAAGTGGTGAAATGAAACTGTCTGTTGTTTCTTCGTAACATCTCTTCTTACAGCGAACACTCTTATCCATCAGTCGACAATTACTTGATATTCATTGACGTTTGTGCATGTTACTGAGATTTCGTTAAGAAGAGTAAGGATTGTCAAGACGAAATTGATAATGAAATAACTCAAACAAATTAAAATGTTAACAATAGCTCAATGTGCAAAAACGTCACAACGTTATCAAAGAAATCCTCATTACGAGTCTGAGAGTGAAAATACAAAATCGTTACACGGTCCACCAAATAAAAAAGCCAACACAGTCAAACAAATTCTCAAGAATTCACATAACAGGACAACTTTACGGCAAAAGAATCATCATATCATATTGGTGGTGTGCGAAGGGGCATTTTTCAAAGTCGAATCGAATCGAATTTTTATTTTTATTCCAGAATCGAATCGAATGTTAGTTTTTTCGCTCGAATCGAATCGGATGTCGTTACTTCGAATCCGATTCGAATCGAAGCAAAAAATGTACTGGAATGAACTCAGTCGTACACAAACTTGCAACTTGGGCGCCAAGTAAATGTTCTTAAAATCACAGAATGGTTGGATTATGACTCATTTCGACATGTTTTGCGTAAATTATCAGGGTAAAAGAAAAATATTGGCAAACATGCGCGGGCGCCACATTCGAATACGAACGAAGGGTGACCGGTTTTCTCGAATCTCCTAAATCCGAATCCTGTTCATTCGAAATCGATCCGAATCGAAGATAGCATGATTCGATTCGAAGGCTTCGCACGTCACTATATCATATAAAATCAAAAGGAACAACGCGTTTACTAAGGTCCGAGAGTTAGTCTGACTATTCCAAATTATTCGGACCTCGGTCTTGAATTACAGGTTTTACATTGACTTGGCGCGAAGGGCTACTGAATTGTCACTGATCACTCTCAGACTCGTATCGAGTTTTTCATTCATAACGTAGTGACGTTTGTGCACATTAATAAGCATATTTACATTTAAAAAAAACAAAAAACTTAATTATAAATTTTGTCTCGACAAACCTGTTGAACTTTCACTGTAAATCAAATAGTGGTATATCTCATCATCTGAGGGGTGAGACAGAACTGTCTCACCGAAAAAGGGTGATACTACTATGTATCTATGTTATCTACCATCTACTATGTTATCAGTGTCATCACTAAAATAATACACCAAACTGTAAATCCTGTGCTAATAGTATGAAATTTCCCATCGCCCACACCCTCCTTTCTAAGACAGGTACAGCTAAAATATTTTCAGCTTCTTTCTATACGACAGCTAACATAAAGCCCACATAATTTGAGACTTCAACCCGCAAGAGAAATATTATTGGAGCCAGTTGAAACTTACATACCAATGCTCAGTTTGAATTTTTGAGACCAACATTCTGTGATCATCAATGTTAATCTAATGGAAACATGATGTAAGTCTACACAGACTTCCTTTAAAAACTACAAAACACACTGCTACGACCACAACTCACACTTTATTTAAAGTTTTAAAAGTAATGCAGACAAGGACAATTTGACCACAGGCCAAGTGATAGTGAAAAAAAATACGATTTCAAGAAATCCTGGAAGTCACGAAGTTAATTTTATATTTATGTTCTGGTTTAACAAAGATAGCTAAGGCTAGGACTGCGTTGTGTGTAGTTCTGTTTATGTTTGTCAGACCATTATAAATAATACTAAAACTTACGTAAAGACGAGCTGCGTATCAATTTGTGTCAAAAACAGACATTTAAGACAGTCTCATAATACCTGAAGAACAAGTAATTCACAGAAACAAGCAGTAAAATAGTCCAGTTCACCCAGTTCACCCAGCTTTAAGGTTAGAAAAAAGCACAGCCCCCGTGACCAGATCGTTTCGTCTTAGATTCAGAAGTACCATCAAACCTCGCTACAAGGTGCACCTACACGCCCACTGTTTTCGAAAAGGGACTTATAGTCACACTCAAACTACGTTAGGGATAGTTTTTTCACGAATGCATTTGCACAGGCACGCAGTTTAATGTCCTGTTTCACTCCGAATCATAGAATTTAGAACATTTAGGGTTGGTATTTCTGAAAACAACAGGGCCTGCGCGCAGCGGCGCGGGACACTCTGGCCAACAATCACCGAACGACCGGCCGATCCAAATGGCCACGTTCGAAAACAACGTCTATACCATTGTTGGAGCTCTTCTAGCTGCAGTAAAAGACAATTTTGATTCGAACGCGCTTTTTCAAGGGAGCAAGCGTTTTTGGTGTAAGCTGCACAGAAGCGAAAAGGAGCGCTGCTATTGGTCGGATTCCATTTCCGGTGGCTCGGCTCCCCCCTCTCCCTCTGTTTTTCGCTGACGAGTCGAGTTTTGCCATGGAAACAGCGATTTCAACTCAAAGTTTCTCAAAATTGGCCGAACACTTTTCGACCACGTTTCGCCACTGAAATCAGGGCACAAAGTTCTACCACTCTGCCAAGTCTCATCAAAATCGTATAGAAGATTTCGGATTTGCATAAGGGGCCAGACTGACAAAAAAAAAAAAAAAAAAAACCAACCCTCGTGAGGCTATAAGGCTACTTCGTGCCTACAAAGTGAAAAAAAAAATGAGTTGCTGGCAACACTGCCTGTGGTCAAATTTTCCTTGTCTGCATTACTTTTAAAACTTTAATGAGTTGTGGTCGTAGCAGTGTGTCTTGTGGTTTTTAAAGGAAGTCTGTGTAGATTTACATAATGTTTTCATTTTATTAGCATTGATAATCACAGAATGTTGGTCTCAAAATTCAAACTGAGCATTGGTATGTAAGTTTCAACTGGCTCCAATGGTATTTCTCTTGTGGGTTGAAGTCTCAAATTATGTGGGTGTTATGTCAGCTGTCGTATAGGAAATAGCTGAAAATATTTTATCTGTACCTGTCTTAGAAAGGGATGTGTGGAAGCAGGCACTGCAGTTTGGTGAATTATTTGAGTGATGACACTCTGGCAGTTGACATTTCATGCGAGCTTTGGTATGCGTTTCACTCGGTTCAGACATATCAGCATAAAGAGCTTGGAACTAAACCAAGCTTAGAACTTCCCTTAAAATTGAGACTTGAGCCTATGACAGAAACACAATTACAACCTGTTGAAACTTACATACCAAAGCTTGCATAAAATCTACAGTGTCATCACTAAAATAATACACTTAACTGTAAATTCTGTGCTAATGGTATGAAATTTCCTATTGCCGAAACCTCCTTTTCTAAGATAGGTACAGCTATAATATTTTCAGCTATTTTCTATACGACAGTTGACATAAAGCCCACAATTTGAGACTTCAACCCATAAGAGAAATACCATTGGAGCCAGTTTAAACTTACATACCAATGCTCCATTTGAAACTTTGAGACCAACATTCTGTGATTATCAATATAAATAAAATGAAAACATGATGTAAGTCTGTGTAGACTTACATCATGTTTTCATTTTATTTACATTGATAATCACAGAATATTGGTCTCAAAGTTTAAGACACACTGCTACGACCACAACTCACACTTTATTTAAAGTTTCAAAAGTATTGCAGACAAGGACAATTTGACCACAGAATAATATAAATATCTTTCTACACTAATTGTTAAATGACTACTGAACAGACACGCTGTTTCCGATCTGTGCACGGTCGAGTTACGAAAAATTCTTATCATGGTGAGCCGCATACTACCCTAGGATAAGAAACTGTAGATACAGCAGTGTTAAATTGAGCACGAGCGGCGGGACGGGGAAGGGTAGGCCCAAAAACAGGCGCGCGTATTTTTATTGATGTAAGATCCGTTATCTCCCTACCGAACGGGACTCGTTGAAAGCTCGTGCTACACGGAAATATTTGAGGACTGCAGACCCAAAAATGAGGGCCAAAACACGGGGAAAGTCTGATTAGTAGTTTTCAAATAGGGACCGAAACATGACATTTTCCGTCATCTCTTATCTGTAAGATCCGTCATCATTTCGCTATATTTTGAAGGGGTTACATGTGAAAATGAACTTGACGCGCGCCCAAGCTGTAAGAGTTACCTAGGGGTCCTCTTGATTCCATCCGAACCATAATTGGCCCCGAAATAGATATTTCATTTTAGGGATTTGTGGCGCTTAGAATTTGCCCTTACGCGCGGTGTCATCCAAGACCCTTTTTTCCGTGAGACTTTTTGTATCGCCGGAAATTGGTGGGACGTCTCACCCTTTGAATTTCAGTGTTATAACGAAATCAAAAACGTCAATGAATATAAATCGTGTCTATTGAAGGATGAGTGTTGGATACCGTAAACTTACTGCGGATGATCTGCTGCCTCGAGAGTGAGGTCCTCAAGGTTCTCTAGTTGTCCAATAACGTCGAACATTGACTGATGCTGCGCCGGATTTCCTCGAGCGCTGCCGTCGAATGATCGTAAGCTGCTACAGTTGCGTTCAATTAGCCTGAGCAGCATCTGGCAAAATACGAATCAAGGCATTATTAAACTACTCCTCATTTGAGGCGGGGGCGGGACATAGTGGGCCAGAAGACCGGCGAGGGTGGCAAAATCCCGAACGCGTTTTGCGCTCCAGAGTCGCAAACGGGACTCGAATCAACCGAGTAACCCCACCAATGGGTTCCTCGTCCGGAGAGAAGTCCATTGGTGGGGTCACACGTTCGGTTCAATTCCCATTGACCGACCCTAGAGCTGGAAACGCATGTAGGGTTTCTGCCGCCTGCACATTTCTCAACGTAAGTAATCCGACAAGCAAGAAAACTGTTCGAGCGAACGAACAGAATCGCGAGCAGCCCAGCGCGCGCAAGACGAACGCAATCAACTTCTCATAAAACTCAGATTTTTTCATCAGCTGATTTGATAAATAAACGCAGACGCCTCAAGACACATTTAAATGTAGCTTGTTTCCCTTGTTGATAACCACGTTCGTTTCACACGCTGGCCCTCTACTGCGATTCTGTTCGCTCCACACCAAAGCCTTATGTACTTTATTGTACATAGTTATGCACGATTTTGCACATGCGTTTGTGGGCAAATGTTTTACGTTGTTTTGCGTAAAATTATGCAGAAGGTTACACAAGTGAAAAATCGCGCATAACTATGTACACAAAAGAGCATAAGTATTTAGTGTGACGATCGCTCGTCTGATCACGATAGACGACGCTGAATGCATACAGGACAAGTCCCTCAGAGCAGCGAGGCTTGTTCACCGACACTCACAGTTGTTCGCGCATCGCATAACTTACCGATCTAGCAGGTCCCGGCATGGCCCACGAATTGCCTAGCTGAATCTCCCTGATGGAGGCGCGGCACCGGCTCATCACTTCCTCCACGGAGGGCCCGCTTCCCTCTCCATTGACCGGCCGGTTCGCAGCGAACTCCACGCGACGCAGGGCTGGGGCTCGCAGGAGGATCCGCGGCGCCAAAAGGTCCACACAACGCCCACTTACATACTCCACCTGTCATGCAACAGAAAGTTAAGGTTATTGTTAAGTGAAAAAAGTGACTATTTAACATTTTTTTAAATACTTGTTTCAGATGTCTTAACTTATGAGTAAGATTTCCTTTCCATTGCATAAACTCATATGCCAAGAGTAGGGCCCCAGCTCATTTTAGTTTTTGAGTTATAGATGTTTACGTAAACTTTAAATCGTTTCTCTCAAATTCTCCTGACGACAAAGGAAAAGCTACTCAGTCTTCAGATTCTGGCAAATGTAACTTTTTTACAGAGGAAAAGGATAGCATTGCCGTTTTGATAATATCTCCTTTTGTTTTCCTGAAAAAACAAAAACAAGATCGAACTGGGTCAAAATCTGTCAAATTTGAAGAAAAATAAGAATGGGCAGAGTAAAATAGCTTTTACAGCTTCTTCTGGACTGACATTTTCAAATGTGCCAACGCTTTCTTTTTCTTAGGTCTTTGAAGGTTTAATTGCCAGAATCTAAGGTTTTGGTAATTTTCCTTTGTTGTGAGGAAACTTTGGGACAAACGGCTAACAGTTTGCGTAAACATCCATATCTCAGAAACTAATGAGAATTAGGGTACCCAACTTTGGGAATAAATTCATGTTATAGTGGTTGAGTTTTGACAACAAAATGAACTTTCGTGTGACAAATATTTCTAGGACACGCCAGTGTTACTTTACAGTATCCTTGAACGAGGGGTGGGGGTTAGTTGGGGAAGAAATGTACAGGGTTAGAAATGTACAACTCCTGTGGAGCTGATATTTTGACTCTGAGCCATCCCTAAACCAGTAATTTCAACTTCACGTGAAAGTCTGAGTGTGAAATACTTGTTAAATGGATGTCGAAGCCTGGTGCAGTATGCCACTAGGGGGTGTACTTTTCTTACCCTGCACTTTTCTTCCCCAACCTACCCCAACGGACAAGTTGCGGAGGGGAGGTATACAGGGTAAGAAAAGTACACCCTTATGGAGCTGATACCTTGACTTTGGGCCATTCCATGACCAGTCATTTCATCTGAAAATTAAAATCTGAGAGTGAAATATCTGTTGAAGCAATATGTTGCGATGTCAGTCATACTGGGTGTACTTTTCCTCCCCAACTTACACCTGAATCACTGAGCAACAAATGAATACCGTTGAGTACACCTTACAAAACTCATAAACTTCACTTTTTTAAACACAAACATTGAAACTAAAATCCTGCCTTCCTGATTTTAACGAAACATTGAAAATGAAAAAAGACATGAGTACTTAAACACAAGTTTATGAGCATAACTTCACCAAGCGAATTGAAAAACGTTAAGAGGGGAAGCCAAGAATTTTTCAAACAATCTCCTTGTTCAATTGTTTTTTCTGACTTAAATTTGTTGAAAGTTGAAAACAATAGGTGTGCTTGGCAGTAAAGGGAAGACATTTTGATGTACTGCAACAAAAAGCCCTGACAGTGTTACATTTAGGTCTGCTCAAACTCCCATTTCAATAACTTTGCATAGCTTTCTGAGCATAACGCTTTTTGGATTGATCTCAAATTTTACTGGGCTTTTCTCAGATGCCAGTCGCAGTACCCCATTGATGCGTTCTTGTCAACATAAATATTCCTGTTCATGAACCAACTTTAGTTCAACTAAAACTTTGTGAGCAACCTTTCATTAAAGAGCTTTAAACTGTTTAGGCTTTCATGTAAGAAGTCTGTTTTCCTCATTTTGTATCATCTTTTATCATCCTGGTTATGTAGCAGGAACACTTATGTGGATCAAAGGAAACATTACCATCTACGGGAAGTAAACTGATCAATCACAACACTTTTCTGCTGATTTGGCCCCTACAAACTCATCATTGGAGCATCATCATCAACTGATTTTTCAGAAGAAGGAACTTCCTTGGCCAATAAACATATGCCTCATGCCTTTGAAGAAGTAATGAAAAAGACGAAATAATAGATTTGAAGTCGTGCAAAATCACACTTGTAAATCAAAGGCATTAAAACTATGCCCTTGCAGGGCGCAAACAATTTTACGCCCTTGCACGGCGTGAATTGTTTCAAGCCCTTGGAAGGTGCGTGAAAAGTATACAACTTCTGAACAAAATTTTACTGCTCTTCAAAAGGAATTAAGTCCGTATGCCCTAAAAGGGCGTGAAAGACTTGTTATGCTCCTAAGGACGTAGTTTTTCAGCCTTTGTTTTACCAGTGCATTTTTTGAAGCTCCTGCTACCAAGCCGCAGTAATGTCTGACATACCTTGACACACACACCCGCCCAAGCCAGCGGGGCCTTTGCCAGCTTTCTCCATCGACGGCAAACAAGACTCACAGAGTCCAGCATCGTTGCGCCGTCATCGATGTACTGAAATATGTTCAGAAGAATTTCCGTCGGCAGATTCTTCCCGACATTGCTCATGGCTGCAGCTGCAACAATACAAACGTGGAAAAATATGCAGCCCTGACGAAGGAATGTAGGACAGGGGTCGTACCCATATTACGTGACCGATTTTAGGCCACTGTATGACCCCGTCCCCCCTCCTCGTGACCTGGATAACCTAACCTTCTCATGTATTTAAGATAGGGCGTAGTATTTGGCTAGACCCCACCTCCCCTCAAATCGGTCACGTAATATGGGTACGGCCCTTAAGTCACAGAGAAAATAAAAACGTAGAAACATCTTACTAGAGTAAAAATAACACATCTCTACACCAACAAATCACTGAAAAAGTCAACCAATGTGCGAAAGAAACCGAGAAAGAAACACTCGAACAGCTTTCAGTCAACAGGATTTGTACAAAAATATGGAAACAACTGGGTAAAACTACAACTCAAACAGAAAGTTCTCATGATGCCGGCTCTTTCTTCAAATTTTGTTTATGAATATTTTACCTTTAAATGTCTTTAAAAGAATTGACAAACACTTTGTTTTAAAATTCATCCTATGACAATTTGAAGCAATTGTATCAAACAAGATGAAATTATGTCTAATTTTTTGACAATTGGTTGAACTGAAACCTTGCGTGCAAACCTTCTAATGAGAACTCAAAATTGAGTATGCCTTTATATCAGAAGTCCACCTTCCCATCACCTCTTTTGACACTGTTTAAGAAGGAGCATTCTTACAACTCATCAGATACCAAACAACCAGCAAGAAGTAAACAAATGGGCCAAAGACACGTGGTTTGTTCCAAAAACATTAATTTTTTTCATAACCTAAACGTTCAACCACCCTCGATACATTGTCTAAACTTTTCACCATGGTGAGTCGAACATACCAGAATTTCATACCCCGGACAAGAATAAGTGAAAAATATCAAGCTCAACCTTTAACGTTAAAAAATTTTACTGTCAAAGAATTTTTTAAATGCGTTCTGAAAAACAAAATTCCAGAGAGGCCATGTACGATGTGCAATCTTTATCTGGGCAAACTCAACATAAGGAGTACACATTGTACAAAGCAGTCAGTTAAAGACGGAATAATCTCACTTAGCTATCCGACAAATAAAGCAACGGGGAAAAAAATATGAAGCAACAATTGTTTGATCACAACACTAAACAATGAAATTACTTTAAAAAAAGAGGTATTTACAAAGAAAATGTCTTGCAACAAAAAGGATTTATTGATGTATGTGAAAGGATTTTTGAAAGCATAATGTAAATTATGATATGAACTGAAGCTAGAGTCAGTTGACCTCAGATGAGGAGACCGTTCACTCAACAGTGGGTAAGACAGAACATCATTGTAGCAGTTGCTGATAAATTCCAGAACAAATGGATGAAAATACTGAATCCGACACAAAAAAAAAAACAGGCTTTGCTCAAAATGTTAATCGACTTGAAAAAACAATGTTCTTATCAAAATTTGGTTCGAATGCATTCTAGTCAGCTATTTTCATCCAACACAGTCTCATTGTACAAAAGTAGTTTTGACAAAGAAGTCTGAAACTTGTTTTGAGGCCTCTTTGACCCTTACACTCCAAAGGTGCGGAGAGATAATACTTTATTCTTTGTTTCTTTTACCAAATAAGCAGGCCTCAGTTATTTCAAGTTTCCCAAAAAAGTACAGGTTGTAAAGGTATATAAGAACAAGTCCCTCTGTAACTTTGTACTCAACACATCAAAGTGCTGCGAGATGAAAGTTAGGCAAGACTGAATGAGCAAGGATGGTTCCGGAGTAGAAAATTCTATTACGAGGGAAGTTGAGCAAACACAGTGGGATGAAGGACGTATAGAAATCCATAAAAACACTTCTCAGTTACATTGCTACTGGGAGAAAAACCAAACACAACTCCAAAGAGGGATTTTTAACCAACAAATACCAAAGGAATCAAACTTAAGCATATTAGCCGTTTATGTACATATATTCACCCACAACTCATCTTAAATACAGCATTAAGCTTTGCTAAACAACACTATGATAAAAGCATCACTCAAGCACAACTCATTAAGTGTAAATGAAGAAATAAGGCTTAGCAGAAGGAAACACAACACATATAAAGGTTAAACCCACCCAGTTTTGCATTGCCGCACATTTGAACAGAACGACGAATTTAACACCGATAAAGTTTCATTTAACGTTAAAGTCATCACGAAATGACATTCCAAATACTATGCAATACTTTCCAAAACTTTAGCAGGCAAATGACTTGATTGACAGATTGAGCCCAAACGGACATCTGTAGTAACTATAACGATGTTGAACTACTTTTCAAATGCTACAGCACTTACTTTTCGTTTCTCTACTCTTCATGATAAGGTACCAACAGAATTACCTGCGTTAACTTTTTTACTTGAACAACTTACTTCGGCACTTAGGCCTTCACAAGAAATCGGACGGAACTCACACTTTTCGCCTTCGCCTAGCAAAGCTACCGCTAGATGGCAGCACAGCTCGTCAGAGAACGGCAAGTGAACAGCTCGGCTCGACACGGCTCGGCCACTCTGTCCGCGTCACTCCAGGTCCAGACCACGAGCCTGGAATCAAAGTTCTACATTTGGATGAGATTACTCGTAGATTTCCGCCCTGGTTATTCAATGGTCCCACTCATACGACCCCCACACTGAACCCATCGCGCTCAAGAACTACTTCGAAGATCCTACCATCTCTGGCAGAGCTCTGGCGTCAACGCTCTGCGCAGGCTTCTGCGCATGCATTCGGCGCTGGACTTGGTCGGACTCCAAAAAGGCGCACCGATCGCCTGAAAAACCGAAAAACCAAACGTGGTCTACACTGCACGGCCAGGAACCCTATTTTCGTGATCGTTAGCTCAAAATTCAAGAAATTCTTGGTTCCTCGGCTCCTTGAGATTGCCTACATTCGGGCGACAACGTTCAGCGCCACCGCACGGACGGTAAGCTAACCACTGTAATGGCGGGAGATTTGGAACTAGCGACACATTAAACAAGAAGACAATTAATCCCGTATTAAAGGGTGGCTCGTTCTTTACGTATGTGCATGGTGGAATGGAAGTGGTGGTTAACTGTTGGAAAGCTGAAGTGGATTATTAGGGTCAAGTATTTGTAACAGTGAGAATTAAATAAAATTGCTGAGATTGTCCATAAATTGTGTGTTAGACATGAATTTGCAAACCTAGATATGAATATTGGTGCACCATAACCTCTCTTTTCATTTCATTCTGTATTTCGTCAATAGATGGCAGCACATATCATATAGCTTCTGAACATAGTGTTCTATATTTTTTATTTCATTGTCATTATATTACCTGAAAACATCACTGAAAACACCAATTTTTGAAAAAGGACTTCAACATGACATACATTGGTTTAGGTTTTATCATTGTGTTCTAGGTGTATTAACTCCCATTGGGACTTAGACTGTGAACCATGTATGGACAATCTGAGCAGATTTTGGTGTTTTCTGTACTTTATGGGCCATAAATTGAAGAATAGTTCTATTATGACTACGAGCCATCGACATCAGCTTTCCAATGATACCAGTCACTGCCCTTGAAGTAATATATAATCAGAGAACAATCTCTGTTACACATTACATCCCACCAATACTCGTTCATTCTAACCCCTTGCATGGAAAATGTAAGTAAGGGGTAAAGAACGAGTAAAAAAGGTTTAGGAAGTGGGTTTCGATCTGTATGACCTAAATTTCAACGAAGATGATTCCGAAGATAGAATATTGTGGCCTTTAGTTGATCCCAGGCACATGATTGACTACTTTGTGGTACCCCAAGACCTCCTCTTGGGGTGGTCTGACTAAAGCTTTCGCGACGTCTTTTATTTAAGACCTGATGTTTTTTCTTGAGCTATTGATTTAATTGATTTTATAAATACTATTTTTAAATTAGGGTGAGGAATATAAATTTTTATTTTGTTTTTAAACAGGAAGGCTTTCAAAGAAATAAGCTGGATAAATAATTTTTTCAACCGATTGTTCAAGAAGAAATAACATTGGAGTTCTAATTAAACATTTGGTTAAAATGATCTGTGATCACAAAACAAGACAAAAGTCAATCAATAGCTCATGAAAAAACATCAAGTCTTAAGGGGGTATCCCAGTGTAGGAATGAAAAGTGCAGAGCTTTGCGCAAAAATTTATTCCTCCTAAACTAAACATCGTATCAAAACCAAATTTTAAGGGCTGAAAGTACTTATCCCAAGCCTCAATTCCCGCCCCGCCCCGCGTCGATACCCCGCGCAGGATCGGCGATACCCCGTGCGGCGTTTCATGGTCTCTTCAAACGGCTGCCACTCTGGAGCCTCAGGGCTGCGTTTGAAAAAAAAAAACGGAACAGGGAATTCTTACCTACATATGAGCCGAGGTCACAACGTCGAAGAAGAATTTTTTTTAAAAAAAAAAATTAGTATTTTTTCTAAAAATGTTTTTTTGAGTACCTTTAGCATGAAATAAAAAAATTTCAGGGACGAGATAGGTCAAATCTGGGAACGTCATTACCTGGACAAAGGTTGAGAGCTACTCTGTGCCAAATTTCAAAATCCTAGATCAATTTTTGTGGCCTACATAGCGGCAGCCGTTTCAAAAACATCAAACGGAGAAAAACGCGTTTTTCTTTCAAATTTCCTATTATATCTTTGTGAAATGAGCATTTACTATGGTTCAAAAGCCTCCTGCCGCGTTTGAATTGAGCGCTCGGGTGACCTGTACTGTATCTAGGACACCCTAAGGAACATTTTTAGCCAAGAAATTTTTTTTCGATTTTTTGACGAAAATACACTGGGATACCCCCTTAAATGAAAGATGTCGAGAAAGTTTTAGTCAGACCACCCCAAGACGAGCTCTTGGGGTACCACAAAGTAGTCAATCATGCGCCTGGGATCAACTTCAGGCCACAATATTCTATCTTCGGAATCATCTACGTCGAAATTTAGGTCATACGGATCGAAACCCACTTCCTAAACCTTTTTTGATGTGTTGCAAGTTCCAAATCTCCCGCCGTTACAGTAGTTCGCTTACCGTCCGTGCGGTGGCGCCACGGGTCGCAGATGTTAGCAGCAGGCCAGGGGAACGATCCGAACTTGCACCTTTCTGTACATGTTTGTAGGTAAATTCAACATGTTCTTCCGTTTAGATTTTCGGTACGAACTTAGCCGACCAGGTTCCACCCAACCATCCATATTTCATAAATACGATATACTGAAGTGCTTCTTACTGCCGAGGGTACTATTTGGTAAGGGTAAGGGTGCCGGGGTCGCGTCTTTGTAACAAACACGCCTGAAGACACCGTTTAGCGATATAAATTGGAGGTAAAAGTGAGTTACCTCCCTTTACCTCTTACCCATTTTCGGTGCAAAGGATAAGCGGGATAGTGTACCTTCCCGGCGCACTTAACATCTCATTCGCGTTCAGACGCTAACTCCGAATTTTTCAATTTTTGGAAAACCACATTTTGAGAAAACTATGATTTTGCTGATTTGCCGGTGCCGCCGATTCGGCACCTTTTTCATAACTTAGACAATTTGTTTTGCCGCACAGGGCTTCCCTTTTCATGGACACAATCGTCTGAGATCCCACAAGTACTGTAGTATTGAAAAAATGCCCAATTATGCCCGAAAAAGTAACAAATAGCAGTTCCTGTCACACAGAAAATAGAAAGGTCAGACTTCTGACCCTTAAAGGGGTGATACTAGAATGTTAGACAGAAAATGGTCATACACAAATTGAGGAGCGAATAAAAGGTGAAACACCAATGTATGACCGTTGTAAAGGTCATACGCAAATGTATAACCGGAAAAGGGTGGTACTTTTTTATATCACCGATGAAGGTCGATATATCCCGAAGCTAAACGAGGGCCAGCCTCGCAAATGGCTGATCTTTTTACGGTCAGACATTTGTGTATGACCGTTTTTTTCGGTCATACATTCGTGTATGACCTTTCTTGGGTCATCCATTTGTGTATGACCTTTTCATCGGTCATACTTTTTGTATTGCCAAAAATTGGTCCGATGTCTCACCATTTGAGTTTCAGTGCACTAACTGATATTCCTCATGTGATAAGTTTCATACAATTTGCAGCGATAAAAAGGCTTTTGTGATTCCTTCAAATTATCGCATCTGTGGCAGTTTTGAAAAAATTATCGCACTCTGGGCCCAGATTCTCACAGTTTTGGTGTAATAAGATGATTACTACGCTACCAAAGTGATAAATATGCTAATGCAATACAATAATTATTGCACTTAGAATGCAATAACTTTTTTCATGGCGCTACTAATGCAATAAAAATCTTATTGCTTTTTAAATGAGTTCATTATTACACTCAGAAAACAAGTGCTTTGGTCGTTTTTTGACAATTTTAGACAGCTTTAGCCCACCAGAAAACCCAAAAATATGACTTTATACACTTTCTACTCTTATCATGCTACACAACGTTTTTATAAAGATTTGGACTTATGCGGTATAAATATATGTCATATATGGCGTATATATGTACATATGTTTGCCTTTCTCATCTATACAGTGTCCAAAAAGGAGGCCTCAGTCAAAATCTGGTTCAATTCTGTCGAGAACGGGCCGTGCAGGGAGCTGCGATCACGAAAGTAGGGTTCCTTGGCCTATTGTGCACTGCACCGCCTGAAGTGGTCAAATGAGTGCAACTTTGCCCGCATCAAATGGTGTGCTCTGCAAACTGAAGTGTGTTCATGGTACATGCTCTCAAGCACACTCTTATTTTACAGCATACTTGCTAGGCACACGCTAAAATAGAGTGTGCCTTGCTAGTACACGCTGAACAATGTACTTGCAAGTACACTTTAACTGGCCCATGCTTTTAGATAGGACTAATAGAGTGTGTTTTAACGTGTACTTGCGCACACTCTTATTTAGCGTTTACTTCCCTGGCACACTCTATTTTAGCGTGTGCCGAGCAAGTATGCTGTAAATAAGAGTGTGCTTGCAAGCATGCTCTTATGAGAGTTTACTATGTATTCACGTCAGTTTGCAGAGTGGTGATTGCACACCACATGACAAACGCGGTACTTTCTCCTATCCGTTTACATGGCGCAAAAGCGGTTTGCACCACACTTGTGCTGAGACGACAAAGACCATGTTTCCTCGTGCGGACTAACTCTTCCGCGTTGGGTGATGCGATCTAAGTCACGCCTGAGACCAGGTTTAGGTTTTCAGTATTATCCAAAGTCGGGTAGTATTTTCCATACGAAAGATGACAAGAACAATGAGGTTTGCCACTGTCCCTCTCTTCACTAGCTGCATAGTGTCAAACATAATATCAGTCAATAACGTCATCTTGACATCATGTGTATTCATGAATATTCATGAATTACATAGTTACTCTCAGGTGAAAAAAGGAATTTTCCACCTGAGAGTTACTATGTAATTCTCAAACAAACAAGCTTTTCCCAGATATTCACTACATAAATTTTTGATTTGAACCCAGTGGTGCAATGAGTCAAACATCGTCGAATTTGACGTAATACCCGGATTTATGCCAAGAACCATCTCTGGACACCCTTCCCCGAAAAAAGTATTACATTTCACGCAAGCAGCTAAGAACGGGGGAAATGTCTGAAACCTTACCTTCTAGTTGTAATCCGCACCGACAAAGAAGAGGATGGGATTGTAGCCCGGTGGCAGGCAAACGGTGAGGATTGCAGCAAAAGAGACGAGTGAACAGACGGCAGGAGTGTCTGATGCTGGGCGTCAGAGTACGCGTCACGCGGTTCCCATCGTAGAAGACAGCACGGCATTGTTAGGACAATCCTGCAATGAGCGTGAAAAGGTCAGACAGGAAATGACTGCTTTAAAAGAATCTGCGCATCCTAAACGAGCCACACTTATGATAGATACTTATTTGAAACGTACCTTTCTGGAAAGAGACTTCCAGCTCGACCACTACAAATCTAAAGGTCAGACTTCTTGCCACTCCAGAGGCGAGACAGAAAGTTTCGCCAAGTTTTGGTCAGACCTGAAAGTCTCACCAAAATTTGGTCAGACACAAATGTCTCGCCACAAAATGGTGAGACTTTTTAGTCTGACCACACTCAATACGGCCCTTGCGGCCTGTTCCGAGATCAGACAGAAAAGTCTGACCATTTTGTGGCGAGACATTTTTGTCTGACCCTATTTTGGCGAGACTTTCAGGTCCGACCAAAACTTGGCGAGACTTCTTGTCTCGCCATATTTTGGCGCAAAGTCTTTCTATTCAACTTTCAGTGACATTTAAAACTTGCAACAGGGTATACTTTGGAGAAGATTCTAGCTGGAAACCGGCACCATAACGTGAGAAACAAATGAGCGTCGCCCGGCCGTGCTAGGCGGTAGTGGGGGCTTTATTCGGTTGAGTGGGGGCATCGTGCGCGCTTCGACTGTACCCCCACTCCGTCCACTTTGGCCCCCACCACTGCCCAGCACGGCTGCACGACGCCCTTTAGTTTCTCCCGTTGTCGTGCTGGCTTCCGGATTGAGTGTTCTCCGAAGTACCCTACTCGACGCCTCTTTAAAGAGTAATCCTTACTGTCAGTGTGGATTTAAAACAATCCTGTCAGTGCAGATGAAAGCCAATCCCAACTGCACATGACGTTGAGATCGATCCCCCGGGGAGGTCCGTGACGACCACATACTACACAACATAATAGTCGAGGGCTTTAATAGAAAGTTTCATCCTTCTTTAAAAACGTGGAGAAAGATAGCGATTCACTGATTGGCAGTGAAGAGCGTTCATGATAAGTTTTAGCCGCATTTGCAGAAAGGATAGTTCTCATTTCGCACTGACAGTTTAACAATTCTAATAGGATTGTCTTGAATCTGCACTGACAATAAAGACTATTTTTGACTAAGCGATTAGCGAAGCAAGTTACTCCAGTGGGGTTGAAAAACTTTTCCTGTCTGCCTGTCTGTCTGTGTGTCAGCAATACTCCTCCGAAACGGCTCGGCCGATCGGGGCGAGATTTTGCACGTATGTCCTTGGCTCACCACACGCTTAAATTCAGCTTTCTATCCCGAATCTTTCAGTCGTAACAACGAAATCAAAAAGTCAAAAAAAGTGCAACTTTTTGTGATTTTTCATTTAAGAGACATTATTACATGGTTGCGCATGGTTTGGAAGGTGCTGACGAAAATGGAATCTATTTCGACCCCTGACCAAAGTGTCAAACACGTAGGGGCTACCTCGACTAGAATATTCTAATATAATATACTTTGACCATTCATCACGTAGTCCACTACTCATTGCCTCAGTGAACCTTCTAATAGTTTGCCGAAGGCTAGCAGAGAGCGCCGCAGGCCAAAGTACGCACACTAAATTTATTTCTACGATTTTTGTTCAAAGCTTTGAACAAAGTTGCGCATACATAACTTTTGCACTACTTTGTGCACAGTATCGCTCAAATTCGTGTGAATTTTGGCACAAATTCGTGTAAAAGTTTGCACAAATTTTGTGCGAAACGGACGTATGCGCAACTGCGTGTAAAGCTTTGTACAAAATTATACAAATACATTTGGAGTGGGTGTAACGCCAGGCGTGGATTGTCGAAACTGGCGCAGCATCGCGAAGCCTGTTACGACAAGACACAGTCTGGCGTAAACCTACCTTGTATTAAGAGGCGTCAAACTTCATGTGGGATCAAAACAAATACCCCATCCCCTCAAGCGAGGGGGAAAGCACTCGCGTAACAGTCGGGTCACTCTGTCCGTAATAGCATGCGTAATAGTGTGCGTAATAGTACCGTAATAGCCGAAATGTTTCAAATTTGATCTATTTTATGGGTTTTTTGGTCTGTTTTCGGCTAAATTCCTAAAATTTTGAGGCGTAATAGAGCGTTATAGACGTAATAGTCGGGTCACAGGTTTTAAGAGTGATTTCCCCCTCGCCCTCAAGAGACCCTTCCATTCGTCGCCGAGGAACAAAAGTAATGAAAAATTAAGGAACCTGCAGGATCATTCCTGTACTTGGCGTTTGGATTACTTTGGTCTTTACTCACACACTGAATTACTACACTGTTAAAAAAGCCGTACTTTTCACAGGGAAAAGGTACGGTCATTCCGTTACCTCGGCGTACAGTAAAACCGTACCAAAAAACCGTGCTTCCCGTAAGAGCCCATGTTACTAAAACCGTACTCCGTACCCCCAAAACTGTGCTGACTGAGGAACGGTGCAACCAGGCAAATTGTCTACCAGCTTTGTACCGTGCTATTTCCTGTGGATTTTTCTACAGTGTACGTAGGTTATAGTGCATACGTAACGCACGGAATTAAACATGCACTACGTTGAGCACAAAATTGTGCGCAAGAACGCACGATTTTCTGCACACCCGCGCACTTAACCGTGCAGTCGACAAAACATGTCCCTAGGCATGGAATTCGCGTCCCTCCGAAGGTCCGACCCGTACGTCCACAGGGACTATCCCAGCGGACGTCCGTGGGACAGTTGGTTAATACTTATGCGCCACCAGTCGTTTTTGGAAGCCGCTAGAAGGAAAACGGTGCTTCAGGGATGCCAGCGCCACTATCACTTTAAAAAAGTGAAAAGGGTGAGTTTTTTTTTTTAAATAGTGAGTAAAAAGTGAACTTTGAAGGGTGAAAAGTGAGCAAAAGTGAGCTAAAATGTTCCTAAATAGTGCAACAAAAGAAAAAAAAGGTACTTGTGTGAATCAAATTTGTACTCAGAGATACATAAATAAAACATATTTATTAAAGGAGGTTTGCGACGGGCAGAAGCGAAGGGCACCAAACGCGGACACCGCTACGCCGTAGCGCCGGTACGGACACGCCTACATCCACACACACAAACAACAACCCAGCACCGCCTTCTCGAAACGTCGCTCTGCGCAGGGCGGGGACAGAGGACCTCGCTGATTGGTTGGAGGGATCATGGGACATATTGGCGGTAGATTCAAATAAACTTTGATCGTTTTCAGCAAAAATAGAGGAAATATAATGCTTTCTGTTCATCTTAGCCATTAAAATAGTGAGAATAGTGAGTATTTTAGCCGAAAAGTGAGAAAACTCACTGTGATTTTTCAAAAGTGAGTAAAAGTGAGAAAAGTGAGTCGCTGGCATCCCTGCGGTGCTTGTATAAATTGTTAGAGGGGTTCAGAAATCTGCTTGGGCCGCAGGTGAACACGTTTGAATGCCCATTTCGATTTATACAAGTATCCGAAGCCCTCCAAGAGGTTATAAAACGGAGCGGCTTCTGCGGCTATGTCTAAAACGAAAAATTTTTGAATAAAAAAATGCGACCCCCCACATTTCAGAACGTTGTTTAGGAGGTCGAAAACGCATTTTTAGATAGCCCTCAAAACAGGTCTAAGAAAGTTGGATTAAACTTATGCGCCGCCAGCCGTTTTTGGAAGCCGCTAGAAGGAAAATGGTAATAGTATAAATTGTGTGGTGGGTTCAAAAAATTACTAGGGCTGCAGTTGAACATCGCGGAGTGCCCATTTCAATTTATACAAGTACCCGAAGCCCTCCAAGAGACTTTGGAAACGGTAACTTAAGTCATAGATTCAGCCAGTCTTGCGACTTCTTTTGAGCCCAGTAGACCATTTTGAAAAAAGTCCCGAAAAAGTCAAAATTGCGGACTTTGAACGCGATTTCTTCAAAAACGGCTCGACGAAAATGTTTTAAATTTTAGGATGTTGTTTTGCTCAGCGTCCTCTACTGGTCGCAAATTGTTTCCAGGTATAAACGGCTGGCGCCTGGATTACCGGGGAGCCGCATCAGGAGAGGCCGTCCGTCTCTCTCGCACCATCTCCGAGTGCACACGGGTGGGACAGAGCAAGACAATGACGACGCTTTCGGAGCGGCAGAGCTCCAGAGGTCTACGCGCGCCTTTTTATTCCGTCACAAATAAACCTTTTCGCAAAAAAAAAAAAAAAAAAAAAAAAAAAAAAAAAATGAAAATCAAAAAAAAAATAATAATATAAAACCGGGACTTTGAACAGTCATGCACACGAAAAACTATGAAACTATCCCTACTAGACGGGGGAACTCTAGTTTGCTACACCTAAGTATACATATGTGAACGTTGAACATTGTTAGTAAATTCCCCCTTGGTAATGGCCCACAACATGTCCACTTTCACCATTTATGTGGCTTCTGAGGTTAATACAATTTGGCCGGACCAGACCTTCACTGGAGGGTGACTAATGAACCTCTGTAAGACGGGACCTAACCTGGCATTTCAAACAGGCGCTAGGCAGTAAATCTTACACTGATAAATCCTGACAAAGAGCTGCTCTTCGTCAAACAAAGGAAAGATACTTTGTAGCCTACGAAAGACTTCTTCGCAGCCTGCGAAGGATTGTTTCTTTGAATTACATACAAAATCGTTTGTATTACAAAGAATTTCCTTCGTAGACTGCGAAGCTGCCGTTTTTGTTGTATTACGAAGAGCAGTTCTTTGAAGGGTCATAAGTAGTTATGTTGAAAAAGAACAGCACGGATTGCACAGCAAGTGATCTCAACACAAACCGTGAGCGCACTGATAAATATATACGACGTTGAAGGACACAGTTGAGCGAGGACACAGGCGCGTACGCGCTGATGGTACACTGGCTAGCGAGTTAAAGTCGGCGCGGCAGCGACTCTCGGAGACAGTGTGCTACGCGCGCAAGTTCTCGTCGACGCCTAGTGCTTGCGTATTATTCCGACGTCCGCTGATACAACGTACCGGCAGTGTCGCCTCGCATCGACTATACCCGCTAAATATTTTGGTACAAATCTAGAATGTAGTCTCACTCATTTTATCGCATTCGTGCTTCCCGTGCAAATTTCCACGAAATTTCGCACAAAGTGGTGCGATTCAGCGTTCAAATTTGAACGAAAGAGTTCGCATGTTAAAAATTGATTAATACTGCGCACAAATTCTTCAAATATCTTGCAGTCACGTCGCGCGAGGGGAATACCGAGCTGTCTTGTAAGTGTCTCTTGCGTAACGTTACGCAGGAGAACGGAGCGGGCTGGTTTGGGGGCGGCGGCGTGTGCGTGGCTCCGCGAAGCGGTGACGAAGAATGGGTGGTGAATAGACCATTCTAGTCGTAGCTTGATAAAGAACAAGAAGAATCACAAAACAGTCCATTTAAGGCATTTAAAGAGCATATATTCGCTTCAAATCTGTCGCATTTAATGGAAAATATTTTCATTACCTTCCACCAAAAAGGGACTTAAATATTTGAAGTACAAGTGCAAAAAAAAATACACTTTCGCGATTCTTCTTGTTCTTCACTCGGCCACGACCAGAATGGACTATTGTGACGGTGCTCCGAAGTGCGTAACCATTATAATCAACGCCCCCATTGAACGCCTGTGGCGTCAAGAACAGGAGAAACATGGTGGCTTGGCGTAGCGTAGTGGCGTCTCACAACAAGCTGAAAACTTTCTCTCCGAAGCATTCCGTAAAGTGTGAGAGATAAAAGGAAATTATTTTTAATAGAAATCCGACACTGAAAAAAGTTTACAGGGACTCTTAGAGAACTTGCTTTCTGCTATGTTGTGACACGGCACTACGCTTCGCCACCCCGCTGCCACGTTATTATTCATGTTCTTCTGAACGCTTCAGGTCAAGCTTGAGGTGTTGAACGACAGACTCAGCAAGCCGACGAGTGAGACTGCTGTGCATCAGCTGTGGCTAGTCAGCCCACCAGCCCTGGGTATTCCCCTCGCCCGTGCTCGCAAGCTCTGCGCCAGCCCTGCGCAGCGTGCGGCCATCTCGCCTCAGCACCCGCAGTGCCATCTGAGCTGTCGAGGACGACGGACGTGGACGTGCTGCGCCGCGTCCCACTCAGCCTCATGTTCGACTCATTGCGTCGGTGTTGCAACTGGGTCGTCGTCGAGGGGGTCAAGTCAGTCGTCGGCTGGGTCTTCAAACGGGCCGCTGCGAGGGTGTCGGCCTTCTTTGGGCGGGCTCCTCCAGCCGGTCCTCGCAGTCATCCAGACGAGCGTCCCTACCGTTTACGCCGTGAACGCCGGTTTGAACGCCGTGTACCTCGTCCAGACGGTTCTCCCTGCCGTGAACGCCTTGTATTTCGTCCTGCTGGTGATTGTGGTCGTCCAGCCGTTTATCCCGATCATCTAGCTGGTCGTCCTGATCTGCAGGGAGGTCATCGCCGTCCTCAAGCCGGCCATCACGGATATACGTTTGTGAGAGGTAGGAAACGCTTCGTGGGGTACTCTCGTAGAGCGGGAGTCATCAGGCGTCGTATCCACGGGCCCTGTAGTGTATTTCCGCGTAACTTGAAACGGAAGTAAGAAGAAGACATGCAAGTGCTCAACTTCCGTAGAGGGGATGAAGATGGCTGCCCCTGCAACCCCTCCTCAGGCGAGGGGCCGGAAGTGGTGTACTTACTTGTGTTTTTCTAACTACCGTTTCGAGATTCGCGCAACCACCCTATTTAAAGATCTTATCTGTACGTTTCCGAATAGAATCTTATTTGAAGCGCAAGCGAATTTCACAAGGTATGGACATTTAGAACGTGTATGATAGTTCGTGAAACATATTTCTACACGCTCTACTAGTTTCTTTGATAGTTCATCTTCAAGTTTGAGTGAATTAAACTAGGAGTTAATTTGATCTTAAATGATCTAACTAAGCGAAGCCCGCTTGCGTTTCGGACACGAATTTTCTTCGGAAACGCCGAAACAAGATCTTCGATATGGTCGAAGGACCCTTCGATATTAACGGATCCTTGAACCGGAAGTCAAAGTATAGCAGGGCGATGAAACCGATTATGATTCAAAGTGAAATGGGGCTTCTGCGCAAGCGCTGATGCGGGTTCTGTTCTTCCAGTTGAACTTTGACTTCCGGTCCAGGGATCCGTTGAAATATTAATGTTGTCCCCTGTTATCGGCACCGAACCTGCACAGGGATTAAAATTGGACTAAAGGAAGACGAACAGTAGTAAGGTACCCCCTCAGGTCAGCCGTCGCCATCTTGGCACTCCTATGTCACCTGTCCTGACCTGTCCTTCGGAAAGGCCAAAATTGGGTCAATTTTTTTCTTGTGTAAAAATATAAATTTTTGGACATTTCTTGTCAATGTTTTTCTGGGCGAGGTTGAGATGCGAGCTCCAACCTCAGCCAGAGGATGGGTCTCACCAAAGCGTAAAACAAAAATTAATTGTGTCTAAATGGCTTTGTAAATTTCAGTGGTTATCCTTAAGTAAACGTGGTGAACAGAAGAGGCATCATGGGCGTCCAAGGACTGGAACGGTATATCACGACGACGCATCCGACATCTTGTCCGCGAGTCAGCATTGCTGCGGAGAAGTATATGTAAGTAGGTCAACATTTAGGTTGTAACACAATGCAAATACTTTTTAACATTTTTTTTAAATACTTGCGTCAGATGTCTCAATTTATGGGATAAATTTCAGTTCTATTGCATACACTCATACGCTAATAGTAGGGCCCCACTTAAGTTTCTGAGTTATGGATGTTAACGTAAACTTGAAGTCGTTCCTCAGTTCCTCTCAAATTCTTCTCACAACTAATGACAAGCTACTCAGCCGTCAGAATCTGGCAATTTTATCTATTTTTACAGTGGAGAAAGACCGCGTTTCCCTTTTTTTAGTACACTCCCTTAGTTTTCCTGATTATAAACAAACACAAGATCAAAGTGGGGCCAAATCTGTCATCAGGGTTCACACCGGTCAGGGAAGTCAGGGAAGTCAGGGAAATTGAAAGGGGAACTGGAAGTCAGGGAAATTTGATTTTGGTCAGGGAAATTTTGAAAATTTGGTCAAAGTATGAATTTTAGATGCCGCACGGGTGCAAGCTGCAACGCGTTTGGCTCTGGTAGTGGACATTAAATTTGATAAAAAGTCAGGGAAAATTAGAAATTTAGTCTCTGGATATCAGGGAAAAGTCAGGGAAAACAAAGAAGGGACATTGGTGTGAACCCTGTTGAAAGAGACGACTAAAATTTTATGCTAACATCCATTAGTCAGAAACTAATAACCATTTAATGCATTTCTTTGCTGACTTTACAATGCCTTCGTTTTCTTCGTAATGTATTACAATGCACTGAAAACGTAAGTGTGGTGAATCAACCACATTTGACTGGGGTGACACTGCAGAAAAAAAGGGGTCATTTTTACCGTTAATTTATTGCCAGAACTTTCCGTGATTTGAGATCCAGGATTATCCGTGGTCTGACACACAGGATTTTCCGTGATCTCAGAACCAGGCTTTTTCCGTTGTTTCAACCCAGAGTTTTCCGTACTTTGCACAGGGTGTTGAAAGGCCAAGTTTATCATGTGTGGTGACATTTTTTTGTTTGCCTTGACAAAACAAATCCATTTCTGCAAGTTTTTTTTTTTTTATTATTTAACAAGTTTAGAAATTTTACTTAAGAAAGTCTCCCGGTGCTCGTGGCGTTTCAACGCCCTGTGCAAAATACAGAGATTTCTGGGTTTTAATCAACGGAGAAGGCCTGGTTCTGAAATCACGGAAAATCCTGTCTGTCAAATCACGGACAATCCTGGATCTCAAATCACAGAAAGTTCTGACAATAAATTAACGGTAATAATGTCCCTTTTTTTTCCAGTGGAGACCTGTGGTGTCTTATTCCACCCCACGTACAAATGTGGTAAATCTTACACCCGTCCATAAAAGTGGTGTTGAAGACTATGATTTAGCTGTCACCTCATGTCTTGCGTAGTCAAGACCACACTATCTGAGGTGAAAGGAACTGTTCACATATTTTCGGTGGTATTCTCCATGGTTTTTAAGTGGTGCGATGCTCGCCACTGATTTTATGGGGTATTGACCGCATTTCCACGTGTGGTACATACTGGTAACCGCAGGTTTGAGCTTACTGCATATTACCTTTGGTTTGTGTCACACTTCGAAGGACAGTGTGCTTCATAGACTTGTCACTGCGTGCTCACGATAATTGTTATGGGACTTTTCTTTTCCCTTGAATGATGCAATGCCCATACGTCGGTGATACAATCTTGGGTCCACTGGGTAGTACAAATTTTGCAGTAGGGTAGTATTCCCGCGAATTTAGGAACGGAAGTAAGAAGAACACAAGCAAGTGCACAACTTCCGACCCCTCGCCTGAGAAGTGGGTTGAAGGGGCAGCTATCTTTATCCCTCCACGGGCGAGGGGACGAAAGTTGTGCACCTGCTTGTGCTCTTCTTACTTCCGTTCGAAGATTCGCGGAAATTTCCTATAAGATAGCTGTAATGTGATTAAAATTGCATCTTTTATGGTTGGGGTGTGCGAATCAAGGATTTTTGTTCCGAATCGAATCTTAAATTATTTTTCGAATACGAATCGAATTAGGAAAAACTCGCCCAATCGAATTCGAATCGAACTATACGATTCGATGCCGAACTTTTGTGTTATTTTATACATTTTTTCCCTATCTGTGCTCCTTAGTTCGAAGACAAACCACCAACGATTCGAAATTTCGAATTATTCGACATCGAACTCGGCGGATTCGTCTCCGAATTGAATCGAATTTTGCCTGATTCGATTCGGTACCAACTATTCGTACACCCCTAATTCATGGACCAAAAATATCCCATGATGTGTGCTCGCTGCTCAACAGCGCTTTGTTGCAGGAAGGGGACGGGCCGTGACTGCGCCGTGGCGGTGGTGGACGGCGGCCTCGTCATGTACGAGGATGTGAGCCGCCGTGAGCAGCTGCACGCCGGCCAGTTCAAGCAGCTCGCCGAAAGCATGGTGGCCTTCGCGTGTCGTCTCCAGGGTGAGCCTATGTCCAAGCTAGTGTACTCAGAACACTCTGTTCAACGTGTACTCACAAGCACACTCCCAAGAGAGTGTACTCAGATGAGTACACTCTAGGAAGTGTACTCAGATGAGTACACTCTAGGAAGTGTACCCAGATGAGTACACTCTAGGAAGTGTACTCAGATGAGTACACTCTAGGAAGTGTACTCAGATGAGTACACTCTAGGAAGTGTGCTTCAGGAAGGTAGTGCACACAATGTGCGCTGTCCTATGTGCACTGGTAAAACTAGAGTGTAGTTCTGCGCCAAATTCAAGCATACAACTACGCTTGAAGACTCTACGTCCTTTTTGAAGCGTACAACCACGCTTCAATGCAATTCCCCCATGCATTTAGATTAAAGGAAAGGAGCGCCTCAGCTCTTTTACGCCTTAAGAAAAGCGTACAGACTGAGAGCTTCACGAAGGCCGTGATACTATGCCTTAGTTTTACCAGTGTGTAGAGTACAGCGGCTGACGCTGCCCGTGCGCGTGTTGCAGTGCTGCAGTTGGCGTCGCCGCACGTGCTGTCGCTGCTTGAGAAGCGCGTGTCGGAGGACAACTGCGCGGTGGAGGAGCCGGCCCTGCCGCCCAGCAGCTGCTCCACGGAGGCGCTGCGCCCTTCCGCCTGCACGGCGTGCTGCTCGACGAGGACGACGCCGACGGCCCCGTCCGCGAGTTCATCGTACCCAACCAGGTGGCCGAGGGCGCCAAGCTGGAGCCCGCCGAAGCCACCCCGCTGCCGCTGGGTGAGTGGCGTCACAAGGGCCAGTTCAGAATGGGTCGGAGGAAGTGCCAATGTAGCGCGAATTGCCTGCTTGCCGAGGCAAAGTGTTGCCCTGCACTGGGAGAAAAAATGAAGGTTGGGACTGTTAATCTTAATGCCATACTCTTCACTGTACATCGAAAGAAGGTGTTTACCGTACCCAGAGATACAGCAGACCCTGTACCTCAAGGAACGGAATACGATGTACCCTGGGAATTCCCAGTTTGACAGCAATCGGTGTCAGAAGTTCCTAAAAGTACGATTTTGGACTACTTTTTAGAAACTTCCAACGCCGATTGCTGCTGTACTTAATGTCTGAGGCCATGATATGGCTATCATCTTTTGTTCGTCTTGATAAGATGTACTCATTTCCGCCATCGAATTGTTTCTAGCGCAAATTTGAGATTTTGTCTTTATTTTACATTTATGATGAATTCGGTGACTGTGAGTTTCCGAGGTACAGTGCACACTAAATTACTGTGTAGGTTTTTGTGTATACGTAACGCACCAAATTAAACATGTACTAGTTGCGCACAAAATTGTGCGCAATAACGCACGATTTTCACGTACAAATTCCTGTGTTACTATGTGCATGGTTCATTTCGTGCGCGGGCGCGCATTAAAACCTACACTGTAATTTAGTATGTGAAAGCATGTTCCCAGGGGATATCGGATTCCGTTCCTTGATGTACAGTGTCTGCTGTATCTCTGGGTACGGTAAACACCTTCTTTCGATGTACAGTGAAGAGTGGCATTAAGATTAACAGTCACAACCTTCCCAGCGTAAGACTATTTTAGACTTTGGACCTTTTTGTGACGCTTGTGTGTACTGAATCCCGCGTCCTGATCGTGGGCTCCCTGTCCGCTCCAGGAGGCCGGCGACGGCGCTGTGGAGGCCAAGGTGGGCGCGGCGTGCTGCGGCGGCGCTGCTTGCGACGCGTGCACCGCCAGCACCACGGCGTCTGGCGTCGACGCGGCGCTGCAGCAGGCGGAGAAGGCCTGCGAGGAGTAGGGCCGCTCGCCGTGCTGCCGAGAACGTCGCGCCGCGTCGCGTCTTCCTGGACTCGCACTGCGAGACCAGGCTGGACGGCCGCATGCGCCGCACGAACTTCATGGCGGCGCTTTTGTCGCGGCCACGGGTTGGGGCTCGGCTTTTATGACGTGTGACAATGGTCATGGATTTACCGCACGGATTTCATGACGTTTTGCCACTGTCATGGGTTGGCCGCGCGGACCTCATGATGACTTTTTGCCGCGGTTATGGATTGACTCATTGATTTGCTGACATGTCACCGTAATTCAAGTTTCTTTTCTTTTTTTATGAGTTACTGTGTTTATTTTGACTTTCTGAAACAAACTTTGATTATTTTTTTGTTAAATGTGTTGCCCATGCTCCTCATAGAAGCGGAGTACAATTTGTTTGTTTGGTGTATTGTACTTGTGCCACGGAGAAGTCGAGTAATAAAATTAAATCATCCTGATACCAGTCATTCAATTTTGTATATTTCTTGATGCCTCCGAGTGTACCATTTACTACCTCAAGTCTCTACGACGCCTAGTTGAAAATTTACAAAAATACCGATTTTTGGGGGTACGTATGTTTTAAGGTGGATAAAGGATGGGTCTGCGGGGGGCACCATTGGGCACCACTTCTTCACTGCAAATCTAAAAGCAATACTTAAGTACATTTTCTGGCGATACAATTGAGTATCGCCACCAAACGGCCTTACTGAAATATCCTGCCTTCAAAACGGCGATATACAAAAGCAGGGGGTGGCAGCGGCGAAGGAAGCGCGTGAAGCTATGCTCGAGCGAGATGCAGCGGTTACGCACTTGTTCGAGATTGTGGGTGTTTGCAAGACCAGGGGGCGGCAACGGCCTGGGGAGCGCGTGAAGCTATGCGGTCGCTCGGTGCAGGGGTTTGGGCCTTCTTCGAGATCTTCTTAACTAGGCCGTCGTTTGGCAAACGCTTACCACAGAGCATAAAATTTAGGGTAACATAGGCGTATTGCCCGAGTTGAAACTCTGAATGCAACTTGGATCAACAGAGGAAGCGTTTACATCAAGGTGAATGCCTTCATGTTTTTCCTTCATTTCTTGATTTATTGTACTTTTTGGTGTTTTCGCAATGATTGTTCAAAGTTAAATATTGCAGAATTGGGAATGGCAATACATCTATATTACCCTAAATTTCATGCTCTTTCGATCTATGTAAAGCGTTTTCAAACTACACCCTAGTTTTAAAGATCTCGAAGGAGGCCCAAACCCCTGAATCGGAGCGACCGCATGGTTTCACGCGCTCCCCAGGCCGTTGCCGCCCCCTGGCAAGACGCTTTGCACAGATCGTAAGAACAAGAAATTTAAGGTGCATTAGGCCTAGTGGCCTGCCTGAGTCCCCAAATATTTTAGAGTTTTCGTGTTTTTCGGTAAAAACCCTTCAATTTATTATGGGTAAAACAGGATGTATCGAGGAAGGCAATTAACCTAATGCACCCTTCATTTCATGCTCTTTCCATCGGTGCAAAGCGTTTTGAAAACAAAGGCCTGGTTTTCATCATCTCGAAGAAGTGCGTAACCCCTGCACCGAAGGCGCCAGCATCGCTTCACGATCTCCTTGGCCATTTCCACGCCCTGACAAAAGTATCGCCAAAATCGGAGTATTGCCAAGATTTTGCAATAATTTTTGAACAACTAAATGGGACTTCTTCATTGTTTAATGCCAGATTTTGGCGATAGTCCAATGTATCGGCGTTTTGAAGGCTCGGCATTTCGGCCCTCAGGCCGGGCTGCAGATACGGGCGCTCCGAATACGGCAGCAGGTGCTTCAGCCTTGGTGCGGGCAAGCAACCACGCGCACGGCGGCGCCAGCCTGTGCTACCGTGCTGGAAGGCGCCGTCAGCTTGTACGCCGGTCTCTACCTGAGTACCGAACTTGGGTACCCGGGTACCCAAACGGCATCCCAGAATCTTGGGATACTCGGATCCTTCTCCCTCGTCTAGGGCCTTCTCCTCATGCTGAAATTATTCTTATGCTCCGTCCTGGGCCAACAGTTCCGGAGAAGCGTACATCGAATGCAAGGTTGCTGTCGTTGTAGTGTCCTGTGCCAGCCCACCTCTCACAAGCTTCGTAGACCGCAACTGTGGCTTGAGCAGTTAAGTTGCACGAGAGCAGCAAAGTCGTCCGATAATGCGATGAATTCACCCTGACTGGCTCAAACCCACCGTCGCATTGACTTTGTGGCGCATTTCCCGCCAAACGGAGCTTAACTTTCCCGAATGAGGCAATGAAAGAGACGGTGCAGTAGAACAATATGTCGTTGCTTTTACCGTACTTGGCAAGGTTCCGTACTTGGCAAGTGCGGACAGTCCAGGCAAATTGTTGACCAGACATGTTCCGTGCTTTTTTCTACCAGTGCAGCTAGAAATGACTTCGTTTGCCTTCCATGCAACGCCAAACGCGTCACTTTCCACTGTGGCAAAAATGTACAAAAATGTACTGTGGGACTTACAGTCGTCTCCGTACACCTCAATGGTCTGCGACGGGCATGCGGAGAAAACTCTGAGCTGCACAGTGAATACTGTGAAGAGGCTACAGGAAATATTGGAATTAGGGCTACGGAGAAGCCTGGCAAATAAAAAATGAGCCGACTTATTCGCAGTTCTTTGCCACAGTGTCAGCAGCAGGCCGCCCGGGCCGCCTGAAGGGTGCCGTGGTGCGCCGCTTCCGTACCTTCCGGACCTTAACCGTACGCCGAACCCCAATATGTGTAATAACCTATGTGCGCGATAAAACAATCTGCAACAGTTGTAAAAGGGTACTGTAAAAGTCCCGGGCTCATTTTGCCGCAAAACAGAAAAAAACAAAATCGCACCTTGACCAAAATCCCGTTTTTGACAGGTGTTGACTTCCACCGTGGTTAGTTTTAGTCTGGCGATGAAATACGGCTTTATATTTGTTCATGAGCATTCAATGCTGCATTAGACGAGCAAAACCACAGCGAAATCAGACATATAGGTAAAAAGTTATGGCCGCCGTTCGAAAAGCGGAAATCGGAAAGCTCCTAAAAAATAATAGTTCAGATTGCCCACATTTTGATCCACGAGGCTCAACATAATGTGTAGGACTTGAAGAAGTTTTCTTACTTACATAAACAAAAAATTATCTAAATGTAAGTGCGTACAGTTTCTTTTTGTGAGTGGAGTTAAAATAGATACCCAGTCAACAAAACATGTCCGGCCGGGACCTCCGCGACGTCCCGTCCGGACGTCCCTAGGGATAATAGTACGGATGGCAAGGAATTCGCGTCCCTCCGGAGGTCCGACCCGGACGTGGGTGGAGGTCCCAGGAACGGACCGCGGACGTCCGCAAGGGACTATCCCACCGGACGTCCGTGGGACCACCGAGGTTAGCGTTCAAAATATTTGTTAAAATTTTTGTACGCCGGCGTCTTTGTTTGACTTCAATTTGCTACCCCTTATCACCCTCACAACTTTACCTTCCCTTGGGATCGCTTTGAGGCGAAGAAATTCGGTGGAAGTTGGGTGAAGTCGAACCTCCGCGATCTTCGTATTGTGAGCCAGGGCACTTGTGGGCAGAGTGCCATGCCGCGCCTTTTCTTAGTGATGTGCAGCGTCTCGACTGCATGCTACGTCGCGTCCACCGAAGTGACGTCCTCGTTGGACGTCCCGGGGAGGTCCCTGGGAGTTCCCGCGCGGACCCTTCCCGGGACCATATGCACTGGGTCTCGTGTTACCCACTGGGACATAACTTGGGTTCTTTTCCTCAAGGTGTAGTCATCGCATTGTTCGAACACGAACAGTATATCCCTGGGACGTCCTCAACAGACATTCCGCGGGACTAGCCAGGGACCCTTGGCAGACGGGCGTGTTGCCTAGCACCAAGGGGCCATTGGACGTCCCTGCCAACATGGTCTCTCCCTAGGGTGTCCCACAATATTTCCAAAATGCCTTTTTTGATGAGTGCCGGGGTGGATTTGAAAGATGACACAAAATGAAGAAGAATTGTGTAACGCAATTGAATTTCGGACAATTAAAAGTGCCCGCGCAACGCGGTTGAAGTTTGAGACAGAGTAGGGTGGGACATGGGGTTACAAAAACAGCCGTAGGTAAGCCATTTTTCAACGGATTTCCATTCCGATAAAGGCATTGTGTTTGTAACGAGAAGGCCATTCTTTTTTGTAAAAACGTATTTTCTGTACAACTCAATGCCTATCTTCCAGGGGCACAATTCTTTGCAAAACCAGCTAATTTCAAAGTTTAAAACCGTTTTTGACCCACTTTAAGTCATCGGATCTCAAAGAGGAGGAAATATTTAGATTCCGAAGAACAAATTACCCAGGAAAATGTGACATTCAGATTTTTATATGCAGTTGCCTACCTCTCAGGGGCAAAAAATATGACATTTTAGTGATTTTTCGTGTTTTTTGCGCCTTGAAAGTGCTTCCATATTTTTTTGAAGGTCATATTTAGGTTCCTGGTCCAAAGTTCATAGGATAAGGTACTTTTAAGTTTTCAAGATGCTGTTTCAATGATTACTTAAATATTTTATGCTTTGCCCCTAAGAGATAGGCAATCGCATTTTGAAGGCAGAAAAGTTCTTAATCCGATGTATTGTGGCCCAAGGAACATAAATATGACCTTTAAACAAACATGCAAGCACTTTGGGTGTGCGAAAAATACGACTATTTAATTTAGAGAAGTCGATTCGTGCTTTAAGTGAGAAAAAACAAAGAACAAAAAAAATGTATCTGTACATTTAAGCATTGGACCCTGGAGAACCCGTTTCCGTTGAGTCCCACTCTGGGCTGGGCAATAACTAATTCAACGAAAGGGCCTAAATGCGCAACTTGCTCTAGAGCGCCCAAAAGTTAGGCTAGAGGGTTCGGGTACGTGTCAAGATGTTCGTGAGAAACGGAGGAACAGGTTAGGTTAGGTGTACGCTAATTTTATTTGCAGCGGCCGCAAATTCATAATTTGTTCCCAAACAATTTGAACAGTGATTTCGATCTTGCCATACTCTGCAAATGAAGCGAAATCTTGGAAATTACCCCTAGACAAACGTTTTGCACCCAATCCAAAGCTACACGACGGTGGTCTTTCTTTTTCTTCACCTTGAACCAGTGCTGAGAAAATCGAATGCAAGTGAAGCGGTGCAGAGAGCGACGCGGGCGGACGGGATGCGCGCTGCACTCTAAAAAATTCTCTAAAAAAAGATTTTGTTGTAAAATTATGACACTTTTCTTCAAATGATAATCACTGTAGTAGTTGCAAAAGTCTTCACTCAACCAGAAAACATTTCGTACCTTCGTCGCGAAATTACAAAACTTCTAGTAAAAT
Source organism: Stenchaetothrips biformis (assembly GCA_030522485.1). NCBI lineage: Eukaryota > Metazoa > Arthropoda > Insecta > Thysanoptera > Thripidae > Stenchaetothrips > Stenchaetothrips biformis. The sequence goes on along the minus strand of CM060095.1, from coordinate 5,241,882 downwards.
TACGAAATGGTTGTAATTTGAAAATACAAAGGGTTTGTGATAAAAAATTTGCAAACGATTTGTTGTCATTTTACAAAAAAAATTCTTTGAGTGTGGCAGGCAGCACTACGCGCCGCCACGCTCTCCCCCCACTCTCCGCCCCTAATTGTCGGATTAAATATCCCGAGCCAGATTTGGAAAGATAAAATAGTTGGCTACGTAGTTAAGAAGAGTACTTTTACCCGAACTATGGACCAGTTGGACGCAAAATCGAAATGAAAATGGTTTTAGGATGCCGAAATTCTAATTTTTCGTGTTTCGGACCAAATATTTCCGGAACTACGCATCCAATGACGAAAACCATCGAATAACGTAGAATTGACGTTCAATTTTGCGACGAACGCCGCAAATCGCAACTCTCTGCGTCTTGTTTTGCGCCCAGGAGACAATTTTGAAAAAGTCCCGAAAAAGTTAAAATTGCGGACTTAAAACGCGATTTCTTCAAAAAAAACAAAAAAAGAAAAAAAAAACGGCACGACGAAAATATTTCAAATTTTAGGATGTTGTGCTCAGCGTCCTCTACTGGTCGCAAATTATTTCCAGGCGCCTGGAGTACCGGGGAGCCGCATCTGGAGAGTCCGTCCGTCTCTCTCGCACCATCTTCGAGTGCGCACGGATGGAACGGAACAAGACAATGACAACGCTTTCGGAGCGGCAGAGCTCCAGCGGCCTACGCGCGTCTTTTAATTCCGTCACAAATTAACCTTTTCACAAGAAGCAAAAAAAAAAAAAAAAAAAAAGAGGAGACACTCATGCACACGGAAAAAACTATGGAACTATCCCCACTACACAGAGGAACTCTAGTTTGCTACACTTAAGTATACATATGTGAACGTTGAACACTGATAGTAAATTCCCCCTTGGTAATGGCCCACAAAATTTCCACTTTGACCATTTATGTGGCTACTGAGGTTAATACAATATGGCCTTCACTGGAGGGTGACTAATGAACCTCTGTAAGACGGGACCTAACCTGGCATTTCAAACAGGCGCTAGGCAGTAAATCTTACACTGGTAAATCCTGACACAGAGCTGCTCTTCGACAAACAAAGGAAAGATACTTTGTAGCCTACGAAAGACTTCTTCACAGCCTGCGAAGGATTGTTTCTTTGAATTACATACAAAATCGTTTGTATTACAAAGAATTTCCTTCGTAGACTGCGAAGCTGCCGTTTTTGTTGTATTACGAAGAGCAGTTCTTTGAAGGGTTATAAGTAGTTATGTTGAAAAAGAACAGCACGGATTGCACAGCAAGTGATCTCAACACAAACCGTGAGCGCACTGATAAATATATACGACGTTGAAGGACACAGTTGAGCGAGGAGACAGGCGCGTACGCGCTGATGGTACGCTGGCTAGCGAGTTACAGTCGGCGCGGCAGCGACTCTCGGAGACAGTGTGCTACTCGCGCAAGTTCTCGTCGACGCCTAGTGCTTGCGTATCATTCCGACGTCCGCTGATACAGCGTACCGGCAGTGTCGCCTCGCATCGACTATACCCGCTAAATATTTTGGTACAAATCTAGAATGTAGTCTCACTCATTTTATCGCATTCGTGCTTCCCATGCAAATTTCCACGAAATTTCGCACTAAGTGGTGCGATTCAGCGTTCAAATTTGAACGAAAGAGTTCGCATGTTAAAAATTGATTAATACTGCGCACAAATTCTTCAAATATCTTGCAGTCGCGTCGCGCGAGAGGAATACCGAGCTGTCTTGTAAGTGTCACTTGCGTAACGTTACGCAGGAGAACGGAGCGGGCTGGTTTAGGGGCGGCGGCGTGTGCGTGGCTCCGCGAAGCGGTGACGAAGAATGGGTGGTGAATAGGGTATTTCAGCTAATCTTGAAACGGAAGTAAGAAGAACACAAGTAAGTGCAGAACTTCCGTCCCCTCGCCTGTTGGGGGAAATAAAGATGGCTGCCCCTTCAGCCCCCTCCTCAGGCGAGGGGACGGAAGTTGTGCACTTACTTGTGTTCTTCTTACTTCCGTTTCAAGATTCGCTGAAATACCCTATTAGACCATTCTAGTCGTAGCTTGATAAAGAACAAGAAGAATCACAAAACAGTCCATTTAAGGCATTTAAAGAGCATATATTTGCTTCAAATCTGTCGCATTTAATGGAAAATATTTTCATTACCTTCCACTAAAAAGGGACTTAAATATTTGAAGTACAAGTGCAAAAAAAATACACTTTCGCGATTCTTCTTGTTCTTCACTCGGCCACGACCAGAATGGACTATTGTGACAGTGCTCCGAAGTGCGTAACCATTATAATTAACGCCCCCATTGAACGCCTGTGGCGTCAAGAACAGGAGAAACATGGCGGGGTGGCGTGGCGTAGCGTAGGGGCGTCTCACAACGAGCGTAACACTTTCTCTCCGAAGCATTCCGTAAAGTGTGAGAGATATAAGGAAATTATTTTCAATGAAAATCCGACACTGAAAAAGCTTACGGGGACTCTTAGAGAACTTGCTTTCTGCCGTGTTGTGACACGGCACTACGCTTCGCCTCCCCGCTGCCACGTTCTTATTCATGTTCTTCTGAACGCTTCAGGTCAAGCTTGAGGTGTTGAACCACAGGCTCAGCAAGCCGACGAGTGAGACTGCTGTGCATCAGCTGTGGCTAGTCAGCCCACCAGCCCTGGGTATTCCCCTCGCCCGTGCTCGCAAGCCCTGCGCCAGCCCTGAGCAGCGTGCGGCCATCTCGCCTCAGCACCCGCAGTGCCATCTGAGCTGTCGAGGACGACGGACGTGGACGTGCTGCGCCGCGTCCCACTCAGCCTCATGTTCGACTCATTGCGTCGGTGTTGCAACTGGGTCGTCGAGGGGGTCAAGTCAGTCGTCGGCTGGGTCTTCAAACGGGCCGCTGCGAGGGTGTCGGCCTTCTTTGGGCGGGCTCCTCCAGCCGGTCCTCGCAGTCATCCAGACGAGCGTCCCTACCGTTTACGCCGTGAACGCCGGTTTGAACGCCGTGTACCTCGTCCAGACGGTTCTCCCTGCCGTGAACGCCTTGTATTTCGTCCTGCTGGTGATTGTGGTCGTCCAGCCGTTTATCCCGATCATCTAGCTGGTCGTCCTGATCTGCAGGGAGGTCATCGCCGTCCTCAAGCCGGCCATCACGGATATACGTTTGTGAGAGGTAGGAAACGCTTCGTGGGGTACTCTCGTAGAGCGGGAGTCATCAGGCGTCGTATCCACGGGCCCTGTAGTGTATTTCCGCGTAACTTGAAACGGAAGTAAGAAGAAGACATGCAAGTGCTCAACTTCCGTAGAGGGGATGAAGATGGCTGCCCCTGCAACCCCTCCTCAGGCGAGGGGCCGGAAGTGGTGTACTTACTTGTGTTTTTCTAACTACCGTTTCGAGATTCGCGCAACCACCCTATTTAAAGATCTTATCTGTACGTTTCCGAATAGAATCTTATTTGAAGCGCAAGCGAATTTCACAAGGTATGGACATTTAGAACGTGTATGATAGTTCGTGAAACATATTTCTACACGCTCTACTAGTTTCTTTGATAGTTCATCTTCAAGTTTGAGTGAATTAAACTAGGAGTTAATTTGATCTTAAATGATCTAACTAAGCGAAGCCCGCTTGCGTTTCGGACACGAATTTTCTTCGGAAACGCCGAAACAAGATCTTCGATATGGTCGAAGGACCCTTCGATATTAACGGATCCTTGAACCGGAAGTCAAAGTATAGCAGGGCGATGAAACCGATTATGATTCAAAGTGAAATGGGGCTTCTGCGCAAGCGCTGATGCGGGTTCTGTTCTTCCAGTTGAACTTTGACTTCCGGTCCAGGGATCCGTTGAAATATTAATGTTGTCCCCTGTTATCGGCACCGAACCTGCACAGGGATTAAAATTGGACTAAAGGAAGACGAACAGTAGTAAGGTACCCCCTCAGGTCAGCCGTCGCCATCTTGGCACTCCTATGTCACCTGTCCTGACCTGTCCTTCGGAAAGGCCAAAATTGGGTCAATTTTTTTCTTGTGTAAAAATATAAATTTTTGGACATTTCTTGTCAATGTTTTTCTGGGCGAGGTTGAGATGCGAGCTCCAACCTCAGCCAGAGGATGGGTCTCACCAAAGCGTAAAACAAAAATTAATTGTGTCTAAATGGCTTTGTAAATTTCAGTGGTTATCCTTAAGTAAACGTGGTGAACAGAAGAGGCATCATGGGCGTCCAAGGACTGGAACGGTATATCACGACGACGCATCCGACATCTTGTCCGCGAGTCAGCATTGCTGCGGAGAAGTATATGTAAGTAGGTCAACATTTAGGTTGTAACACAATGCAAATACTTTTTAACATTTTTTTTAAATACTTGCGTCAGATGTCTCAATTTATGGGATAAATTTCAGTTCTATTGCATACACTCATACGCTAATAGTAGGGCCCCACTTAAGTTTCTGAGTTATGGATGTTAACGTAAACTTGAAGTCGTTCCTCAGTTCCTCTCAAATTCTTCTCACAACTAATGACAAGCTACTCAGCCGTCAGAATCTGGCAATTTTATCTATTTTTACAGTGGAGAAAGACCGCGTTTCCCTTTTTTTAGTACACTCCCTTAGTTTTCCTGATTATAAACAAACACAAGATCAAAGTGGGGCCAAATCTGTCATCAGGGTTCACACCGGTCAGGGAAATCAGGGAAGTCATGGAAAAGTCAGGGAAATTGAAAGGGGAACTGGAAGTCAGGGAAATTTGATTTTGGTCAGGGAAATTTTGAAAATTTGGTCAAAGTATGAATTTTAGATGCCGCACGGGTGCAAGCTGCAACGCGTTTGGCTCTGGTAGTGGACATTAAATTTGATAAAAAGTCAGGGAAAATTAGAAATTTAGTCTCTGGATATCAGGGAAAAGTCAGGGAAAACGAAGAAGGGACATTGGTGTGAACCCTGTTGAAAGAGACGACTAAAATTTTATGCTAACATCCATTAGTCAGAAACTAATAACCATTTAATGCATTTCTTTGCTGACTTTACAATGCCTTCGTTTTCTTCGTAATGTATTACAATGCACTGAAAACGTAAGTGTGGTGAATCAACCACATTTGACTGGGGTGACACTGCAGAAAAAAAGGGGTCATTTTTACCGTTAATTTATTGCCAGAACTTTCCGTGATTTGAGATCCAGGATTATCCGTGGTCTGACACACAGGATTTTCCGTGATCTCAGAACCAGGCTTTTTCCGTTGTTTCAACCCAGAGTTTTCCGTACTTTGCACAGGGTGTTGAAAGGCCAAGTTTATCATGTGTGGTGACATTTTTTTGTTTGCCTTGACAAAACAAATCCATTTCTGCAAGTTTTTTTTTTTTTATTATTTAACAAGTTTAGAAATTTTACTTAAGAAAGTCTCCCGGTGCTCGTGGCGTTTCAACGCCCTGTGCAAAATACAGAGATTTCTGGGTTTCAATCAACGGAGAAAGCGTGGTTCTGAAATCACGGAAAATCCTGTCTGTCAAATCACGGACAATCCTGGATCTCAAATCACAGAAAGTTCTGACAATAAATTAACGGTAAGAATGTCCCTTTTTTTTCCAGTGGAGACCTGTGGTGTCTTATTCCACCCCACGTACAAATGTGGTAAATCTTACACCCGTCCATAAAAGTGGTGTTGAAGACTATGATTTAGCTGTCACCTCATGTCTTGCGTAGTCAAGACCACACTATATGAGGTGAAAGGAACTGTTCACATATTTTCGGTGGTATTCTCCATGGTTTTTAAGTGGTGCGATGCTCGCCACTGATTTTATGGGGTATTGACCGCATTTCCACGTGTGGTACATACTGGTAACCGCAGGTTTGAGCTTACTGCATATTACCTTTGGTTTGTGTCACACTTTGAAGGACAGTGTGCTTCATAGACTTGTCACTGCGTGCTCACGATAATTGTTATGGGACTTTTCTTTTCCCTTGAATAATGCAATGCCCATACGTCGGTGATACAATCTTGGGTCCACTGGGTAGTACAAATTTTGCAGTAGGGTAGTATTCCCGCGAATTTAGGAACGGAAGTAAGAAGAACACAAGCAAGTGCACAACTTCCGACCCCTCGCCTGAGAAGTGGGTTGAAGGGGCAGCTATCTTTATCCCTCCACGGGCGAGGGGACGAAAGTTGTGCACCTGCTTGTGCTCTTCTTACTTCCGTTCGAAGATTCGCGGAAATTTCCTATAAGATAGCTGTAATGTGATTAAAATTGCATCTTTCATGGTTGGGGTGTGCGAATCAAGGATTTTTGTTCCGAGTCGAATCTTAAATTATTTTTCGAATACGAATCGAATTAGGAAAAACTCGCCCAATCGAATTCGAATCGAACTATACGATTCGATGCCGAACTTTTGTGTTATTTTATACATTTTTTCTCCTATCTGTGCTCCTTAGTTCGAAGACAAACCACTAACGATTCGAAATTTCGAATTATTCGACATCGAACTCGGCGGATTCGTCTCCGAATTGAATCGAATTTTGCCTGATTCGATTCGGTACCAACTATTCGTACACCCCTAATTCATGGACCAAAAATATCCCATGATGTGTGCTCGCTGCTCAACAGCGCTTTGTTGCAGGAAGGGGACGGGCCGTGACTGCGCCGTGGCGGTGGTGGACGTCGGCCTCGTCATGTACGAGGATGTGAGCCGCCGTGAGCAGCTGCACGCCGGCCAGTTCAAGCAGCTCGCCGAAAGCATGGTGGCCTTCGCGTGTCGTCTCTAGGGTGAGCCTATGTCCAAGCTAGTGTACTCAGAACACTCTGTTCAACGTGTACTCACAAGCACACTCCCAAGAGAGTGTACTCAGATGAGTACACTCTAGGAAGTGTACTCAGATGAGTACACTCTAGGAAGTGTACTCAGATGAGTACACTCTAGGAAGTGTACTCAGATGAGTACACTCTAGGAAGTGTGCTTCAGGAAGGTAGTGCACACAATGTGCGCTGTCCTATGTGCACTGGTAAAACTAGAGTGTAGTTCTGCGCCAAATTCAGGCATACAACTACGCTTGAAGACTCTACGTCCTTTTTGAAGCGTACAACCACGCTTCAATGCAATTCCCCCATGCATTTAGATTGAAGGAAAGGAGCGCCTGAGCTCTTTTACACCTCAAGAAAAGCGTACAGACTGAGAGCTTCACGAAGGCCGTGATACTACGCCTTAGTTTTTCCAGTGTGTAGAGTACAGCGGCTGACGCTGCATGTGCGCATGTTGCAGTGCTGCAGTTGGCGTCGCCACACGTGCTGTCGCTGCTTGAGAAGCGCGTGTCGGAGGACATCTGCGCGGTGGAGGAGCCGGCCCTGCCGCCCAGCAGCTGCTCCACGGAGGCGCTGCGCCCTTCCGCCTGCACGGCGTGCTGCTCGACGAGGCCGTCGCCGACGGCCCCGTCCGCGAGTTCATCGTACCCAACCAGGTGGCCGAGGGCGCCAAGCTGGAGCCCGCCGAAGTCACCCCGCTGCCGCTGGGTGAGTGGCGTCACAAGGGCCAGTTCAGAATGGGTCGGAGGAAGTGCCAATGTAGCGCGAATTGCCTGCTTGCCGAGGCAAAGTGTTGCCCTGCACTGGGAGAAAATATGAAGGTTGGGACTGTTAATCTTAATGCCAGTCTTCACTGTACATCGAAAGAAGGTGTTTACCGTACCCAGAGATACAGCAGACCCTGTACCTCAAGGAACGGAATACGATGTACCCTGGAAATTTCCAGTTTAACAGCAATCGGTGTCAGAAGTTCCTAAAAGTACGATTTTAGACTACTTTTAGAAACTTCCAACGCCGATTGCTGCTGTACTTAATGTCTGAGGCCATGATATGTCTATCATCTTTTGTTCGTCTTGATAAGATGTACTCATTTCCGCTACGAATTGTTTCTAGCGCAAATTTGAAATTTTGTCTTTATTTTACATTTATGATGAATTCGGTGACTGCGAGTTTCCGAGGTACAGTGCACACTAAATTACTATGTAGGTTTTTGTGCATACGTAACGCACCAAATTAAACATGTACTAGTTGCGCTCAAAATTGTGCGCAACAACGCACGATTTTCACGTACAAATTCCTGTGTTACTATGTGCATGTTTAATTTCGTGCGCGGGCGCGCATTAAAACCTACACTGTAATTTAGTGTGTGAAAGCATGTTCCCAGGGGATATGGGATTCCGTTCCTTGATGTTCAGTGTCTGCTGTATCTCTGGGTACGGCAAACACCTTCTTTCGATGTACAGGTAAGAGTGGCATTAAGATTAACAGTCACAACCTTCATTTTTTCTCCCAGTGTAAGACTATTTTAGACTTTTGACCTTTTTGTGACGCTTGTGTGTACTGAATCCCGCGTCCTGATCGTGGGCTCCCTGTCCGCTCCAGGAGGCCGGCGACGGCGCTGTGGAGGCCAAGGTGGGCGCGGCATGCTGCGGCGGCGCTGCTTGCGACGCGTGCACCGCCAGCACCACGGCGTCTGGCGTCGACGCGGCGCTGCAGCAGGCGGAGAAGGCCTGCGAGGAGTAGGGCCGCTCGCCGTGCTGCCGAGAACGTCGCGCCGCGTCGCGTCTTCCTGGACTCGCACTGCGAGACCAGGCTGGACGGCCGCATGCGCCGCACGAACTTCATGGCGGCGCTTTTGTCGCGGTCATGGGTTGGGGCTCGGCTTGTATGACGTGTGACAATGGTCATGGATTTACCGCACGGATTTCATGACGTTTTGCCACTGTCATGGGTTGGCCGCACGGACCTCATGATGCCTTTTTGCCGCGGTTATGGATTGACTCATTGATTTGCTGACATGTCACCGTAATTCAAGTTTCTTTTCTTTTTTTATGAGTTACTGTGTTTATTTTGACTTACTGAAACAAACTTTGATTATTTTTTTGTTAAATGTGTTGCCCATGCTCCTTATAGAAGCGGAGTACAATTTGTTTGTTTGGTGTATTGTACATGTGCCACGGAGAAGTCGAGTATTAAATTAAAATCATCCTGATACCAGTCATTCAATTTTGTATATTTCTTGATGCCTCCGAGTGTACCATTTACTACCTCAAGTCTCTACGACGCCTAGTTGAAAAGTTACAAAAATACCGATTTTTGGGGGGTACGTATGTTTTAAGGTGGATAAAGCAGGGGTCTGCAGGGGGCACCATTGGGCACCACTTCTTCACTGCAAATCTAAAGGCAATACTTAAGTACATCGCCACCAAACGGCCTTACCGAAATATCCTGCCTTCAAAACGGTGATATACAAAAGCAGGGGGTGGCAGCGGCGAAGGAAGCGCGTGAAGCTATGCTCGAGCGAGATGCAGCGGGTACGCACTTGTTCGAGATTATGGGTGTTAGCAAGACCAGGGGGCGGCAACGGCCTGGGGAGCGCGTGAAGCTATGCGGTCGCTCGGTGCAGGGGTTTGGGCCTTTTCCGAGATCTTCTAAACTAGGCCGTCGTTTGGCAAACGCTTACCACAGAGCATAAAATTTAGGGTAACATAGGCGTATTGCCCGAGTTGAAACTCTGCATGCAACTTGGATCAACAGAGGAAGCGTTTACATCAAGGTGAATGCCTTCATGTTTTTCCTTCATTTCTTGATTTATTGTACTTTTTGGTGTTCTCGCAATGATTGTTCAAGGAAAAATATTGCAGAATTGGGAGTGGCAATACATCTATATCACCCTAAATTTCATGCTCTTTCGATCTGTGTAAAGCGTTTTTAAACTACACCCTAGTTTTAAAGATCTCGAAGGAGGCCCAAACCCCTGAATCGGAGCGATCGCATGGTTTCACGCGCTCCCCAGGCCGTTGCCGCCCCCTGGCAAGACGCTTTGCACAGATCGTAAGAGCAAGAAATTTAAGGTGCATTAGGGGAGAGTGGGGCACCTGGAGACAGGGGCACCTGGAGACAGGGGCAATATCTCGAAAAGTTTGAATTTTCGCGCCGCGCCAAGTTGACGGTCGGCTGACAACTGGTAGTAGACCATTTTCAGAGAAGGCGGTGGTTGTGGGCGTGAAAGCGGGAGAGCTGCGGGCTGCCAAAATTTATGTCCTTCTAAAACAGGTAGGCTAGGCCTAGTGGCCTGCCTGAGTCCCCTCTATTAAGCCCACACAAGGGAGGCAATTTTTACATTGGGATGGCGCGGCCAAGATTTTCCCGAATATTTTAGAGTTTTTGTGTTTTTCGGTGAAAACCCTTCAATTTATTATGGGTGAAACAGGAAGTATCGAGGAAGGCATTTAGCCTAATGCACCCTTCATTTCATGCTCTTTCCATCTGTGCAAAGCGTTTTGAAAACAAAGGCCGGGTTTTCATCATCTCGAAGAAGTGCGTAACCCCTGCACCGAAGGCGCCAGCATCGCTTCACGATCTCCTTGGCCATTTCCACGCCCTGACAAAAGTATCGCCAAAATCGGAGTATTGCCAAGATTTTGCAATAACCTTTGAACAACTAAATGGGACTTCTTCATTGTTTATTGCCAGATTTTGGCGATAGTCCAATGTATCGCCGTTTTGAAGGCTCGGCATTTCGGCCCTCAGGCCGGGCTGCAGATACGGGCGCTCCGAATACGGCAGCAGGTGCTTCAGCCTTGGTGCGGGCAAGCAACCACGCGCACGGCGGCGGCAGCCTAGCCTGTGCTACCGTGCTGGAAGGCGCCGTCAGCTTGTACGCCGGTCTCTACCTGAGTACCGAACTTGGGTACCCGGGTACCCAAACGGCATCCCAGAATCTTGGGATACTCGGATCCTTCTCTCTCGTCTAGGGCCTTCTCCTCAGGCGGAAATTATTCTTATGCTGCGTCCTGGGCCAACAGTTCCGTAGAAGCGTACATCGAATGCAAGTTTGCTGTCGTTGTAGTGTCCTGTGCCAGCCCACCTCTCACAAGCTTCGTAGACCGCAACTGTGGCTTGAGCAGTTCAGTTGCACGAGAGCAGCAAAGTCGTCCGATAATGCGATAAATTCACCCTAACTGGCGCAAACCCACCGTCGCACTGACTTTGTGGCGCATTTCCCGCCAAACGGAGCTTAACTTTCCCGAATGAGGCAATGAAAGAGACGGTGCAGTAGAACAATATGTCGTTGCTTTTACACACTGTAAAAATTTCTTTACTTTTGTACGGAAAATGTAGAATATAGTACGGCAGTACGGACGAAAGTACTTTCCACCGTGGCAAAAATGTACAGAGAATTTTGTAAACAACTTGTGCTAATTCTCTGCAAGGCTAACCCAGTATTTCCTGTAGCTTCTTTACAGAATTCACTGTGCGACTCACAGTATTCTCTGCAGGACTTACAGTCGTCTCCGTACACCTCAATGGTCTGTGACGGGCATGCGGAGAAAACTCTGAGTCGCACAGTGAATACTGTGAAGAGGCTACAGGAAATATTGGAATTAGAGCTACTCTGCAAATCGAAAAGCATACATTGTATGCTATACCTGGAGCATGCCTGCAAGCACGCTCTAGCTAGCGCATGCCTGCCAAGCATGCACTAACAAGTGCATACCTGCCATGTACACACTTACTGGAGCATATATCTAGTGCATAAGAGATACGAAGTTTTCTGCTCCAGTAAGCGTGTACATGGCAGGTATGCACTTGTTAGTGCATGCTTGGCAGGCATACGCTAGCTAGAGCGTGCTTGCAGGCATGCTCCAGGTAGAGCATACAAGGTACGCTTTTAGATTTGTAGAGTACGGAGAAGCCTGGCCTGGCAAATAAAAAATGAGCCGACTTATTCGCAGTTCTTTGCCACAGTGTCAGCGGCAGGCCGCCCGGGCCGCCTGAAGGGTGCCGTGGTGCGCCGCTTCCGTACCTTCCGGACCTTAACCGTACGCCGAACCCCAATAAGTGTAATAACCTATGTGCGCGATAAAACAATCTGCAATAGTTGTAAAAGGGTACTTTAAAAGTCCCGGGCTCATTTTGCCGCAAAACAGAAAAAAACAAAATCGCTCCTTGACCAAAATCCCGTTTTTGACAGGTTATGCCTTCCACCGTGGTTAGTTTTAGTCTGGCGATAAAATACGGGTTTATATTTGTTCATGAGCATTTAATGCTGCATTGGACGAGCAAAACCACAGTGAAATCGGACATATAGGCAAAAAGATATGGCCGCCGTTCGAAAAGCGGAAATTGGAAAGCTCCTAAAAAATAATAGTTCAGATTGCCCACATTTTGATCCACGAGGCTCAACATAATGTGTAGGACTTGAAGAAGTTTTCTTACTAACAAAAACAAAAACAAAAATATGTAAATGTAAGTGCGTACAGTTTCTTTTTGTGAGTGGAGTAAAAATAGATACTCAGTCGACAAAACATGTCCGGCCGGGACCTCCGCGACGTCCCGTCCGGACGTCCCTAGGGATAATAGTACGGATGGCAAGGAATTCGCGTCCCTCCGGAGGTCCGACCCGGACGCGGGTGGAGGTCCCAGGAACGGACCGCGGACGTCCGCAGGGACTATCTCGGCGGACGTCCGTGGGACCACCGAGGTTGGCGTTCAAAATATTTGTTAAAATTTTTGTACGCTGGCGTCTTTGTTTGACTTCAATTTGCTACCCCTTATCACCCTAACAACTTTACCTTCCCTTGGGATCGCTTTGAGGCGATAAAATTCGGTGGAAGTTGGGTGAAGTCCCTCCGCGATCTTCGTATTGTGAGCCAGGGCACTTATGTGGGCACAGTGCCATGCCGCGCCTCTTCTTAGTGATGTGCAGCGTCTCGACTGCATGCTACGTCGCGTCCACCGAAGTGACGTCCCCGTTGGGCGTCCCGGGGAGGTCCCTGGGAGTTCCCGCGCGGACCCTTCCCAGGACCATATGCACTGGGTCTCGTGTTACCCAGTGGGACATAACTTGGGTTCTTTTCCTCAAGGTGTAGTCATCGCATTGTTCGAACACGAACAGTATATCCCTGGGACATCCTCAACAGACATTCCCCGGGGCTAGCCAGGGACCCTTGGCAGACGGGCGTGTTGCCTAGTTGCCTAGCACCAAGGGGCCATTGGACGTCCGTGCCAACATGGTCTCTCCCGGACCGGACCATGTTTTGTTCACTAGGTGGAACACTTTTTTAAAAATTTTATTGATCTTTTTTTGAAGAGAAATGGGACTAAATTTCAAGAATTTGTGACGAGGTAGATTCATGTGTGAAGGATCTTTCACCGAATACCTGCCATTGTGGTTTCATAACTTTCCAAGGAAACATGCGCACCGAAGGGAAGCAGCTGTGTCTTCAGCCGAATATTTCATTGGGAGAGGGAGATATGGGTCAAGTTCTCTAGAATGGATGATTGTCAGTACCGTCTTGTTAGTATAAAGTCATCATTAAGAAGTCTAACGAAAGTCATCTGCTTGATTTGAAACGGCTCAAATTCCTTCTTATTAAATGACAGTGCCCTTGTACACTTTGAAGGATAGTTTTCCCAAGAAAGTCAGCTTATAGAATCAAGAAGCTGCCCATAGACCTCCAGGCTGAGGCCTATGTCCAGAGAAATAAAGGTGAAAATGCGGCACCTGAGGCCGGCGACCCCACGATGCCGCCAGGGCAGTTGGAAGAGGTTACACTTTTCATGAATAAGAGTGAGGATTTTGCTGACAGTTAACATTTATGATCAGTCACAGTTCATTTTTCGCGAGGGTGTTGTCAGCTTGCCGAGCCCAGCAGCAGCTGCAGGTACTGATACCAGCGATGTAGTGCGTTGAAGGCGGCGTGCTTATTGAGCGGTCCGAAGCCTCGCATGACAAATCCACTCGGGCGCCCCTAGTCACACAATTAAATGTATTTTGTACAATTTCACACACAAAATATTTAGGGACATTTATTTGTTCACAGCAGTAAGAACAATTCAACTGTCCATAAAAGGCAGAGAACAATGATTGTGGATACTTATGCGCTAAATTGTTTACAACTGGACGAAAAAATTAGTATAGACAAACTCTGGGGACAAAATTGCAACTAGAGTGTAAACGTTTTTCAACATTACCAAATGTATACAACATTGTCCATGGCTTTTCAACAAAATTATCTACAGCTGTTCATTAATTAGTCCATAGGTAGGACGAATTATCTTGCTTCCAGGTCTTGAAGACAAATTTCGTGTATGGCTTATGGACAAGTTTGTTTCATCTGTAAAGACTTTTTTCTATGGACTGTTTTTTCAAAACATCGTTACGGTCAAATTTGTCCATATCTATTAACAATTAAGCGCGCTACATGGGAGGGGTCCACCACTCAGCTCTTGAGTGTACACAGGATAACCGATTATCAGTGATTACCTACAAAAAATCTCATAGAAACTCTATAAATTTGGCCAGCCAAGAGCTTTTATTGCCTAGTTTCATAAGGAAATCCCCAAAGACCGATAAAAACAGGGAAAATATCCGGTTTTGACATGTGATTACCAAATGATTACTGGACGAAGTTTACACGGGATTACTACAGTGGTGGACGCCTCGGCTTTATATATACACAGTAAAGCATCTGAAAAATTGTGGACAAATTTGTCAATGAGTTAGGTATGAATTTGTCACCATTTCGTACTGAACAAAGACGTCTCCGACATAGACACAATATCGTTCAGTACTGGTAACAAAAAATGTCCATAGCTATTTGGTGTGCGCTATTAAACAAAAAGAGAGTTTTGCCCTCTGTTTTCAAGGGTTATCCGTTTACGCTCGAAATCAAAAGGCTATTTAAAGATATATTGAAAATTCCCGGAGAACTTGTTGGAAAACAAATTGCCTACGATCGCGACTCCAAGTACACTAGTAAATGAAAGGCATAAAATTTATGCTCTACCGAACGATATACATATACACCCCCTGGAGCGACGTAAATCGTTTCATGCTCTTGAAAGGGGCGTGAAGTAGTGTTGGCTTTTAAGCCTTTGTTTTACCAGCGTTCACTTGAGTTTCTATACAGTGAGTGAATATAAATCTATGTGACCAACCTGGTGCCCACCGGCGCGTGCGACGAGCATGAGTCTCAGTTTACTGGCAGCCAGTGGCTCATGGACGATGTCGAACCCCCAAAATGCCGCCTCGGATAAGTCCTCGGACAGCCTCTGGCAACGTAAAGAGTTCTCAGTCGGAGGCGAGTGCAACACCGGTAAGATAAAAATGTGCCCTTGGCGGTTTTTAGCGGAATTTGCTACCGCTTCTACTTTTCCATCCGACCCTCTCGTCTCGCTCCACCCGAACCAGTCCAAACCCATCCAAACCTACCCATCCATTCTATGCGCTCCGCTCATAGGGGCCTGCATGGTCGGGTGGTCGGTTGGTCAGTGGCCGTAGCCACTGATGATTTTCGCTATTTGAATTGCTTTTACTTCGGGCCAGTGTAAACAATGTTGTTTTTACATCCGCTTTGTAAATTATTTACTCCGAAAAAATGTCGAAAGCAAAACAGCTCAACGCCCACAAAGAGCTCAAAAACTATTCCTGTACCCTGTACAGTTCATGGTCAACAAACAACGGATGCTTGTGGGTCACCTTCAAGTTCACCTTACGTCTAGTTTGTCGCCGAGTGCGGAGAGCGTTCCGAAGACGACGGGCAGCGTGCTGAACGTCAAGAAAGAGAAGACGTTGGCAACGCCTCGGAGAAGCTGTCGCAATGAGCAGGAAATTGTTTAGTGGAATAATTCATCGCCAGGGTACAATCGTGAAGGGTGGCACTAGAATCGACAGCACTTGCGTTCACTATGCAATGCACATTTTCATGCTTCGCTAACCTTACAAATTCATGCATTTCAAAACGCATGCAAATTCTGTGCCAAGCTATGCACCAAAAAGTACATAGTTATGTGGTGTCGCCATATTTTGGCGCGTTTTCATTCAATTCGATTGCGAAGTCGGAGTCCATGATTGCGCACCTGGTACGTGTTGATGAGGGGCACCACCCCGGCGCCCGCCAGGATGTGAAGCAGCGGCTGGAACGTGAGCTCCTTGAGGTCCTGCTGCAGCGCGAGGAGGCGCTGGTGGTACCTTGCCGCGTCGCGCACCTGCAGGAGGGTGGCGCCATGGAACGCGGTCGAATCTCTTTTCACAGTAATGGGTACCTCAGGGCTCAAGATCACTATTGCCTTAAAGGTTTGATCAGGGGCCACCCGCTTCGGCCCCATAAAAGGCCTAAAAGTTGGGTCCAAACGCAATTTTTTTTTTCGAACATGCACTCTGAAAATCTTACAAACTATTTAAGCCTTACGAAGTAAAGTAGCTTCATATAACAAAGTATTTTGAGCATACGTAAGCTTACAAAGAAAATAGTACGTAATTTACGAACTATTTCTTTGTATAACAAAGTAAATTAGTTTGTATTATGTATGCTCAAAATACTTCCTAAGGTTTTAAGCGTGTGGCGAAGGAACTACGTTTAAATTTGATGTTCCCTATCTCGTATTTGGTGCGGAGGTGCCAACTTCAAATTTTGTGACGTTCAAATGTATAAAATTGGTGTGTAAGGGAGCGGGGGGCACATAGTGATACGGGGCTAGTCGTGACAGTTTGTGTTTCTTACTGTTCCCGGTCAACTTCAACACTCATAATTTTTCATGAGCATTCTTCTAAGTCCAGAACGACGTTCTGAGAAGGCCATGGAGGAGGGAAGTGAAAGAAAAGCGGCATTTAATTTCAAAATACGGCCCCTGCCAAAACTAGGCAAAACCTATGGTTTCCGATCCTATTAGAAGTCCTGTAGCAAGTCTTTAATGATATTTGAAGGCCCATCATCAATTTTTCCAGTTGCTTTACATGTTTATACGTCATGTTGACCAAAAATATAATGAATCAGTCCACCTGGATGAAGGAGGTCAAGTTGCATAGTTAACTTTGTCTCATGGGGCAAATAGTGACAAATGTTTATATCTGTTACAGTTAATGTGCGGTCGCCGGTCAAAACGCGTATTAACTAGTTAAAACACGGTTTACCTGGCCTAGCCAGGTAAAACTGGTATAGAATTATTTTTTTTATTATTATTAATATTCGGCTATTAACTGGGTAGAACGGGAATAAACCGACCATTTCTTTTCCGGGTCGGGCAGTAGAGTGTCACAGTACCATTGTCTCGGGAAGGTTGATGAAACTGGGGTAACGGGTCTGCGGCTGTTTTCGAGTCTAAATTTCAAGTGATAAACCTCATAATTCTGGAAAAATATTGATAAAAATGGCAAACAGCAAAGAAAAATTTGAACTGGCAATCCAAAACATGATCAAGGCCACGAAAGGTAAAAATTCTTAATTCCTCACCCCACAAGCGTATGCAAATTTAATATTGGAAGTTAAGGAGGCCAAAGCTAAACAGACGAAGAAAAGTACAAAGGACTACCGGCGCCTGGCAAAATACGCGGTAATTGAAATTGATGGGGTGGAGAAATTGATTGTACCACTGAAGGGGGCGAGCCAGCCACGGTTTTACGTGCTTACCGAGGAGCTGTACGAAGCGTCCCGTGAAATTCACGAGGCTACGGGGCACGGTGGTCGTGACAAAATGAAGTACGACTCGAAGGAGGGAAATATGTCAACCTGTCCCAGAAGATGCTGCTCTGCTTCAAGGAGAATTGCGAGCAGTGCCTCCTGAAGGAAAGTACTCAAAGAAAAGGGGTAACGGTGAAGCCGATTATTCATAAGGAGATGAATGCCCGAGCTCAGGTTGACCTTATCGATATGCAAACAAGTGCAGATGGGGACTTCAGATTCATAATGGTGCTGCAAGACCAAAAGCCGAATATTCCATGAAATTATTTTTATATCAGTTTTACCCGGTCCGCCCAACATTAAACCATGTCATTGCCTCAGTTTTCCAGTTAAACATATCTCCTTTAATGCTAAAATATTGAGTTTTTGGGTCTAAATTTGGTTTTGACGTGAGAATACGGCGTAGAAGGGCACTACACCCTGAGTTTACTCTGTAAACGTTAAAAAACACTTGGAAGTATTTTATAACTATTTTTTGATGTTGAGGGTGTTTTTATCAAAACAAGCTAGGGCCCGCCCTTCCGTCGAACCGAGTTGCCAGCTCCGCTTCGCTGCGCCGGCAACTCGGTTCGACAGGGGGCCGGCCCAGCTTGGCCTGCCGGCGGCCTTTCCTCGGGCCTTCGGCCCTCGCATCAGACCCAACTTGGCCAGTCGAAGGCCCGGGCCTTCGGCCCGCTCTCATCAAACACCCCGTGAGCGGGTAAGGCAAAGTTATCGATGTACCATCGTGACTTAGGCCCACCCTTCTATTCACAATATGCAAAAGTCCTTACACTTTTTACTCCAACTGTCCTTAGAATATGCCCATTTCATTTGTCTCTTAGCCCTCATTCCGAAAATACTCATATTTGCCATGCTACTGCAACTCCTTGCAATGGAGGCACAGCAGGAGCGCAAAACGAGCCCGTCGCACTTTTTCACATAACTCATGAAGGCGGGCTCCTGGACCCCCCTTCCGACCCCTCGTTGAAGAGGTCTTGCCAAGACCTATCGAAAACTTAAGTAAAAATTTTCAGTCGGTCGACCCCCTTTTTTCAAGATCCTGATGTGACTAATAGACGAAGTCGGGCTCCTGGACCCCCTTTCCGACCCCTCGTTGAAAAGGTCTTGCTGAGACCAATCGAAATCTGCAATAAATTTTTTTAGTCGGTCGACCCCCTGTTTTGAAGATCCTGATCTGGCCAACTTGTAAAAGCGGCCGATGGGGTCGGGACCAGGTCCATTCATCTTGTCTCGTCGCCCTGATTCCAAAAATACCCCTATGTGCCCTGCTAGCACCAATAATGGCGGAAATCCCCCTCCCGCCCATGCAAACCATGATGCAGCTGCTGCAGGCCTTGCGCGGGTCGGACGGGATTTGCACCACCGGATTGTTTGTTCGGACGGCCCTCCTGAAGTACCCTCCAAATCTGGTCACTCCAGCTCAACTCCTTCCTTGTACACAGACGACGACAACAACAACAACAACGACGACGACACACAGACCTCCCCCTCCCCCTCCCCCTATTTTTTGAATAGAAGGGCGGGCCAAAAAATGGCTAGTTTCACTATTTACCCTAGGGTGAGGCAAATAGTGACAGTTGCAAGGTTCACTATTACAGCTTCTGGGAGGGTTTTGTATGACTCTGACAACTGAAATGATACTTTTTCATGCTGAAGTAATACTGAGCTTCAGTTTTGTTTTTAAGAAATGATCAAGTGTCCATTAACACGCCTGCAGGACCGAAAAGAAATTATCTGTCACTATGTGCCCCCCTCTCCCTTAGAGCAAGTATCCACGTCTCTGGAACAAAATTAGGACGGAAAATCAAGACGAAGCCACTTTGAGGATCAAATGGCACAAAACTGCGATTTCTCCGCCTTTCAACGAAAACAGCCCCCGCCCAGGCCAAAGACCCTCGACGAAAAATCTACAAAAAGTTAACAGCAAAGTTCCCAGCATCCCCAGAAATATTTCTAACCAAATCTGAGATAGGGCATATCAAATTTGAACTTAGTCCTTTTCCGATGCCCGAAAAAGTGCACTGTACCAAAGGTTACAGAGAATTCTGTAAGCAACTTGTGCTAATTCTCTGTAACCCTAATCCCAGTATTGCCTATAGCCTCTTTACAGTATTCACCGTGCGACTTACAGTATTCTCTGTAGGACGTACAGAGGTCTCCGTGCACCTCAATGGCCTGCGACGGGCATGCAGAGGCCATAGGAAATACTGGGTTTAGGGTTACAGAGAATCCTGTCTTTGACGTAGTTTTTTGCCACGGTGTGACATTTTTACGTTTGGACCCAACGTTGAGGCCTTCTATGGGGCGGAAGTGGCGTGGCCCCGCTTCAAACCCTTTTGCCACTATTCTAGTGACATGAGGTACCCATTTCCGTGAAAAAGATTCGACTTTCGTTTCATCGGCCTACTCTAACCTGCAGCCAGCCCTGGGCCTCGGACACGCGCCGCACCACGGCGTCGTACATGCCGTTGAGAGCGAGCAGCACGGAGGCCAGCAGCGCCCACAGCACGAAGTAGCTGATGGCGTAGTAGCTCCACTTGGCCGTCTCGTTGATCGTGACGGCGGCGTGCACCGCGGCGAACTCGTTCCTGTCGCCGATGGTCGGCGCGGGCGGCTCGCCCAGGATCTGCTGCACCACGAGGATGCTGAGGCCGGTGGGCATGTACACGCCCACGGCCCGCCGGGCGGTGCGCACCAGCAAGGCGCTGCGCCGCATTTCCTGTGGATGTGAATGATTCATACTCCGAAGGACCGTGAAACGGGGTAATTTCGGGCAACCGGGGTAATTTCGGGCATCTCTGCCCGAAAGCATGGCGATGATGCTTCCATCTAGCAGCGGCCTCGGAGGCTTGTCCCGTTGCGCGCATCCTATTCGCCGCACTAAAACCGTCAGATCATCATGAGCACCCTAATTGGTCAACAAATAGACCAACTTTTCAAAGTACTCCGATTTGACTTCGCCGTAGATCAATCGATTTGTGTGAAAAAGACGAACAAAAAGTCTTTTGGGGGCCACGATGTCAGACTCAAAGTGGCGATTCTGTGGGCCACAAAGTGCACAAAATTGCACCTTTTATTTTTTAGCTCCGCTGTTTATGAAAAGCCAAATCCAAAAAAATCAGGATAGTAGACCACCGCAGGACCTTCTTTAAAAAAAATTATCATGAAAAAATTCGGATGCATTTTTTGGGTATTCGCGAAAAACTATTTTTTTTCGTCCATGTCTTCTGAAATACGTGACTTGTGACGTGGCTCTCCGATTCTGTTTTTTCAGTATGACGAAAAGAAAGGAAATCCACCGGGTACGTCGACCTAAGCCTACTAACAAAACTCTGGTGACGTTTTGATTTATTTTATTTTTTTTACAAAATGTGTGTTTTTAGCATTTTGAGCTGACCAAAAAAATGGAATTTTTTTTTAAGCTCTTTGCTACTTAGGGAACACCTACACTAAGTTTAGTCAAAATCCGAGACATCGATTTCGGGACCTCAGGTGACTTGGGAAAGAATGACCCCCTTGCAGGTGTCGGACACTGTGTGGTCGACACTTCAAAGCGTTTGACAAAACGAGTCGACACTTGCAAGCGCAGGACAAACTGGTCGACACCTACAAGTGTCGACCTGTCCTACACTTGGATTTGCAGTGTGATTCATCGTGCGGTACGATAAACTTGTAGTACGAATGTTACCATTTCAGCATATGTTACAATGATCCTTTCATCAAAAGAGTCATAGAGTGCGTTACTTCTGCTTTAAACGCGGTCCGAGCCAAAGTGAAACAAACACCTGGTTGTCGCCGCTGGCTTCGATGGTCGTGGCCAGGTCACTGACGTTGCCGACCAGCTGGGCGAGCTTGTCCGTGCGGCGCGCTAGCAGGAAGGCGGCCGTGCCCGCCGAGTACTGCGGCAGAAGGCCGCACATGCACGCCAAAAACTCGATGGACGAGGTGCTGAGGGCCAGGCGCACCACCGCCATGACCATCCATACTGGCATGATCAGCAACAACTGCAGCAAGAGTCATATCACACATTAAATGGTATGTTCAAAAATTTGGAACGGGACGTCCGGGACGTCACAGTTTTTTTTTTGTGCTTGGTTTGTACATGTATTCCGCATGCACAAACATTACCACAGTAATGGACAAAAAGTCCATAGGCATTTAGTGTGTGCAGATGTTAAAGGAAAATGTAACATTCAGATTTTAATATGCAGTTGCCTACATCTCAGGGGTAAAAAAAATTGCCATTTTAGTGGTTTTTCGTCTTTTTCGCTCACTGAAAGTACTTGCGTATTTTTTTAAAGGTCATATTTGGGTTCCTTGGACCAAAATACATTGGATAAAATCCTTTTTGTTTTCAAGTTGCGGATTCAATGATTACTTAAATATTTTATGCTTTGCCCCTAAGAGTTAGGCAACCGCATTTTGAAATCAGAAAAGTCAGATGCCATTGTGTTCTTGCTGAGTGTATAATACACTGTGTATTCGTCTTCGGTGCCATTAATCATGGTGCTCCTAGTGTCAGTTATTGTTAGCAGTGGTTTACATTCACTTAATTGAGTGCAACGTATATGGCAGTTTCCTCCTGACATCAAGTTTCTTCTGTTTATGTCAATAGTTATGAGGCTCTAAGTGTTCATTGACAGCATATTGTAAAGACTTGGATGGTGTTAGTTGCATCAGGGGGCGGAAACGACCTAGAGAGCGCGTGAAGCTATGCTCCCCGCTTCTGCAGAGGTTAAGGAAAACTTCGAGATTATGAAAACACGGCCGTTGTTTGGCACACGGTTTGCACAGATGGAAAGAGGTTGAAATTTAGAGTGCATTAGACTTATTAGCCTTCCCGAAACTTCCCAATTTAACTTCAACTACAGAGGATATGTAGACACATTGACGGCGTCACCGGGGTTTTTAGCGGTTTTCAGGCTTTATTGCAGTTTTCGGCATTTTTACTTGCATTAACTGTGGGTAAAATTGAGTGTTTTAAGAAGGCTTATAAGCCTAATGCACCCCAAATTTCATGCTCTTTCGATCTGTGCAAAGCATGTTTCAAACGACGGCCTAGTTTTCATGATCTCGAAGTTCTCCTTTGCTGAAGCGGGGAGCATGGTTTCACCCGCTCCCTGGGTCGTTTCCACCCCCTGGTTGCATGGCGTCCTTTCAACAACCTCAAAACTCGAGGTGTCAAAGTGTTGTTGCCTCCTAAAATAAAAACTTGAACATGAGCTTTGTTTAATTTCTTTATTTAGTTGCCAAGACAATAAGAACAGAATTCTCGGTGTCACTATAAAATGAACACAGACGATGTTTTGTAGGAACAATAACCGTAAAAAAAAAATATGGCAGAAAGGAAGAGCAGTCAATCTTAATGTCACAGTAAACATGGCCCATATTTTGTAGGAACAGTAACCATACGTGTAAATTCATAATAATAAAAATAATAATACATAAAATGGCAGGGAAAAAAGGCGCTCCATCAAAATGTCACTTCACTAAAAAGTATAGACATTGTTTTGTAAGAATAGTAATTATAAGTATGAATTAAAAAACAATACTGCAGGAAAGAGGAAAGTCTCAACATTCAATACACATACAATGTATTTTAGGAACAGAAACCACAAATATAAATAAAAAGAATACTGCACAGCAGTATACTAAGACAATCTTAAGTAATATTGATAGTCAATACATGAAACAACATAATTTAAAGTAATCTTGATAGTCAACAGTCAAACTAGATACGTCATTACTTCTCACATGTTAGCCTTACTCTATATGCCTTGCACACTGGCGACCAGCAACACTCTTACTACTTCTCACAATTCGCTCATTGGCCTTCACTGTTTCAGCTTTAAGTTTAAAATATTCTTTAATGCGACCATCGAGATAAGTGTCTAATATTTTCCTGCTAATCTGATGGTAGTTTGGAACATTAGCTGTACTCCAGACATACATCAATTCCTTAGTTTGATGTACACACGATTCCGAATTCCCACGATTCACGAACAAATCCCATGAAAAAAGTGAAGGTTTCCGAAGAGTTTTCTTTGTTTTCGAGTGTTTAGTATCACTATCATAACATAACGATGACTTACCTCGAAGCTAAAAAAAATCGGTAAAATTTTGAGCAAATTTCGAATGAAATCTGGACTGAGTGGGCACACGATTCCCGAAGTTGGTAACCCCTCGCCGTCACCTCATCCAGCAGTTACGGATGTGAGGGCCGAAGGCCCGACCGCACCATTCGAAGCCAGTAACGAGCCCTCACTGACGCGAGGGCCGAATGCCCGAGGGAAAGCCGCCGGCAGGCCAAGCTGGGCCCGCCCCCTGTCGAACCGAGTTGCCGGCGCGGCGAAGCGGAGCTGGCAACTCGGTTCGACGGAAGGGCGGGCCCTAGCTTGTTATCACGGAAGTTACGTTATCACGGAAGTTACAAAGTGTGAAATTCGACCTTAATGGCTGACTCGGGCTCGCTGTGGTTTTTTTGTCGTTTCATGGTCAAATGATACTCCAACGCCGACATTTTAGCGAATTTTTTTTTACCTAGTGCCGCTGCAACATTGGGTAATGGGTGCCACGGAAGTTACATGTAATTGTTGATTTTTTGTAGCTGCAGCCCGCCTCGCGACCGTGCAGAGCATCTTCGACTTCGGCGTCCCACGCAATTCTTTCTCAGGCACCCCATTTTGATGGCTGACGTCAAGAAAAGTTAAAAATTTGGCATGGGGAGAAGTCCAGAGCGGCTTTTTCGTAATGTGTGCAATGAAATTGGACACACGGTGGACATTTTTCGCTGCAGCAAAAGAACCTTTGAAAACTGTCGTGTGTGGTGTCTTACGTTGACATCAGCTCGAGGCATGTCAGGTTTTGAATGACCATCGACAGTTGGCAGAATTTTCATACCATCCCACTACATTGGGGACGGACAATTCGAGTATGTTATCTTGGGACAATCACGGAAGTTACATTTTGGGTATTCTGAAAGCTAGGGAAACCAATCCAACGCAAGCGATCTATTCGAAACATTTGGGCTTAGTAGGTAATGACCCTATCTAATCCCAGCAACAAACCCCATGTCGATATCTGCCCTCGTTTGGGCACAGGGGCCAAAAGAAACGAAACTACCCCTAAACGTGAGAATCGCTCTCCCGTAAAGTCCAAAAGCTCTTGCTCCAGGCTTCTTATTTTTTCCTCAGCTGTATTTGAATCTGTAGTCATTCGGCTAAGCTGCTCATCTCTTCCAAAATTTCACGTTCAGATTGCTGCAACATGCCTTGCCGCCTTTCCAGTTCAGCCTCTTGCCGAGCCACAATGGCCTCCAACTCCAGAACTCGCTCGATAATTGCCTGAAACCAACCAACAAATGAATATTAATTGTCGGGTACTAGCATTAACCAAAGTGTGAGAAAGCAGTGTAATGAACTTACACAAGTGTTGTCATAAGGAACAGCGGAACAGGTTGATGGCGTTTCAATCAAATCACCTGTTGTCTCGTGTAGAATCAAACTGTTATCGAGGAATAAATTTTCAGCAAGTATCAAACTGTCATCTGGGCATAAATTTTTATTATTTGCCTGCAACAATCTGCGCTGTTTAGAATTGTGGTTGAGACATGGGGTTTCTGGTGACTGGGCGTAGAAAATAGATTAAAAGAGATTTATGAATTACTGACGAGAGTAAAATAATGCTGCACTTCAATTACAGCATTCAACTTACACAGGCTTTGTCAAGAGAAAGTGGAGGTGAAACAAAATTTCCTCTCTGCTCATCCAGAATTAGTGCTGGACCCTCTGCATCCTCCGATAGCTCTTCGACTTGGCATACGGGTATGAATCGTGGTTTCTTAACCACATAAATGAGGCGAGGCGTATGAGAGGCACAGGGGTTATTGGCGTAATTGGTGAGATCTTGAAAGGCTCGCCTTTTACGACCCGCGACCCGCCTAACCTAAAGACCTGTATAGTAAAAGACCCGCAACCGAGGTAGTCAGTTTTGATTGGCCGAGCGAGGTCACGTGCTCACGGGGTCCGCCATTTTGGGGGTGTAGGGTAGGCAACATATAATGAAAAAAAAAATAACGTAAATATACTAAATAGTTTGATATCCGCAAATTGATATCATATTTCTATCAAAAAACTGAAATCAGAAAGCATAAAATTTGAGAAATAAGTTTCAAAGCTTCTGAAACGAAATGTACATGTACATGTTTGAAGCTGTATGTTGGCATCATTGAGCGCGAAATGCAAGTCTATGCAGGCACCGGGGCGCGGGGTGTGGGGCAGAGGGAGGGGAAGCGTCGCCATTTTGGGGTGGCGGGCCGAGCCGTGGCGAGCCGAGCCGTGAGTCTGCGGGTCTTTTACTATACAGGTCTTTAGCCTAACCAACAGAAATAAAAACAGTTAAAGAACTATTCCAACAACTGATTATTCTGCAAACAAAAAACTTATCACAAGGTTCTTACCATTTTCCTCTTCTTGACATCAACCTACGACTTCCAACACAAAAACACTTTCACTGCACAGCAACTTAAAGAACTAATGAAGTGGCGACAACGCCAAATCCAGCCAAATTCATTGGTTCGTCGTCTGAGTCGTCCCCTCTCTTCCCTTCCCCCCCCCCGCAGAAGCTATGAGAAATTGCCATGCCATCTTTTCTAAAAGTATGAAAAATGGCGCGCTCACTTGTCCGGTTCCCAGCGGCCTTTCTCTCCCCTGTTGGACTCTGGAATTACCCACCTGCTGCTGCTGTGCGGGTCTGCCTATCCAGCCGTCATAGGCGCTTGCAAGGGTTCAGGAGAACTGAGATATCTCGAGAACGAAAAAAAATATTTTTTGTGGTAAGCATTTTCGCTTGTAGGAAGGATTCAGGTATTTGTTGAGCTAGTGTATGCTCGCTGGACTAAACTTTGACGCAAAATTTTATGTCTGAGTCAAACTTAGCAAAAATTTGATTTTTTCGAAAACATTTGAAAACATGGCATCTTATGCATAATTTCATCCTCTTTCTAACCGTTTTTCCGGATTCGAGTTATCCCGAACGGTTCTCGAGTTACAGGCAAAATTATTAGGATTTCGGAGTGATCGAAAACTATCGAATATCGTTCGATATCTCGATAACAAGACATGTTTGGCCCAAACCAAGCGTCACTTCTTAGTAAGGGTCCAAGTAGGTTAATCATCCATGTAAGTGTCACCCGGATCGCCGGATCGGTGGTAGTCGCGTTTTCGAGCTTGCTGATTCTACAAAGATTCTACACAGTAAACTGTGATGTCTCGTAGAAAATTGTTCATAATATTCAGTGAGCGTGCATTTTAAAACATGCGGTCAACTCTGTGCAAAAGCCGCGTACGAAAAAAACAACACAAATCCTCGCAAAGGAAAAAAAAACGTACTTTTTTGGGGGGAAGGAATGAGTGAGTTTTGACAGGCTATAAATTATTGCACTATCACTAAGTGTATTGTTTGCATTTTGCGTGCGCCCCGTAGAGTGTTTCCTCAATGTGCAGCCGTCTCTTACGTATCGCCAAGTCCAGAGCGCGATCCGGGCGGCCAGCGTCTCACCCCTGAGGTATCTCTCCCATACCTGCACCTCGTGGCTCAGCACCATCACTGGTAAAATTTAAGTGGACACTGAGAATGCAAAGGCGATGAGTAAAGCGTCAATTGGAGCAATGCATTTGAACCCGTTTTACGGAATCAATCGGTGCAATGCTTTTGCATCGCACGTGAAGTGCAACGCCGTCCAACACTGAATAACCAAATGTGGTCTAGACCACGTTTGGTGTGGTCTACACCACGTTTGGATTCCAAGTGTATGCATTAATAAGGCATTTCCGGCGAGGGGCGAATCACTTATTGTACTCACGTACACAACTTGGCCCGTGCTCAGTGGTCTCAAGTTTGAAAAGAACAACATTCGCTGAATTTTCGCCCGATTGAGCTTTGAGTGTCGTCTGAAACGCTGAATAAATCCTGTCAGAAATGTGAAATTATGACTTTTGTTTAGTGTACTCACCCGTCCTCGGGTGCTCATGTGTACATTAGAACCCTGAGTGATTCACCTCTCGATTTTTAGGACGCATCGCACGTAAGGTGCGAAGTGGCTGTAGCATTGCACTTTTGGTACGAAGTCCCAATGCATGGCACCACACGGTCCGTAACCTTTGGAATCACAGTTCCACGCCTCATTCAAGCTTGCAGCAACGATTGAAGACCTTACGCCCTTCTAGAAGCGTTCAACTACGATTCAAAGCGATTTGCCCCATGTATTTAGATAGGTGGAAAGGAGAGTAGAAGCTCTTGTCGCGTCTAAAAAGGCGTGCGGACTATACGCTTCACGAAAGGCGCTACGTTTAGCCTTAGTTTTACCAGTGACGCCGGCACTGGCCCCAACTTTCTGCACGAATCAGGTGGAGCTGCCACGCCCACGGCGCCACACACGCCCGCATTAAACCGTAACCGTGTAGCAAAGTGTGCACAAGCGCCACACGAGCCCCGTGTCGCGTTTCCTATTCTACCCGAAGGTTGACACAGTGGGCCTGAAGACCGGCGCAGGCAGCCAAAACTCTAGACGCGTTTTGAGCTCCAGAGTCGCTAACCAGGACTCCAACCGAACGTGTGACCCCACCAATGGATTCCTATTTCGGAGAGCAATCCACGTTCGGTTCGAGTCCCATTTAGCGACTCTGGAGCTCGAAACCCGTCCAAGATTTTTTACCATCACCTTAACTGGTCTTCTGGCCCACTGGGGGGGGGGGGGGGGGGCACGCCTCCTCTGCCGTGAGTGGCGAACAGACTGGACGTCATCAATCCACGCGTGCATGAGTACGGCCCCTCTTAAGACTCCTACACTGTTAAGGGGGGTAGCAACCCCGGAGTGCTCCAAAACTCCAAAACCATTATATTTCAGGCCTTGTGCAGTTTTTTCCCCCCAACTGTCCATTTCTTAAATAAATGATATTTCCCAGATGTGATATGTAGAGAGCTTTCTTTTCTTAAAATCAAAGAATGCCATATTTTTTAGGTTGCTGAGGTACAGACTGCATTTTAAAATATAGATTAAAAAACAAGCCCACTTATTTGGCTGTGTGTAATTAAAAAAAAAAAAAAAAACGGGTCGATTGATTTCGGAAAAAGAAATCTGGAGGAAGGAGAAAGTATTACGTATCATAGGCTTTCGAAATCAGTATCCATTTTGGAAAAAAAAATTTATATCAGGTCACGTGTATGAGAAGAAAGTACGTACAATTTTCACTTTTTGAATCACAAAAGTTTTTTTTTTTTTTTTTAAATGCATAGAATGAAAATGTCCTCCCCCAACGACTGGTTGCGCAGTGACTGACCGTTCCCACGGATTATTCTGCGTCACAGTGCTGCCGACTGAGAAGCTGATCGACGAAAGTGATGAACCGAAAGTGCGCTCTAAAGATATAAGATGTGCGCACTTTACGTGAGGCAAAGCCGAATCGATCGTCCGTTATCGTAGCCATTCGCGTTATCCTATCTCTGAGCCCACTAGTCTTCGCTGTTCTTATTGCCAGTCACATTTTTATCAGCGCCCGAGAGAGGGGTCAGACTCATGGCAAATAGCTGTCAGTGAGATCGCGGGGCCCCTCGCGAGCGGATGTTTACGACTCAGCGAGGCCCAACTGCGTGCTCCGAGGTTAGTCAACGTTCGCGGTGAAAGCACTAACCTGCGATTTCCAGGCGCCCAGTGGGCCAGAAGACCGGCGCAGGCGACCGAAATTCTAGGCGTGTTTTGAGCTCCAGAATTGCTAAGTGAGATTTCAACCGAACGTCTGAATTTCCATGGATTGCTCTTCGAACGAGAAATCCATTAGTGGGGTCACACGTTCGGTTCGAGCCCTGTTAAGCGACTCGTAGAGCTCAAAACGCGTCTAGAATTTTGGCCGCCTGCGTCGGTCTTGTGGCCCACTATGAGGATGACGGGTGTCTCCTGGAAAATAGGTTCTTTTTCCAGGGTGGGCGTGGGAATCCATTTACTGCTTTCGACGTGTTGTTCCACTTACTTACACACGTCACACTGACTCTATAGAATACCTCTATTACAACGAATCTCTCAGCGGACGTGGATCCAGGGGAAGTGTAAAGGGGGTCATAACCGCCTCTTATTGTACGCGCTAAAAGCTTTTTCGAAAAGTTCCTTCGAATTCACGGCGGGACTTACTCTCTTCGACGGAAAACTGCAACACCATGTCGAAGTTCGAAAGAATTTCCTGCCGTCGACCGGAGCTATCCCGTCGAAGCATTGTTCTAGATCGAATCATGGCTCCCAACCAGTGTACACTGTGAGAAAAAAAACACGGTAAATCCTGGTAATTTTTTTTGCCATAATTTACCGTACTTCCTTAGAGTCATATCTGTACTCATCTAACAGTCAATCCCGTAGTTTATTGACTACAATTACCGTTCTCTTTTAAAAGTCATTTCTGTTCTTTCTTCACAGTCAACCCCGTTATTTCTGATCAAAGTGTACCATACAGATAAAACGTAAATTTTCATAACCCTCAAAATCGATTTTTATTAACGGAAATGGGTTTTTCTGGACAAGACAAACAAAAAATGTCAATACATGATATACGCTTGGATGCAAACTGAAAAAGTTATTAAATTTCAAAAGTACTAAAAAGACGAAAATAAGGACTTTTGAGTACTTTGACAGTGAAATAACTTTTTTATTTCGCATCTTAACCCATGACATGGGTAAACATTTTTTGTTTATCTGGTTGAGACAAATCCATCTGTGCAGCAAAAATTTAATTCAGACACACTTTTCAAAAGTTTACTCTAACCCATGCACAGTATTGAACGTTTGAATAAGTACGGGAGTTACTGTTAAAAGGCAACGGAATGGACTGTGAAATTGGGACAGTCAAAACTGTAGACATGTACAGTGCATGCTGTTTTTTGAATGTACGGTACAGGCTGCTTTAATCCGTACAGGATCCACCGTGATGTTTTCTCTCAGTATAGGCACTACGAGCTTCAATGAGCTTCGAACAAATCATCAAATCTCATCTAAATGACCGGCGTCGACCTTCGAAAGTCGCGGTCTACATGTCGTGCTTCCAAATAATTTGAGTTCATTTTTGTAATGTATACATTTATGTATCACTTTCAAGTAATGGTTTTGTTTTAATGGACAAATACAAAAAAGGCTTCACATGCCACAGGTCTGGATAGAAAATATAAAAGTTATTGAGCTTTTTAAAGGCGACAATGTCGTTTTGAGGTTATGTAGCACTTTCGAAATAGAAACTTTTTTTATTTCCCAAACACATAGCATGTGTAGACATGTTTTATTGTCTGTTGGGATGAATCCATTTCTATACAGAGCTCGAAAAATCCTGGATCCACGCCTGTTCCTCAGGCAAGATAATAAAGTTAGGACGAACACTTTCAGCCAAGTCAAGTTGTTCCTCAAAGTTGCGTGAGTTCAGCTTTGACCCCCCCCCCCCAGGCCCCCAGAAAAAAAAAGGTTTTGTCGGTTTAGTCAGAATTTGGTCACCTCAGACCCGTTTCATCAACCAATACAGTCCGATCGATGTGACCACATCAGTTTATCCGTCTGTCAAATTATATCGGGTAAGTTGTAACAAGAGCCCAACGCCTTGGGCGGCGCTTCGCGCCACGTAAACAAGGCGACCGCTGGCGACTGTCGCGCCGCAGCGACTCTGCGTCAAACCAGCTGTCTGATTTGTTTAAGGTCATTGTAAAGTGAAAAAAGTGATTATCTAATATATTTTAAAAACTTGTGTCATATGTCGAAATTTATGGTTAAAAGTTCATTTCCATCGCATAAACTCATATGCCAAGAGTGGGGCCCCACCTCATTTTAGTCTCTGGGTTATGGATGTTTACGTTAACTTTAAGTCGTTTCTGTCAAATTCTCCTCACGACAAAGGTAATGCTACCCAGCCTTCAGATTCTGGCATTTTTACCTATTTTACAGAGGGAAAAGATAGCGTTGCCTCTTTTTCAATATCTCCTTTTTTCCCCCTTAGAAAACAAGAACAAGATCAAAACGGGTCAAAATCTGTCAAATTTAAAGAAAAATTAAAATAGGCCTAGTAAAATAGCTTTTACAGCTTTTTCTGGACAAATATTTTCAAATGTGCCAACGCTATCTTTTTCTTTTTTCTTTGACGGTTCAATTGCCAGAATCTGAGGTTTTCCTTTGTCGTGAGGGGACTTTAAGAGAAACGACTGAAAGTTCACGTGAACATCCATTGCTAAGAAGTTGGCGTATACCCAACTTCGGGAATATATTCATCTTATAGTGGTTGAATTTTGACCACAAAATGAACTTCCTGTGGCAAATATTTCTACGACATGCCAGTTTCACTTTACAATATCCTTAAGTACGAAAAGAAAGCGTTTTTTAATGCTCGCCAGCTCCGCGGACAAATACAGAATGGAGCCACCGAGTCCCCCTACATGCTGCGCGCAGGTTCTGACCCGAAAGACTTCAGAAAGGCAAGAAGCGCCTCCCCCCCCCCACTCAAAAAAAATGTTTTTTTTTTTTTGAGAAAATCAATATGCAATGTTGGAAACGGATTAGCCAAATTCTACAATAAGTGTGCGAAGCGGGCGCAAGGCCATCGACACTGAAATTTAAAGGGTGAGACATTTCACCAATTTTCGGCGATAGAAAAAGTATCACTGAAAAAAAAAGTCCTACAGACACTAAGCGAAAACTGGTCGATACTCTAATTTATTTCCAAAGGTCAGACATTAGCGAGACTGATGACCCTTGTTTTCATGAGCAAAATATCACCCTTTTTCGGTGTGCAAAACTAAAATACGAACAGAAAATCACTGGATGTTAAAAATGCTAACTAAATGCGAGCATATGGATATGGAAAAGTCAGCGAATTTGTGAGATAATAATCATAATTTTAGTACAAATTAGGTGGTTTTACAATAGAAATGTGGCTCCCTGCGTTTTGCCCGCTTCCGTGGTCCGTAGTGGATTGATCAGTAACTGTTTCAGCCGACCCGACCTTCGAAGACGCAGTTTCGTATCGTCTTGCTGCGATTTGTGCAGATGGATTTACGCAGCTTCGCCGTGGCTACTTTGCTATTCGCGACTCACGCCTCTTCCGAGTCCACGTCGGTCGCTCCGACCACTGAAGACCCGGCAGCGGATCTTCGGTTCCCGGATAACTTCATGTTCAGTACTGCGACGGCTGCCTACCAAATCGAGGGTGCCTGGAACACAAGTGGTAAGAGACTGTTATTATGAGGCGGGAAAGTGGACTGATTTCGGCGAAAACTGCAGTCTCTTGGCGTATCGCCATGGCATATCGTCTAAGCGTCTAAGCATCATGAAGAAAAAAAAAAAAACATCCATTGTTCAATTTCATGCGTCCAAGGGGAAATTACTGTGAATTTCGGTGTACAAAACAACTGAATGTCAGTTGAAATTAGATGAATTTCGGGCTGAAACTACTGAATTTTGTGGCGAATTTCCATTAATTTTTAAAGAATTTCAGTGAATTTTAAAGTTTTTTTTTAAGGTGCACACATTTGGCCTTGAACGCGTCTTATTCTTTCTTGTGCATTACTTGAGAGCGTTCAAGCCGGTGTGTCTGTGTTACATACATTTAGAACACAAACGTGCAAACACTGAAAGAAAAATGTCCTATCAACACAGTTTATTAATTGCCAGTGTTTACCGTAGCCAAAACAAAATATTCACCGTTGTGAAAACACAGAATTTACTGTCACCAAAACACAGAAGTTGCCGTCATTGTTATAGTTGTTACGGGTAATGTCCGATGTCGGCCAGTGTCGGACATTAACCGGCTAGTGTCCGAACGTCCGGACATTAACCAAGCTGCAGTGGTTAGTGTTGACATTACCCGGCTAATGTCCGGTCGGTCAGATGGCAGTCGGACATTAACCGGAGGGCAGTGGTTAATGTCGACACTAACCACTGAGGAGGTGTGAAATAGGGCAAAGGGCAGGGGGCAGGGGCATGTCATTTATTCATGATTATTTGTTTTTACACGAATTGGCGTCGTGGCATTTTGAAGAGCACAGTTTTCCTGCACGCCGGCAGCCGCAGCGATTTGTCTTGCAACCTGTCGTGCAGAGGCATCGCTCGTAACCTTGACCTCCCAGGTGGGCCTGAGCGGAGGCCAGATGCCGCAGGCTCTTCAAAACCTGCGAGACGTCGGCGACGTCCACGAATTTCTCCTTGCAGGGCTGGAATTGGCTTCGTAACATCTTTACATCAAGGGTCCCGTGCTTGTTGCCTAACGTGTAGAAACCATCGCTCTCTGCAAGCACGACTGCCAGTACATTTCGCTCTCCTGCCTTGGAGCGGTCTACGTCGGGAATGGGAATTGCCACATGGCGCGGTACGGTGACATCTTGATTGCTGAGTGGTATGCATTGTTCTTCGTATGTTGCACGAACTTCAGCTCAGAAGCCCACTTGGTTGACCCCACAGTTCTAAGGTGAGTGTTGAGCATTTTCTCAATATCTTGGTTTGCTCTTTCGACAGAGCCTTGGGACTGGCTGTGTCGTGGAGTGCCGTGCACAATCCTCAGAGCAGGCCATCTTTCACGAAGGGCTTTGACGTACTGATTGGCGAATTCTCTTCCGTTATCCGCCTGGAGAATTAGTGGCGCACCAAGAATACAGAATATTTGAAGGAGATGTTCAACCACAGCGTCAGCCGACTTCTCAGTCAAGGGGTACAGCATCACAAATTTCGTAAGGTGATCCTGGTACACCAGTATGTGACGATACTTCCCATCGGGTTAAGATTGCATATCGATGAGATCGACTTGGCACCTGCTGTTCATTTGGCTGTGTATTATTGGCTTTAAGACAATCCCCTTCTTGGTGGCTTTGTGCTTTAATGCACATTTTTCGCACATAGACACGAACAACGCACAGACTTCTTGCGTGATATTCTTATACCTATACCAGACACATGCCATAAACAAGACACACTTCCAGTGAGGAACTACTTGCTACTTGCACCACCCAGCAACGACGACGGTACTCACATCTTTTTCACTTCCTCGTATGTGCGATGATTCCCACCGTGGCCTCCCGCAAGGTGGGCGTCATAGACGGCGTCCAGCATTTCCTCGGTAGGGATATAATACCTCATATCTCTCGGATCGTCCACGGGTGTTGCCAGACGGCCCTTGCCTTTGAGTTTGTAGATGTTGTATCTCTTGAGGCGGCGGCGGTCAAGGGATGTCAGGTCCTTCTTGGGCTTGTCCTGAGCTGCCTTCACTTCCTTCAGGAGCTCCGTGAACTTTTCAAGGTCCAGCACCATCGCGTTGTCTTTGCGTTTCTCGAGGTACATGGCCTTCATCTTTTCCTCGAATTTCGGCCGCATTCTGTTTTTGTCAGCTTCAAGCAACTCCTTTCTTATTTTCTCCTCATTTTCAGGATCCATCCCCGCCATTTGTGCACAAGGTGGTATCGCACAAGGTGGTGGCGCCCCTACCCACTGCCCTGGTTGCGCCCCTACCCACTGCCCTTGTTGCGCCCCCTCCCCGTTACCATGGGTAACGCTTGGTTAATGTCGCTCCGTTTCGGACATTACCCACTCACCCTTGGATAATGTCCGTTTAGACTGGATAAGGTCCGGAGGATCGACATTACCCAGCTGCCCCTGGGTAATGTCCGGACCTTCGGACATTAGCCGGGTAATGTCCGGACCTTCGGACATTAGCCGGGTAATGTCCGACATTAACCGCCCGCCGGACATTACCCGTAACATAGTAATTGTTGGCTGAGCGATAGCGAAGCCAGTTACCCGAGTGGTGTTGAAAAATTTTGTCTGTCTGTCTGCGCGTCTGTCTGTCCGGACTGCTCCTCCTGAACGGCTCGGCCGATCCGGCTGAGATTTTGCACGGTCACTTGGTATGACCTTGGCTCGCCACACACCAAAATTCAGCCTTCTACCTCGACTCATTCAGTCATATTAACAAAAAAACACTTAAAAAACGGCAGAAAGAGTGCAACTTTTTTGTGACTTTCCATTCTAGAGACATTTTTACATGGTTTCGCATAGTTGGGAAGGTGCTGATGACGAAAATGAAATCCATTATGACCCCTGACCAAAGGGTCAACCACGTAGGGGCTACTTCGTCTAGAATATTCTAATATAATATACTTCGACCATTCATCACGTAGTTCACTACTAATTGCCTCAATGAACCGTAAAACAGCTTGCCGAAGGCAAGCAGGAAGCGCCGCAGGCCGAGGTAGGTGTAACGCCAGGCGTGGATTGTCAAAACTGGCGCAGCATCGCGAAGCCTGTTACGACAAGACACGGTCTGGCGTAATCCTACCTTGTTATTCCCGTTAAAGAAAGGTACAAAATTCTTTGTAAAAACTTCCACAGGTTTTACCGTAATATTTGTGACAGAAATGGCTGTTTATAGTTACGTGGATAACTGCGTTATTTTCTCTCACGGTAGTTACCGATTCTTCTGATTACCACCCTGTCTCCCCACAAAGGGAATGGCAGCAAGGATAAGGTACGTTGGGATAGTCTCGGCTACCTAAATCTGCTCGGGAAGTTGAAAAATATAACGGTCATTTCCGAAAATTTACGGCGATTCCTGTCCGAATGATAACGGTTTATCGTGTAGTAAATTTTACGGTGTATATTGTTACCTCGTTAATGGTAAATTATGTGCATTAAAGTGACGGACGTGTGTGTCATTATACGGTGACTTCCTTTGTTCTGGGGACAGTAAATTCTGTGCTTTGGCTACGGTAATCTCTGGTAACTAATTAACGGTGTTAACCAGACCTTTTTTATATCGGTAAACAACGTTCATTATAGCATTTTACTCGGTGATTCCAGGAAAGGGTGAAAGTATTTGGGACCACACAATTCACGAGCACCCTGAAAAAATTCTGGACCACTCCAATGGTGACATCGCCTGCGATTCTTATCACAAGTTCAAGGAAGACATACAGCTCGTTAAATCAATTGGAGTAAGTATGTAGAGACCTCCGGTGTTTGATTAATACGTTCTACCAGCGGTGAGTCCGCTATGTGAATACATTGTTGACACTGCAAGTAAGGTGAAATGTCTCAATTTCATCTTCATCACGTGCAATGTTAGCACACCGGAATTCAAAGAGTGAAACATCTTCCCAATTTTCAGTGGTATAAAAGTATCTCCGAAAGAAGGTCGCACACGAATGTGTCACCGAAAAACTTAAGAAACATCGTTAAAATTTCAATTAAAAAAGTACGATTTCAAGAAATCCTGGTAGTCACGAACTTAATTTCATATTTGTGTTCTGGTTTGACAAATATAGCGGAGGCTAGGACTGCGTTGAGTGGAGTTATTTTTATATTTGGTTGACCATCATCATTAATGCTAAAACGTACGTAAAAGACAAGCTGCGTATCAATTTGCGTCAAAAATAGACATTTATGACAGTGTCTTAATACCTGAAGGTCAAGTTTTTCCACTGAAACGATCAGTAAAATAGTTCATTTCACCCAGTTTTAAATAACTTTGAGGTTAGAAAAGTGCACCGCCGCTGTGTCCAGATAGTTTGGTCTTAGATTCAAAACACCATCAAACCTCTCTACAGGAAGCAGCTGCACGCCAATTGTTTTCGAAAAGGGACTTAACGTCACACTCAAACTAGTTAGGGAATGTTTACTCTCAAATGAATGTGCACAGGCCCGCAGTTTAATGCCCTGTTTCACCCCGATTCAAAGAGTAACGAACATTTGAGGTTGGCACTTCTGAAAACAACAACGCCCTCGCGCAACGGCGCGGGACACTCTGGTCAACAATCACCGGCCGATCCAAATGGCCATGTTCGTTATATGCACGAAGCCAGCAGGCGGTGACCGGCGGCCATGACAGTGGACATCCGAGCCCGGCCGCCATTTGGCCCATGTGTAAATCCGTACTTTTTAGCGTCTTGCTGCTTGTTTCTTGGTCAATGTTAGTTTACTTTTAGCACCATTTTCGATTCGGGTACATTTTTTCTTTGTTTTAAAACCGGTCTCGCATCTCTACGTGCGTTGCTTTGTGTTATAAAGCGATTGTAATATCGCCATGTCGGTGTTGTTGCTTGGGCCCCTTCGCCTTGCGTTTTTACGCCCTAATTTTATGAAAACTTAATTTTTGTTTGATATAATTACTGCATTAAGTCCCTGGACGTTTTTACTTTGCGTTAAAACTAGTCTGACGATTGTCTGCGCGTTTTTTATCGTTTTTTGGAGCGCGTGAAAGGAGCCCTTGTTGGGTCGCGGGACACACTTTCTGGTAAGTGTTGTAAATTGTAGAAAATTTGTTATTTTTAGATTGAGTAAAAGTTTAAGTGTCCTAGAAAAAGGCCCTTATGAACCCTCCTGATGAACGATGTGCCCATCAGGTGTGCTTACTTAAGTTTAAGCGATTCGGCTTCTAGAACCTTTCTTATTTAGTTAATTTATCGATCCATTTGGTCTCTCATCCTTCACATTCTAGGTAGCCAAACATTGTTTAACCATTTTGATTATTTCAGGGTCAATTTCGGAGAGATGATGAACAAGACTGCGGTCTTGAGTCAACTGTCTAGGTTAATGACGACAACTGAAAATTATAAAAACCACTAAGAGGTACTATGAAATTTATTATTATTATTTCTGTGTTAATTTTAACACTGTCCTGGCTAAATACAGATCAATGAGTTTTCCTTTATTGTCTTCCAGTTCGTCCTACTCCTCCTGTTCAAACATTGGTATGATTGGAGGACACAGGTTGCAGAGGGCACAACAAATTATGGCAACTTGGTCTACGGGAGGCATGGCTTGTCCTGGTTTGGTCTTCAAAGAGTCTGTTGGCATGAGGTCAGACAGAATTCTGTATTTCCGCCTTACGAGACCGATGACTCTCTCTACATGCACTCTAACATGGGCTATTTTTCTTGTACTGTCCACTTCTTCTCCAGTTAGCTGCAGTCGACCATAAAGAAATGCTGGTTGTACTACGTGAGCTCGGAGGAAGCCAGCTGTATTGGAGATGTTGAAACCCCTGTCTGACAGCACCACATCGCCCGGCTTGAGATTGTCCAAAATTCCACAGTGGTTTGTGAGTTCAGTGTCTTGTATCCTTCCGACATAAGCTTTAGAGATGTAGCTGATGGTTCCTTGAGGTGTGATACCAATGAGAAATTTGACTGTGTTGTGGTGCTTGTACCTTGACCAGGATCCAACTTTTCCTAGGAGATTAGAAGGTGTTTCAATGAAAAGCTCAAAGCAGTCAATGATCAGGGTGACAGATGTACCGAACGATTTCTTGAAGCACTCTGGCATCGTTTTGATGAGAATTTCTCGCTCAGGCCACACAATGAGGCTCTTGAGCCTCAAAGCCATTACATCAAGCCATCTTGTTAGGATTCTTGACACTGTTGGTTGTGTCACACCAAATCTGAATGCCAAGTCTTCCATCAGTAAGTTGAGGCGGAGTCGCATCATGACTATCATAAATTCCTCAAATGGTGTTAACACATTGCGGTGTGAGGTGGGCACATGATCCTTACAGAGGTTGAAGACTGCAAGTAGTAGAGTGAAAGATGGTAATCCAGTGTAGAAGTGTACTTTTTGGCCCGCCCTTCTATTCAAAAAATAGGGGGAGGGCATATGCATTTGCCTTTGTGTCTGTGTGTCGTTGTCGTCTGTGTACAAGGAAGGAGTTGAGCTGGAGTGACCAGATTTGGAGGGTACTTCAGGAGGGCCGTCCGAACAAACAATCCGGTGGTGCAAATCCCGTCCGACCCGCGCAAGGCCTGCAGCAGCTGCATCATGGTTTGCATGGGCGGGAGGGGGATTTCCGCCATTATTGGTGCTAGCAGGGCACATAGGGGTATTTTTGGAATCAGGGCGACGAGACAAGATGAATGGACCTGGTCCCGACCCCATCGGCCGCTTTTACAAGTTCGCCAGATCAGGATCTTCAAAAAAGGGGGTCGACCGACTAAAAAAATTTATTGCAGATTTCGATTGGTCTCAGCAAGACCTTTTCAACGAGGGGTCGGAAAGGGGGTCCAGGAGCCCGACTTCGTCTATTAGTCACATCAGGATCTTGAAAAAAGGGGGTCGACCGACTGAAAATTTTTACTTAAGTTTTCGATAGGTCTTGGCAAGACCTCTTCAACGAGGGGTCGGAAGGGGGGTCCAGGAGCCCGCCTTCATGAGTTATGTGAAAAAGTGCGACGGGCTCGTTTTGCGCTCCTGCTGTGCCTCCATTGCAAGGAGTTGCAGTAGCATGGCAAATATGAGTATTTTCGGAATGAGGGCTAAGAGACAAATGAAATGGGCATATTCTAAGGACAGTTGGAGTAAAAAGTGTAAGGACTTTTGCATATTGTGAATAGAAGGGCGGGCCTAAGTCACGATGGTACATCGATAACTTTGCCTTACCCGCTCACGGGGTGTTTGATGAGAGCGGGCCGAAGGCCCGGGCCTTCGACTGGCCAAGTTGGGTCTGATGCGAGGGCCGAAGGCCCGAGGAAAGGCCGCCGGCAGGCCAAGCTGGGCCGGCCCCCTGTCGAACCGAGTTGCCGGCGCAGCGAAGCGGAGCTGGCAACTCGGTTCGACGGAAGGGCGGGCCCTAGCTTGTTTCTTGTTGTTTTCCAAATCAGTCTCTTCAAATCCACATTTTTGTTTCAATTTCTTATTTTCCTCTTCCAGGATAGTGACCCTTTCCAGAAGGTCGTCTCTTTCACGCTTAAGGTCATCACGTTCCCTTGTAATGGCTGCCAATTCTTCACCTCTTACTTGGTCACCTTCACCGTTCCCACCATCACCAGTGTCTCCATCATCATGTTGATCATCTAGAATTTCCTCCTGATTCTGTAGGACTTCTTGCTGCCTCCTGTTGCGTTCTTGCACACGTTGATACCTCTCTGGATTAGGTGCTGGAATTGGAGCAACTGGCCGCATTCTCAAGGTTGGTGCCCAGTCAGGATTTGTATTGTCAAACAGCATTGCAGGTTTCCCTATAGCAAAAAATTTCCTCATTACAATTTTTTCTAAAGCTACTAGCTGAGTCCTTTTCTGTATTGGATACTACACCTGTATGGAAATGTTCGCTGCAAACTCTAGTGTTAGAGGTAACATCTTTGTCTTGAAGGTCTTTCCTGCCAATGTTGGTAATATACCGCGCTCTGCGTGCTTTTGAAAGCTCGAAGGTCTTGTCACACTGCGTTTCAATGACCTTTGGTATGCAGAAGTAGGAAAGGTGCCTCTCTCTGTTATTTCTGTTAGAGCAGCCTACAACCGCACATGCAAACACCATTTTGTGGGATCTAGTGATCAAGTTAAGGAAAGTAAACTAAAATTTTTGTACAAATTAAATGTAAAGCTTTTGTTTTTCTAGTTGAAGTGAAAACTACGTAAAATATTTAAAGAGGGGATTGGTTTGAAGAAATTATGAGTCAATGGTTTTTGTTGTGTTGTCATTAGTTTTATTTTTATATTTTTGGAGCATTTATGCTTACACTTTATCAAATGAAGTCTTAGTACAAGAACATGTTTCAAAATCAGATTAAAAATAAGACATACAACAAATTAGGTACTTATTATAATTATAAACAAGAACATGTTTCTAAATTAAAATTATGAATTTCCTAATATATACAACATGCAACAAATTGGGCACTATATAAACAAGAAGATGTTTCTAAAACAAAATTGCAAATTTCAAACGCCACACAGTAATAAATAATATGTAGTAATAATTATTTCTACAACTGGAATAAATAACAATAATAAATATTTCTACGTCTGGATTGCAGCTGCAGCTTGTTCTCTTCTTTCGGTGCACTCTGGGCAGAGCCAACCATCCCAATTTTTCCTCCGGTTGTGGGTGATACCAACACATCCGTAGTGGAAGACAGAGAATGTGCAGCTCCTGCTAGTGCACTTAACCATAGGCATTCTTGGTGGCTGCCTACAGTAACAGACCTCCTGTGTTACTCTGGTGGAGTTCAGCAAGTGTTTCAATGAGGTGAAGTACCTGCCTAGTAGTTCTGGGAGCAAAATTTTAATGTACTTTTCCTTTCCGTCTTCTTTTATCTCTTGCCAAATGTCTTGATCGGGATAGATTCTCTCTATGTAAATTTCTTGTCCTGGTCTATATATAACATAGTCACAGTATATTTCATCTAATTGGCAGTATGTAGAAACCAATAGCATTTGTTGTTGCATTTGATACATGTGTGCTGTTTGAACCTCATTGCTGCTGGATGTTTGTCTTGTTTTGATTTCAACCAGCCCCTCTCCACAACAGTCACATTTGCAAAGCCCATCTGGAGATGCACCCAGGTAAACATACTCTGGTATGTTGAAGTACCCAGATGTTTTCACTCGAAAATTCATGTGAGATTTCTTCATTTCTTCTTTGTAAGCAGTGCGGCCATCTGCTTCCCAAGCATTTCCATCTCTCATGAATTGTGTCCTCCTGTCTTCCTTCTGAGGGTAGCAGCAGTTCTTGATGTAGGTAATGGCTGGCTCTTCAATTGAGGTCCTCAACCAGCTATGTATCTCAGAGGCATTTATTTTTCCTATGCGCAGTTTTTTCCAGCTTTTACTTTCACCCTGCCCTTGCGAGGCCTGTAAGATTTTATCTGTTTGTTCACGGGTCAGGGACAGAGTTTCAAAAACCTTCTGGCACTCTGGAAGAAGTTCTGCGTAAGTCATGTTCGCATAAGCTTCATCGTAGAGGTTGAGAAGTGAAGTTGGCAGGCCATCGTCTGGCTTTTCTGGTGCCTCACTGTGCCTCTCGCTTACTCTGAGGAGTGCGCAGTTTGGATCTGTCATCTTTAGCTTGCCTAGAAAATCCTCCACCTCATCAGAACTCAGTATCATTTTTTTCTTCTCAGCTGTTAATTCTGTTGCAGGTAAAGGGGTGGAAGTGCTAGGATTACCAGGATTCATTGGATCGTCTGGGTCATCATGGGTAGCTGCTTGCTGAAATAGACGCTTCCTCTTGATCTCTGGTGGCGTCAAATCATACTCGCTAATAGGCAGCAGCGGAACATCTCTGAAGGAAGGAGGCAACCACTTGTTAGGTAGAGATGTACAAGTTTGGGCCTCTCGTTTGGTGACTCCCAATTCAGCCGCGTAGCATACTGCCCCAACGTGCGAGCAGGCTTCCCCTCGCCCAGCAATGCATGTACACCAGGCAGCAAGAATTGTCCCATCCTTCAGCATCAGTACCCATGCTTTAGCAATGGGATCACTCACATTGAAGGAGTGTTTCACCTGTAAACCACAAGCTCAAAATAATTTGCTGTGCAGGTCCACTGTATTTATCCTATCACAGAAATCTAGGGATAGACTTAATTTTTTTTTTATTTAACTATATGGTAACTAAAGTAGGATGAACGAGGATGAACTTTGGATAAATATGGTACTTGTATTTTTTTAATTTGTAAGTAAGAAAATAGTGTACCTTGCCAAGAACAAGAACCTTTTCAAGGTCAACTTCATAGCAGCGAATCCCTTGTACCCAACCATCATTCAAAAATTTGTATGCAGCTGTTGCCTTGTAGGCCTTCATTTGCACCATTGTGTGGGCCTTTGTTGTGAACACGAGATACTGTATTATGTGAACAATGTTCACCTTTGGAAGTAAATCAATATTGTCTGGGAGAAGTTTCCAGTCTAGTTCAAAAGGGTCAAGGCCCCCAGTTAGTGTCCTTGTAAGTTGTTCATATCTGTCCCTGTCTGCGTGTTGCAGGGTGGCTTTGTAGCCCTTTTGGAAGATGGTTGACACCGGTGCAGGCATTTTGCCTATTTCTGCAAGCTCAGTTAAGGGAAGATCTGGTCATAGCACTGCCGTGTTTTGGTAAGAATAGTAAAAATAAATAAGTTTTCTTTACTGAAGCCTAGTTGTCATATTTCTTCAAACCTGAACTAATCCCATCTACTCGCAACCTGTCAGAAGCTTCTTCTTTCCCTTTCGTCACAACCTGTGGATGGGAATATGACGAGTGGAAGGTGCTCTTGCATTTTATTATACTTTTACATGTCCTAATTGTCGTATTTCTGGTATCTCAACTATTTGGTGTTGAACAAAATTGAATATCAATTTTGGAGTTAATGCCCCTTGCATTGAAATGTATAAACCAGTGTTTGAGCACTAGATGCCAGTTTGTAAAATATCACTTGGGGCTGTTCTTGATGTAATTATTTGGAAACTTGTGGGTAGGTCTAGTTCATTTTTTTTTCTAACAAAAGGAGTAAAAGAGGGACAAGTTGTAAACTTTTAATTGCTTTATTTTCATTTGGGTCACAAAGTAAAATTTCCATTGATGAGTTGCAAGCCACAGGGAATGTCTTGAATCTTGGATGAATACTGCCACTGGACACGCTCACCTGAGAAAATAGAAAAACAAACATCTATCTCGTACGGAAAGAAGGGATGTCAAAAAACAAATAAAAGAATAGAAGCTTCGAAACATACTTTTACTCCACCTGAGATTAGGAACTGCCATTTCGCACCAACACACATCACCTCCCCAGTCAAAAAAGAATCTCTACCTAAAAGCAGATTAAACAAGAAAAAAAAAACAACATAGGGGACTAAAACCAGAGAAAGTCCAACAGGTAAAAGTGCATGCCCAATTTTCCTCTTACCTCTTCAATTTATCTATTTTCATCTTGCATATTAGTTTCACATGAACACACAACTCACACCAAATACACCACAGTGGCCAACACACTAAACCACAACACACACCAAACCACACCACAATTTTAAAAGAGAAATAAAAATAATTAGCACACATGCATTACTTGAGAACAAAGGGCGAGAAGTGGTTCCCACAAAATATCAATTCAGTGTGACCCCAAAACTTGGGGTACCAACACTTCTCACTATCCCAACCCCAAGTTTTCAATGGTTTATCTATCTTTGATACTACATATTTTTTTTTTTGCAATGAAATATTTTAAATTTGGAGAGAACAATGTATTTAAGACGGTGGAACATCAAACTTAAATTGAAAGTTAGTCAACACTTCACACAAGCCGTCATACCATACAACACACATTCCATACAGCAAAACATCACTGATCCAGGGCGGTTCCTTGGGCAAGAAAGTTAGAAGGCACTTCACACGCAAGCCTTTGTACTGGTCCAGGGCGGTTCCTTGGGGCAAGAAAGTTAGAAGGCACTTCACACGCAAGCCTTTGTACTGGTCCAGGGCGGTTCCTTGGGGCAAGAAAGTTAGAAGGCACTTCACTCGCAAGCCTCAATAGCATACAC
Source organism: Stenchaetothrips biformis (assembly GCA_030522485.1). NCBI lineage: Eukaryota > Metazoa > Arthropoda > Insecta > Thysanoptera > Thripidae > Stenchaetothrips > Stenchaetothrips biformis. The sequence goes on along the minus strand of CM060095.1, from coordinate 5,197,118 downwards.
ATTCCATGCCAAACATCACTGGTCCTGGACGGTTCCATGGGCAAGAAAGTAAACTGGTTCATTTTAAATAGTGTAACGACATTGGTCGGTAGAGAGTTTTTAAATATTTTTTCAGAATGAAATTTGTGCAAGAAAACACACTGGCCAGTGTGTTTTCTTGCACAAATTTCATTCTGAAAAAATATTTAAAAACTCTCTACCACACATGGATTAAAAGCACGCAAATAGATGAAGAAAACTCGATTTGATAGCAGTGCTAGAGCAAGGCTGTCCAAATAAAAGGTAAAGTGTGAAATAAAAGTTGTGTGTGCTCAACAGTGATTCTGGAAAGTAAAGTAGAAAATCAAACACCATAGTGAGTTTCAATCACACTAGTCACATGTAGTGTTCGACCTAGTGGTGGCTAAAAACAATCACTACTACAGTTGTTAATAACAAAATCCCAAGACCAAATATGTCAATAATTCCAAGGGCTGCCACCCTTACAAGTCAATCCCAGGCAAAGACCTTCCTTAAAATATTAAGTGAATTAGATGCAAAGAGTTAGAGCAAATTCAAGATGTTTACTTTGGTATCAGAGATCTAAACCCAGCATTCCAGAAATGATAGTGTGAATGTCATGCAAGAACACTAAAAAGCTAGTAAGGATACAGCAGCAAAAAAGAGCAGCACCAAAAACCAGCAGCAACCGATGGTGACACTGCAACAAATAAATTAATAACCGTTAGAGTTCTCAATAAAACAACTAAAGCAACGACAACTGATGTGAGAGAGCGTTCCAAGGCACAAACTATCACAGTGCTCTTACAATGCTCCACGACACACCTTTAAAGGCCTCTCCTCGTAAAAATAACCCATCTAGTACAAAGAAAATTGAATTTAAATCGTCTTAAAGGATTAAAACAATCTAGATCTGAGGGAAAAAATTCAGGTAATATGACAGCGAACAGCCCATTTTTTGTGGCTTTTATCAGGAGAAATAAACCCTTCCGGGTACTTAAACTAATGACCTGGGTTCGATTAACATTATTTTCGACTTTACAAGTAGCAAAACTAATCAAACAACAATCAGTTAAAGGGGAAAGGACCCAGCAGAAAGAGTGCAAGACAACCCGCCGCGAGAGCTAAAAGGACGAAAAACCAACCCTTCCCACGTAGCTAATCAACCCTTCCTCAGCATGAAATGTGAACAATAACACGTCAAAATAGCCTTCAGTTCAAAATCCGGCACAAATCAAGTCAAAAATTCGGTTTATTCTCATAAAACAGGTCCGTTATGAGGCTGGAAAAGCGGCATCCAGCCACATTCGACGGCCCTCATTTCGTGACTTATTCTAGGAGATATAAACACTTCCGAGGTTCAAAACCGGGCCAAATCTCAGAACAAAAGTCATAAATGTCTAAATAATGCTTCAACGAGTCAAAACTCACGATAAAAATGCTTTACGGAGCGTTAAAAGGCAGATACAAAAGCCTAGGCGCTTATGGAGGTCTGGGCGGAATGTCCACTGTCATGGCCGCCGGTCACCGCCTGCTGGCTTCGTGCATATAACGAGTTCAAAACAACGTCAATGCAATTTTGGACCTCTTTTAGCTGCAGTGAAAGACTATTTTGATTCGAACGCGCTTTTTCAGGGGTGCGAGCGTGTTTTGGTGTAAGCTGTGCGAAAAGGAGCGCTGCTATTGGTCCGATTCAAATTTTGGTGGCTCGGCTCCCCCTCTGTTTTTCACTGACGAGTCGAGCTTTACCATGGTACCGCCGATTTCAATTCAAAATTACTCAAACTTGGGCGTTAAATTCTCCACCATATTTCACCAGTGGAATCAGGGTACTTCGTTCTGCCCCTTTGCCAAGTCTTACTAGTTGCAGTCTAGGACTGGTGGAGGAGCGTTCATGGCCCTACGGGCGAACCGTTTCCGCTTTCATTAGCTGGATTTGGATTCAGATTGCTATTGCTACTGCTCAGATTGGTTAACCTGTCAGTCAATTTTCCTTTTTCTTTGTCATGAGCATAATGTACTATCCATAACTATTAAGTTGTTTTTGGGAATTAAATTTATTAAAGGATTGAAGAAACACAATGAAATTTACTTTTGTTTCATACAAAGTGTATAGCAGCTTGTATAGAAAATGTGCATGTTTTGGGATAATAAACAGAAAACAATTAAATACTAAATAAATTTTAATATACCTATCACCAAATCATCAGAGTACATGGCCTTCAAACTTTGAACTTTTAAGCTTCAAGACATTAAATTGTACAAATTATGAAGACAAAGACGAATCATCTAACTCAGTCTTCTTCCTCTTTGGAGCAGGTTCTTCCTTGTCTTTGTTGGCGTAGAACTCCAATTTCTTCTCATCAATAGCTGTGAACAGACAAAAACAAAGAAATAAATACAACATACTTAAGTGATGTAGAAAAATGATATCTGAAACAACAAATGTTAACTTACATTCTCCATGTTCATGAAGGATAAGATCATTTCGATTCTTATCTTTTCCATAGTACACAATGAATGGTGCTTTCTTGTTTTTGATGGATTCGTTTAGCTGTTCAACATGACTCTCTTCTAGGTTATTGTACATCGTGGGCATAACGATGTAGTACTTGTTTGACGATGATGGATCTTGGACATATGCCATCAGGCACATAGGCTTCTCCTTCGTCTTCTTGTTTTCGAAGTCAGATAATCTTAAAGTAAACTTATAGCATTCATAAGCTACTCCAGGCGACAAATCATCAGGGTGTCTGTTAGAAGCATGGCTTGAAGAGCGGGAACGAAGCATGTCAAAAACAGACATCTGTAACACAACATTAAAAAAGATTAGTACACAAAATAACAAAAAACAAAAGTAAAAGCCTCTACAACACTCATCCAATCTGACTATGAAAATACACTTAAAGAAAAGGCCTGTGCACTACTACTGCTAATAATAATAATAATAATAATAATAATAATAATAATAATAATAATAATAATAATAATAATAACAATAACAATAAATAATAATAAAATCCTGAGACAAACTCATAAGGCTACTTCGTGCCAAATTATTTGGTCCTACATACCTCACTGGGATTCGAACCCGGGTCTGCACTTCTCTTACCTGCTCGAAACCAGCTCCGTTGGCTTTGCCGCGTCGCTCCGATTCTGATAACACCTATACATTCCCCTCCAGCAGCACCCGTTGCCTAAATCCCCCTCTACCCCAAGTAGACCATGATACACCTGCAGCAGCGCCCCTGGTGCTCAGAGCGGATTTGCTGCCATCGGGCGGTTATTAGGGTCACCCAAGGAGGCTGCGTACCAAATTTGGCGAGACTAGCCCTTGTTATTCTTCGCAAAATATCACATTTTAATTGTGATACATAATAGTATCACCCCGATGCATTTCAGTATTACCCTTTTTCAGTGAGACAGTTATGTCTCACCGTCAACGCGCCTTTTCAGTGTACGTCGTTTCCGAGTACGTAACACCTTCAAGCGAAACTGTTCTTATTTGTGTAGGCTTCGTTCTACCGATTCTCGCTGTCTTGGCCGCGTATTCTGCCAACCGGCGGCTTGGATGTGATCAACGAAGATGGATTGCGTTACTACAACGAAGTTATCAACGAGTGCATTGCCAACGGTATTACACCAGTGGTAAGGCTTTGAAATGAAGTGTTATGTGGGTTACCTCTCCTGCGCCACAGCTGTTCGGAAAAGCTGAACAAGTAAAAGTGAAAACTTTTGAAAGGGGCTGACATGCAAACTGCTCAATGCATCACACTTAATTTCTTGTATTTCTCATCTGAATTGCGGTAACTGACGTTTGGTAAAAAAAAAATGCCACATGTTCACCCTTCTTCGCGGAACTTTAGACTTTTCTCATTCGATAGTAGGATATTCAAGCTTTTACAACATGAAAACCATCCGTTGTTCGGAAATTCCGATCCATAATAGCTTATAATTTCGGCGCCTGCGCTGTCCTCCTCGTCGACGATGCATTTACGCGCGCTGCACTTAAGGGGAGGTTGTGGTGAAAATCCTGTCATTTTCAAAATGAGTCCCAGTGTCATCATTTGTTAGGAATATGAATTCTTACTTAGAGGAGACTAAAATTTGCCTTGTGAAGGCAAATGCCAGGTCTTAAACCTAGTCGAAGAGTCTTTTTGAGCCTATTTTGGCTGTATCTTAAAAAATCTTCTTGCGCATACTTTTTTGTCGTAGAATATTGGCTTTGACACTTGTCACTTCTTCGATTCATTTTCAAAGATTCCGGCATGCAAAGCTCAGAATGTCCATTATATTGTTACTGGCAAGATTTTTAAGCTGAAAAGTCACTGTAAATTGTCTGTTTTGTTAATTTTTGTGCAATTAGTGAAATACCTGCTTCAATAGCTCGCCTATGGTTGTGCAATGGACATTTTGATTTCAGGGCATAAAACGTGCCTTCTAAATGAAAAATTTTAATGTTTACTTGGCAAGACATCATATTTTTAACCAATTTTAACAGTGGGACCTTTTTTGAAGAAAGTAACATTTTCACCAGATCCTCTCCATAAACTTTTGTGTAGCCCTTTTAAATGCCTCCCCGTGGAGCTCGTAATAGCATCTCGCCTCTGCCATACCAGGTAACGATCTTCCACTGGGACTTGCCGCAAGCATTGCAAGACCTAGGAGGTTTTTCAAATGAGTTAATTGGGGACTACTTCGAGGACTTTGCGGAGCTCGTCTTTACGAACTTTGGAGACAGGGTACGTAGCACCTCTCTCTTTTCGTCACCCGAAAGGTGAAGTATAAGACATTAACCTTTATTGTTTCTAGACCCGTTGCCTCTGCACTCGCGTTACTGACTTTTTGCTCCATTTGTCAGTTGTTTTCAAGGACTTTGTCCAACTATGATACGTACTTTTCGTTTTTTAGAGAGCTAGTTACGACTTATTAAATGGAGCACTGACAATTTGTTGATGGAAACAATTTCATGAAGTAAATTGGTCATACTATAAGTAACGCGCTGAGAGCGTGACATTTATTTGATGCCCTCAGCGACGTGAATATGTTCTTGTTGCTTGGCTCATACAGTAAATCGAAATGTCAGAATCCGCAACGATTCTGCACGGAAAACACCAGGAGCTTACCCTGAATTAGGTAGTCGCAGAAACTGGAATAGGCTCTCAGAAACTGCTCAGGGGTTACGGTCTCAACCTGACTGCGTCTCTGGACGCATTTGATGTTTGTGTTAATATATACATATTCTGATTAATGTGCATACTTTTTCTTTCATTGACAAGTCTTTAAAGTAATATTTTATATACGCGCTACATCTACACCCTTTCTTTCCAATGATGTGAAACCTTTTAGTCGCGAGGTGGAGCGAATCGTAACTGACAGAAACAGAGCAGTGTGTCCGGATTCCGTGGCGGGAGTGCACAGATTTCGTCGCTTGTGTGCAGAATGGGATTGCCGTTGGCGGTTTCGATGCAAAACCACCACGGATCTATTTACCTGCCAGTTTCTGCGATTTGAAGCTCCCAGACCACTAAAGATTCTGCTATTTCAATTTACTGTGCACCGCGTTAACACTGAGAATCAAAATGTCCTAATCAATACTCCAGTTTGGTCGAGACATAATACTTTATCAACCGATTTTGGGTGCGAATCATTTTATCAACCAAATTCGGGCGATAGGGTGTATCAGCTAACTACACAGCTGCTTAACTGAAATAACTCGCCCAAAATTTAAGTCTCGATTATGACTCTTACATTCTAAGTGTTGAGTGTTTACCAGGTAAAATGGTGGATCACGCTGAACGAACCGTACACCCTGTGCCAAGAAGGTTACGGCACCGGCGTCAAGGCTCCCCTCGTGCTGGCGGAGGGCCGCGCCAACTACCTCTGCGCGCACACCATGCTCAAGTCGCACGCACGGGCCTACCGCCTCTATCACTCCAAGTTCGCGGCAAATCAGAACGGTAGGCAGACACCCAGGGGCACGGCTGAAACAGTAATGGAGGGTAGGGCTATTTGTAACAGATTTATGAATTTCTATACAAATGAAGTATATTATTCATACCGGTGCCAAACTTGTACCACTGATTTGTGATTTGTCTGCGAGGGGTTTCCCACTCCGGGAATCATGTGCACACTCAACCTGGGAATCATTCGTATTTTTTTCGAATTTTTTTTTAAAAATCCTTGTTATTTCAATGGTATGTCGTCGTAATCTTGCAATAGTGTCCCAAAACACTGAGAAACAAAAAAGTTCCTTTAAATATCTTTCCTTTTTCTATGGGATTTGTTCAGGAATCTTGAGAATCCGGAATCATGTGTACACTAAAATAGGAAGTGGGTAACCCCTCGGTTGTCTGGCCCTTTATCTCGACTGCGCAGCTCCTTAGGACACTCTGGAGTCCAGAAGCTTCGAGATTTAAGACGCTTTCAAAACCCTTGCATTTGTTACAAATCACCCCAGCATAGAGTTATTTATAACAGCCATGGGGCTTTTCGTAACATCCTTCATATTAAGTTAAATTTGGTAGGAAGCTGAATCTCCCAAGTCGGTTATTCTTCGAATGAAAATCGACAATGTTTCACTGAAAGCTGTCGTTGACCGCCGCTTAGCATTCACAAACCGGCTGTGTGAACCCTAACTTCACTTTTGTCAATTTTGGAGGACGAGAAAACAGTAACTCGCTGTAAAGAGCATTTTGTGCTGTATGAATGTGTGAACATATGACAGCGAGTGATTCGAGAAATAATCCTGGAATTTATTTACATAAACTACTATAATGTAAGGGAAAAACCTTGTTCGGTACGAATCACCCCCGATGCATGTTACGCAAAAAGCACGTCCCCAACCTTTGCTGGACGAAGTTAGGGCAACCAATTCCACGTGGTTACATTGTGATGAAGTCACGCCTCAAGGCCTCAACGGTACTTGGATGGTAATTGGTACCTGGGGGGCCTCAGACGAAAACTTCCTCGGACTTAATCTACGATTTGCCTGTTTTCGGTGCCCAATATTTCAGACTCCTTCCAAAACTATACCTGAGCACCGATCACAGCCGTTTCGATTAAGGACCCTCTCCTTCCAACGATTGAGGGGTCACACTCAGATTTCCTTCTGCACCCTTCACTATATTTTGTAAAGAGCATGTGTTACGAATCGCCCCTGTTACGAATCGCTCCACTCTCCCTTACATGGGATTCCCAAGGCGGCTCCTGGAAAATAGACCTTTTACCAGGGTGCGGGCCTATCCCAGTTTCTGCTTCCGCCGTGCATGTCAGGAACCGATGTTTAGAGCGTTGCATTTTTTTCCATCTCATTGCACCTCTATCGCATTTCATGCATGCATGGTCAACATGACCTTCTGTTATCCATATACTTTTGAGTTTCTAACAGAATGCCACTACTTACACTGACCCATTTGCTCGTTGTAGGTAAAGTGGGAATATCAACGAACAGTTACTGCTTCTGGCCCAAGAACCCCAGCAATGAAAATGACGTCGCTGCTGCAGATCGTTACCAACAATTCGTCGTAAGTTGACTTCAAATTTTCAGGAACCTTCCTTTACAGCTGCGTACTCAGCAGGGTGCACGAATAAACCTGTAAATACAGTCGTTGCTTCACTCTCAGGCTCATACTAAGTTTTCTTTTAAATGACGTATAGACGTTTCTGCACATGAATGATTCCAGCATTTTTATTTGTTTTATGATCTGCATTATGAATTTTGCCTCGAAAGATTTGTTGAGCTTCTTAACGAGATTTTATTACGTTAATGTGCTCAAACGTTAATGCTAATTAATGAAACGTCCTTTGAAGGATGAGAGTGCAAGTATAAACGTTTTTCTGTACAAACTAAATTTTATGTACAATTTTGTACGAGACATCACAGTTTTTTGTGCAGATGAACGTTTCGTTCAATGTTCGTACGAAAACTTCCTCATTTATGTACAAAATCTCGTACAATATTGTGCGAGAAGTTCATCTGCACCAAAATTGTGATGTCTTGTACAAAATTTGTGCAAAACCATACAGTGTGTACTCCTTGCTTCTTCTGATTTAAACCTTCCACGTATGGCTGTGACCTTGAAAGTGGACTCCACCTAGCTTTTACCTTCATACCCATTTAAAGTCAACCTGTGGCCTGTGATCACTTCAGTGGGCCAAGTGCACACACTAAATGTTATGTTCAATTTTGTACGAGACGTCTCAGGTTTTTGTGCACAAGAAATTTTCGTACAATTTTTACACTAAAAACTGTACAAATTTCTTCATTTATGCGCAAAATTGCGTACAAATCTGTACGAAAAGTTCGTGTGCACAAAAAACTACGACGTCTCAAACAACATTCACTGTTCATTTTTTTTTTAATTTACGAAATGTTTAAACACGATATATTTTGTAAAATATTCCTTAAAAAAGATTTATTGAAATTTATTTTGTACAGCGACATAATATATCTTGCATTACCAGCTTCACCATATTTTTGATATTCCTAGCGACCATTTTGTTAAAAAATGCGACGGTTTTTCAATTTACAAAATACGTCGTAGAGATTGCCAAATCCGACCGGGTATCGACCTTTGAACGAGGGGTGCCTCACTCCTCAGAAAAGTGTACAACTGAGTGCAGTAGAATGTGTGGAATGTGCTGATTGTGAATGATCGTCTGGAATGTGAGAGATGGTTACGAGATTGTGCAGAATGTGAAAGAATTTATTAGGAATGTAAGAGAATGTGTGGGAATGTATTTGAATGGACTGCCGGGCATGCCAAATTTTGGCATTCTGAGAGGCCAATCCGGGCCTAGAAGGCCAAATTTTGGCATTCAAAACGGAGCGCCACTGGAGTGGCAAGCAAACTTACCAATGGAATAGCAGTGATCTGTGGAGAATGTCCAGAATGTGAAGGAATGTGTGGGGAATGTACAGAATGTGAATGAATGTGGGAGACTGATTTGTGAATGTTCAGAACGTATAAGAGTTTTGTAGGCATGTGTGAGATTGTATGTGAACGGGCACTGGTACTGTGTTCATAATGTGTGGAAATGTGCAAGAATGAATATGGAATGTACGAGAATGTTGAGAGAATGTGTGTGAATGTGACCGTGTAAGACCGTGACAGTGTAAGAATATAAGGGATTGTACACGAATGTTGTAATTGTATGAGAATGTGAGAGAGATTTTCGGGAGTTAGGTCTCCATTTGTACAATGAGTGTGGGCACTGGATCCGCCCTCGCCTTTGAAGGCCCTTGGTGGTCAAGTTCCATTTCGAACCACCCCAGAAGAGCCGTGGTAGCTAGGCTGCTGTTGTTGTGAAAATTGTAATAATCAAAGTCAGTTGGTAGCACTACAGCAGTTGGCATTACTGTCGTCGTCAGTCGCTGTCCTGTAGATTTCTCATAAAATTGTCAACCTGTCAGTCGCCACACTGGAACCCTTTAGTCGTCAGAGTAAACTGGAAGCATCAACTACTCGCTCTCTTATTTCCTCGGCCCCACAAATACAGGTTATGGGCCCAGGACGTGCCGCGTGTGCTTAGTCGAACTTCGTGTGAGCTTCCGTCGTGCTTCGTGGAGTGCCGGTCAGTGTCGTGCCCGTGTGTGAGTGACCAAGATGGCGGCGTTGCCCTTGTCAAATGACATCCTGGATACAGTCATGATGACAAGAAACATCCTCACTCATGACAATTATGAGATTTGGGCATTGAAGGCCGCAGCCGATCGACCGAGGATGACTTGTGGGAGGCTATCGCCCCCGGCTACCCCGCGCAACAGGCGCAGGTCGATGGCGAACCACCACCCCCGCCGGCCATGACACCGATGCAGGAGCGAAATCTACGAGCTCGGGCCTACCTCATCCGCAATTGTCTGATGACATCCTTAGTGACATAAGGGGCCATCTTCGAGCTAAAGACATGTGGACGAGTCTCGCATCCCTGCACGGCAAGTACACAGCCATCCACGTTGCAATGCTGCTGAAGGAGTTGGGCAAGTTCGAGAAGACAGACGCCATGACGATGCACCAGTACATTGCCAAAATCCAGGACTTGTGCAATAAACTAGGAAGAGGAGGCATCGTCTTCACACCTTTCAGGGTTGCAGTGTTCATGCTAGCCTGTCTGCCACTCAACAGATATGGTCAGCTTGTCAGGTCCATGCGTCTTGACGAGGCCATCTTAAATCTCCAGGACATCAAGAACAAACTGTTTCTAGAAGAGAGAAGCATGAGACTTGACAACAACGCAAGTGCAAAGGCAAAACCGGCTGCAGCTACATCTGATACTGCCAATGCTCTCCCTGCAGACAACCAGAGTCAGCAGTATTCGCAGAACCAGTCGCAGCAGAAGACGCAGTCGCAGAACCGTGGAAGGGGGCGTGGTGCGAAGCGAGGCGGTGGTCGAGCACAGCACAGGAATTCAAACAACTCCAAGGATGTGAAATGTTTCAAGTGCGGTGAATGGGGACACATGTCCTTCTACTGCACTGGCGCAGAGAAGTTCCGTGCTGCCCAAGCCCAGACCAACTCCAACTCAAATGAAAACAGTTCTGGAGGCTCGAGCAGTGGCAGTTCCCACATCTCCGCCATCTGCACCGCTAACTTGGTTGGGTTGGCTGCAAATGTGAAGGAGACCAAGGATATCTGGTTCCTTGACTCGGGAGCTTCCGACCCCATGACGCCTGACAGGAGCCGATTTGTTGAGTACCAGCCATTCCAAGGAGTCGTCAAGATTGGCCGAGGCAGTCTGCTAGTGGAAGGGAAGGGTAAAGTGAATCTCAAAATGTTGGACAAGTGCGGTGGATTCTCTATCACTCTTAGTGAGTGTCTCTTCGTGCCTGGACTCGAAATGAATCTCATCTCCGTGAAGAAATTGGCGAAGAAAGGTATAGACACTCAATTCACCGATGACTATGCTTGTGGACTGCGGAGAGCTGATAGGAGTGAGGTGTTCCGAGCCCATCCAGTTGGAGACGTCTACGCACTAGAGATGGTGCCCTACTCAACCACTGCAGACTGGTGCCTAGCCAGTCCCTCTTGTGGAGGATCCGTCGACGCCATGGCCTTCAAGTCGGCTCATGACCCCTGGCACCAACGTCTTGGCTACGTCCACGAGACTGCAATGAGAACGCTGTTGTTGTTCAATTTTTAAAGTTTAAGGATGAAACTTTTGATTTGTTCTTAGCTTACAAAAAGAAAGTTGAGCTTATGCATGGTTGCAAGATGAAAAAGTTTCAATCTGATAACGGTACAGAATATACTAATCATAATTTTAAAGATCTCTTTAAATTAGAAGGCATAGTCCTCCGGAAGATTGTTGTTGGTTGTTCAGAACAAAATGGGGTGGCTGAGCGCCAAAACAGAACTCTAGTAGAAATGTCTAGGTGTTGGCTGATTCAAGCTGGTTTACCCGAATATTTTTGGGCTGAAGCTGCTAACACAGCTTGTTACATCAGAAACTTGTATGTGAACTCTTCCATAGACAACCAAATCCCTTTAACCTTGTGGCAAGGTGATGTCGATAACACTAGCTAAGCTTCGGGTCTTTGGTTGCCGTGTATGGGCTCAGATTGATAAGTCCCAAAGATCAAAGTTTGGAGCCAAAGCAGAGGAATGTGTGTTTATGGGATATGGTGATCATTTGGCGTAAGTGTGAAGGGTTACCAGGTCTATTCCTTAAGTTCTAAGAGAATGTCGTTAAAACACCATGTAATCTTTGAAGATGTATTTCCGTTCATATTGGATGTGCCAAAAAACTATAATTTTAACCAGGGACGGACTGGGGGCCCACGAGTCGGGTAGGAAATCTGCTCTGGGGGGCCCGGATTTGCCTACCCTCCAGGGGCAAAAGAGAGCTTCGATGTATTTAAGTGCCGTAAATTTGATCTGTGACCAATGAGGTATTTTAGTGGTGAGAAGAAGAAAGGAATGTAGTCTGCTAACCGTCGGGCGTCCGCTGTACTATATAATTGGCTGAGCGATTAGCGAAGCCAGTTACTTCACTGGGGTTGGAAAGTTTTGTTTGCCTGTCAGTGTGTGTGTGTGTGTCAGCATTTCTACTCCTGAACGGCTCAGCCGATCTGTCTGAGACTTTGAAGGGTTATTAGGTATGTCCTTGGCTCACCACACAAAAAATTCAGCTTTCTATCTCATTCCATTCAGTCGTACGAACGTAAAAAAAAAACAAAAAAATTGCAGAAAAATTGACTTTTTCTGTGATTTTATATCATTCCAAACGAAAAACTCTGTCGATCTGACTGAGATTTTGCAGGATTGTTAGGTATATCCTTGGCTTACCACACGCTGAAATTCAGCCCTCTATCTCAAATTACACTGCAATTCAAAGGGTGAGACGTCTCACCTATTTTCGGTGATACAAAAAGTCTCACCGAAAAAAAGTCATACACGAATGTATCACCGAAAAAAAGGTCGTACACAAATGTATCACCGAAAAATGGTCAGACATCAGCGAGATGAGCCCTTGTTTTCCTGAGGAAGTATCACTCTTTTTCGGTGATACATTTGAGTACGACCTTTTTTCGGTGATACATTCGTGTACGACCTTTTTACGGTGATACACTTTAGTATCACCCTTTTTCGGTGAGACAGTTCTGTCTCACCCCTCAGATGTGAGATGTATCACCATTTGATTTACAGTGTATTTAGTCGTACCAACGAAAAAACGGCAGAAAAAGTGCAACTTTTTAGTGACTTTATATTTTAGAGACATTTTTACATGGTTTCGTATGATTTTGAAGGTGCTAATGACGAAAATGAAATCAATTTCGACCCCTGACCAAAGTTTTAACTGCGAATTGGCTACCTCGGCCCGAATTAACTAACATAATCAACTTCGCCCCTTATCTTGAATATAGGGGGTAGGCCGACTTAAAAAAATTATTGCAGATTTCGATAGGTGCCGGCAAGGCCTTTTCAAAAAGAGGTCGGAAGGGGGGGTCTACGAGCCCGACTTCATTAGTCGGCCGAGTCAGGATCTTGAAAAAAGGGGATCGACCGACTAAAATTTTTTATTGCAGATTTCGATAAGTCTCGGCAAGACCTTTTCAAAGAGGGGTCGGAAGGGGGGGGGGGGGTCTTTAAGCCCGCCTTCATGTATTGTGAAAATTGGTGCAACGGCCATGTTTTGCACATTAACTTTGGCACAGTGGGAACACAAGAGCGGGCCTCAGTCTTGATGTTACATCAATAAGTTAGCGCTTTACCTCCACGGGGTATGAGGTGTGAGGACCGGAGGCCCGAGAGATGGCCTTCGATTGGGCCAAGCCAGGTCTGGTGCGAGGTGCGAGGGCCGAAGAAGGCCCGAGAAGAATCTGCCGGCAGGCCAAGCTGGTATCGGCCCCTGTCGAACTGAATTACCGGCGGGGCGAAGCGGAGCTGCCTTCTCGGTTTGACTGAATACGGGCGCGCCCTAGCTTGTATACTTCGACCATTCATCACGTAGTGCACTTCTTATTGCCTCAATGATCCCTTAAAACAGCTTGCCGAAGGCAAGAAGGAAGCGCCGCAGGCCAAGGTAGGTGAAACGCCAGGCGTGGATTGTCGAAACTGGCGCAGAATCGCGAAGCCTGTTACGACAAGACAGGGTCTGGCGTAAATCTACCTTGTAACAGTGTCTTTTCTTTGTTTGATTTAATCTATTTACGCCATAATATTTATTTTTTATAACTTGTGTGATGTCCTAAAAGTCACCAAACCTCAAACCCACAGCGACGCAAGCGGGCCCCTTGACGGGCCCCGCGGGCCCGTGTAATCTTCCTGCTTCTTATGTGAGAAGGCCCGGCCCGTCAGGGGGGGCCGCAACCCGTATCCCGAGGGGGGGGGGGGGGGATCCAACAATCCCCACCCGGGCCAGTCCGTCCCTGATTTTAACCTTGATTTTGGAAGTGTTGATGATCTCAATTTAACAGACTGTGATAGTGCTTGTGATGTTTTTATTATGAATGATATTTTACCTGCTGTTAATGATGTTTTGCCAAATTCTATTTCACCAATAATGGCTAATGATTTTAACATAGATGAGCATGATGATAGTGAAAATTTCGAAAGTGTGGACCCTGATCCTATTAATGAAGATGTAAATGAAGTTCATGATGAATTACCAGTGAGAAGATTAAGTAGAATTCCCAAACCAAAAGTGTGCTCTTGTAATTTTGTTGTTCTTAAGTGTTCCCTTGTCGATCATGATTCGCCTTCAAATGTGTGTGAAGAATTAAATGGTCCATTCCAAAGTCAGTGGTTGGATGCTATGAGAGAAGAAATTGTTAGTCTAGAATCACAAAACGTTTGGAGTGTTGTACCTAAACCAAGTTACAAGAATATTGTTGGGTGCAAGTGGGTAGTGGGTTCTCAGAATCAAAAGAAATCCAGATGGATCCATTCTTAAATTGAAAGCAAGACTTGTCGGCCAAGGCTTCTCACAAATTCAAGGCGTTGATTTCAAACAAACTTCTTGCCCTGTAGTAAAACGCAGGACTCTTAGATTAATCCTTGCTCTGTGTGTTGAAAATGATTGGTCTTTAAATTTTCTAGATGTTGAGGGTGCCTGTTTGAACAGTGTTTTGAAAGAAATTGTTTTCATGAAACAACCACCCTACCTTTGAAACTTCTGGAAGTGAAATGGTATGTAAGTTATACAAAAGCTTGTATGGTCTAAGGCAGGGTGGTAGGGATTGGTACAATCATGTTAATCAAATCATGTGTGACCTAGGATTTATCAGATGTAAGAGTGACACTTGTGCCTATGTTGCAAATCATGGAAGATGGAAGTGTAATTGTTTTGTGGTACGTTGATGATGCATGTGTTGTTGGTTCTTTTGAACATGTAAATTGGTTCATATCTGAGTTATCAAAATTACTTAAAGTTAGAATCCTTGGTCCCAGCAGTCAATATCTTTCAATAAATATCAGGAAGGAGGTAGATTGTATCACTCTCTCTCTCAACACCATTATATCCTAGAGTTAAAAGCTAAGTATAGACTGTCTGAGGACAAGGGAATTTCTTCCCCGATACGTGTTTGCAAGAGAGATACTGCCTCTCCCAGTTTTGATGTTAAAATGTATCAAGAGGCTATTGGCTCCCTGCTGTATCTATCAAATAACACCAGGCCTGATTTATGTTACAATGTTAGTAAATTTCCTCAATCATCTAGCAATCCAACAGTAAGGAATTGGGATGATGTTGTCCATTGCATTAAGTATTTGACTAACACTAAGGATCTCAAGTTGTGTTTCAAAAAGTCATCAAAACCAATTTCTGTATTTTGTGACTCCTATTATGCTGGTGATAGTACTGATAGTTGATCAAGATCTGCTTATATCTTTTTTCTCGTCCATTGTGCTTTTACTTGGTTTTCTAAGAAACAAACCGGTGTTGCATTATCTAACCATGAAGCAGAATATGTATCCATGTGTGAGGCTCCAAAGGAAGTCCTCTGGCTTAAGTATTTCCTAAATGAATTGTATCAATCTAATTTTATGTGTGAACCATGTACTGTCTTCTGTGATAATCAAAGTGCCATTACGAGTGCTTCTAAATCTGAAGAAAATGTTTCCGAAAGGACTAAACACATTGCTACTCGATTCCATTTTTGTAGAGAAGCTCAAGAAGTAGGTGTTGATAAATTTATGTATGTCCCTAGTCAACAAAATCTAGCTGATGCTTTTATACTAAAGCTTTGAAAGGTTCAAGAGTTGAACAAATCTGTAAAACTTTAGGTTTATTTTGATTACTGATTACCCAATTTAGGGGGAGTGTTGCTGTGAAAATTGCAATAATCAATGTCAGTTAGTAGCACTACAGCAGTTGGCATTACTGTCGTTGTCAGTCGCTGTCCTGTAGATTTCTCATAAAATTGTCAACCTGTCTGTCGCCGTCGCCACACTGGAACCCTTCTGTCGTCAGAATAAACTGGAAGCATCAACTACTCGCTCTCTCATTTCCTCGGACCCCACAACTACAGCTGCTAGCAAGCGAGAGAGTCCTGGTTTAGGTTCTCCGACGAACAGTTTGTCCCGCCACACTGAGAATGAAAGAGCCTTAATCAATACCCAATTTTGGGTGAGGAGCACTTTATCACCCAAATTTGGGTGAGAAAGGTCTCTCGCCCATTTGGGTGAGGAAGGCTTCCTCACTTAAATTTGGGTGAGGAACGGGTATTAGATACCTATATGGCTACATAGTATTCTCACCCAAATTTGGGCGAGGAAACCTACCTCACCCAAATTTGAGCGAGGAAACCCTCCTCACCCAAATTTGGGTAATATAGAATTCCTCACCTAAAATTTTAGTCATGACCATGAGGGTGTATGTTACTTCCAAATGATTTACGTAATATTTTGTAGATTTTCTAGGTATCTTGTAAATTGATGTTAACGACGTATTTTTAGACTTCACGACATGTTTGATGAGCAGCATTTTACAAAGATCTTGTTTCTGAAAATTTCCAGTAAAACTTTGTAAATTACCGACAAATTTTTTAACAGTGTTTGTACAAAAATATTTAGTGTGCACATGTGCACCCCCCGCAGTGTACTCCACAGCGTTCCTGAGATGTACCCAAATTACCTTTGTTCAGCTAGGTTGGTTCGCGCACCCCATCTTCAGCGAGGAAGGCGACTACCCTTCCGTCATGAAGGAGTATGTCCTCGATTCGAGCATGAGGCAGGGGCTCAAGCGGTCAAGGCTACCCCAATTCAGCAAATCCGAAATAGAGATGATAAAAGGTTCGTATCATTTTTATCGCTACACAGTGAGGAAAATTTCCGCGGGTTTTCGCCGTTACTTTATGAACAGGATTTACCGTACTTGAAAGTACACACAAAATGTCATGTAGCATTTTGTACAAGACATCACAGTTTTTTGTGCAAATGAACTTTTCGTATAATTTTCGTACGAAAATCTGCAGTGCTAATCCAAGTGTGGACCAGGTCCACGCTAGGAAACGTGGCCCACGAATGGTCCACGCTAGGTCCACGAATGGTCTACGCTAGGAAACGTGGACCAAGCTGTGGTCCACACTTGGAATGAATGTGGCTGGCCTATGAGGAGTTCAAAGCTGTAAAGCGTGGACCCCATCAGTAGATTGCTCTTCGAACGAGGAATCCATTGGTGGGGTCACACGTTGGGTCCTACTTAGCGACTCTGGAGCTCAAACACGTCCAGGAGTTATAACCGCCTGCACCACACTGGCTCTTGGTGTGCTGTGTGAGCGCGCATGAATCTAGAGCACGTTCTGACAGGTTCAGCTGACTTCTTTGCCTTCAACACGTACTCGTCCCGCCTCGTCGCCAGCGTCCCAGCTGCACCCGGCAAACCCCACAGCACATCGCTGTCAGACGATGCCCAGGCTGCACTTTCCATCGACCCCAGTTGGGAGGCTACCATAGCCTCCTGGCATTACGTGAGTACGCGGCGCTGGACCGCTCCAGGTAGCTCGGTTATACATTGGCGGATCTAGATGTGGCCTGAGGGGGAAAGGGGACAAAAGGGAGAATTTTTTTAGCCTAATTATTACTGGGTGGGAGTGTTGGTTGTTGCCGGCGGCAATTCTCCTCCCCCCCCCCTCTCTGAATCCGCCATTGTCTTGTATGTTTGTCACACACTAAATCCCTATGTACATTTTTGTGCATAGTTATGCACGACTTTGTACATTCGTTATGCATAATATTATACGTTGTTATGCATAATTTATTCATAACTATGTATTAATTATACGTTGTTGTGAATTATAATATGCAGAAGCTTACGCATCTGGAAATCGTTCATGACTGTGTACAAAAAAAACGCTAACGCTAACGCTAACGTGGAAGCAGATGATATATTAAAGAGAATGTGTATTTTAATGTATGTTTGTTTATCACTCCATTCACAAAAATTGACATTTGCAATATGAATAATATGAAATTAGTTTTTCTAGGATTTATTTAATACAGATATAGACAATATATATACAATTTAAATCAAATTAATTATATTTTATTTAAGTCGGTACGAGTCGAGCATAGTGCACGCACGCCGAGCCCTGCCACGCTGCGCACCCGCGGGGGCGGGGCCGGGCGGCGGCGCAGCGGCGGTGTGATGGGGAGGGAGAGGAGGGGGCCCCGCTGGTCATTGCCGTTGCGATGCGCGCCCCGATCCGGACGAGCGCGTGGCGTGGCGTGGCGTGGCGGCCGCTGCGCGGATGAGCGACAGGCAGACATGGTCCGCCCCTTACTGCCCGCTCCTACTAATATCTATAGTAAAAGCAAGCTGACAACTTCATTGCAATTGCAGCTTAGCATGCTTGCTTTAGCTTTAGCGAAGTTATCATCTGCTAAAAAGTGTATAAGGATCTAGTGTGCACAACCCAACCCTAGTTAAACTGAAGCGTAACTCGATGCTTGAGTCAGACATAAAGTTCGTCTTGAAGACGTTACGCTTGAAATGAAGCAGGGACTAGAAATTTCCCTCATGCATATAGATAGGGGAAAGATGTAGGGGAAAGATAAGACGCGAATCTGTACGCTTGATTTTAGGCGTAAATTGATTACGTTTGAAAACCGAGGTAATACTACGGTTCAGTTTTACCAGTGAAGGTGTTCAAAACGAGGTATTCGACCGACTTGGCTCCCACATTCGTTTCAACTTGACACACCCGTATGTCACTTTTGTTTAAACTACACGGTTCTCATTTTTATGATCTGGACGTTACATAAGTTCAAAAAAGTAAACATGTTAAACGTTACGCCCTAGTTTCGCCAGTTTGATTGGTGTGACCTCACTTTTAAATTCCATCTTCCAGGTAGTTCCACAGGGCATGCGGAGGCTCCTCAACTGGATAAACAAGCAGTATAATAATCCAGAAGTCTTTATCACCGAAAACGGCTACCCCGACGGCGGCGCTTTCAAGGATGTAGGGCGTGTCAACTACCACAGGGTGAGATATGTCTTGGAGCAACATTAAAGCTTTGCGGTATATTCCGACGCAATGTCCTTCATTACTTGTCTCACACTGTAAACCTAATTTTCAACCCAGTACACGTTAAAGTAACTCGAAAGTAACGACGCCTTTATTGTGTTTTTGTCTTGGATTACACACTAAATGTATTTGTACAATTTTGTACGTGCCCTCACACAATTTACAACATGCCAACTTTTTCGTGTAAGTTTGTACGCAGAATCGCACAAATTCGTCCTTTATTTCGTACAAATTTGTACGATAAGCACCATTGTGTGAGACAACGTACAAAAATTGTACACAGGAATTAAGTGTGTACACACTAAATGTATTTGTACAATTTTGTACGTGGTCTCACACAAGTTTCAACATGCGATCTTTTCCGTACAATTTTGTTCGCAGTATCGCACTAATTTGTGCGAAATTTCGTACCATTTTGTACAAAAACACCGCGATTCGATTGATAAGTTTGCTTGCCACTCCAGTGGCGCTCCGTTTAGAATGCCAAAATTTGGCCTTCTGGGCCTGGATTGGCCTCTTCGAATGCCAATATTTGGCATTCCGGTGAACTTGGACGCCAAATTTAGGCATTTTAAGAGGCCAATCCGGCCCAGAAGCCCAAATTTTGGCATTCTAAACGGAGCGCCACTGGAGTGGCAAGCAAACTTACCAATGGAATTGCAGTGAAGCACGTATGCATAAATTCGTGTGAGGGCACGTACAAAAATTGTACAAAGAAATGTAGTGTGTACAAGTCTCACTTTACGCGATATCGGCCGTTGCTCCCCAAATTATTTTTATTTCCGTAATCTAGAACGCGAGTTGCAATCATTCCTGTTCTTGAAGAATAATACGTTGTTAGATATAATTGGTTTTCGATTAACTTCAATTGACATTGGGACCTTTTGTCTTTTTGCAGCTCTACCTTTTGGAAATTTTGAAAGCGATTCACATTGATAAGTGCAACGTCATCGGGTATACAGCCTGGAGTCTCATGGACAATTACGAGTGGTTCTTCGGATATGCGTGAGTACTGAGTACTTCTCAGTTTTTAGTGTCCCTGCTTAGCATTGCAGAAAGGCAACCCTAAATACTGTTGTATTGCCTGTGGCATTTACCAACTTCTTTTACCCTGGTGAAAACGTCATCAAAATGACTTCACCGCTAACTCTTGCCTTTTTTCTACTTCCAGCAATCGGTTTGGACTTTTCCACGTTGACTTCAACGATCCAGAAAGACCTCGTAAACCGAAAATGTCATCCGAGTTTTTCAAACTCCTCATCGCGACCAAGAAGGTGCCGAAAGAGGGCGACATTGTGTTCCCGGACGACCCAGCGCCGTCCGGATCCGCAGGCGTCCGTGGCAGTGTCGCCATGCTCCTGCTGGTTGTAGCACGCCTCTTAGCACTGCACAGACCATGAAATCCTTACCAAAAAATGGTTCGGAAAGGTCGCCAGCAGGACTTGTTATAAGGCATCTACATGCGAGGGGTGACCCGAGAATTTAGACAATGACTGTGCGAATGTTTAAAATAGGTGCATTATTTGACTCACATATTGCCCACTTACAGGCGATTTTGCTACCTGAAAGTGGAATGTGTTCAAATTTTATTCAATAAATGGGAGTAGATGTTCCTCCTCGTCCACACGTCACTAATAGAATACCCCACTCGTAGTCGTGAACCGATGGACAGAGGATGAGGGTGCATTGGACGGTCGGGGCCAATAAACTGTGGAAACCAAGTGACGACACTGCCGACATTTTATTTTGCTCTCCCAACCTTACAAACTATTTAAGACCTTACAAACAAAAGGAGTTTGTTATGAAAAAGGTTTTTGAGCGCACATGAGCTAACAAAGGAAACACTTCACCTTTCATGTGCTCAAGATACTTCGTAAGCTGTTGTAAGTGTGTGACACATAAAGGCACGAGTTTCTTCTGCTAAAGATGCTGCCACTCTCCCCTTCTGCATCTTCGACTGCGTCTAGAACGGGTACTCCGGATGGTTCTGAACCCTGAAAAGCAGGAGTTATACGCATTTTACGATAAGATCATTGAAGTGTGCCGGCTTGTTAACCTTTAAGGACTGCGTTACCCTTTTAAAAACTTCATGTCGACGATGCGGCCCGCGTCGCCCAAGTCCAAGGCGTCAAGCTTCTCCACGTCTTCCGGACTCAGTTCGAAGTCAAAGACCTGCGCAGCAATGAAATTTATTAATTCACCGAGAATAACAAAGAAATTCCAATTAAAGACGAACCGACTCAGCACCGCCCGCGGAAACTACTCAACATTTTACTTGGACTAAAGTCTGTATTTTCATGCTCATAACCCCCTATGGTGGTTCTCCGAATGATATGCAGGGATAAACAATTCTAAAAATTATTCAGGTGCTTGAGAAGTAGATAGGCACGATGCAGGTTCCGAACCAGACAGTACCTTGAAGGGCAGTAACTTTAAAAATTCTTAACAACTCTGAGCGGATCCAGGTCAACTTGAAGCTTTCAGAAACTACTCGACACAGTCTTAAGCCAATGGTCCTGGCCATGTACACAGTGAATGCTGCGTACGCGTACATGCTCATGTATACAGCTGGATCTGCCTGTAAATCCTGTGCATTCTTTTGATGTACATCCCATACGCAGCATCTACTGCATACATGAGCATGTACGCAGCATTAGCTGTATACATCGCATATTTACAATTTGTGCTGTACACATAACATTTATGCAGTATTTACTGCATTCAATGTAAACAGTTCAGCTGACAAAAATGTGGCAAAAAGTTACAGAGCATTATGTAAACCTAACCAAACCCAGAATTTTCCGTTGCCTCTTTACAATATTCACTGTGTGACTCACAGTCGTCTCCGTGCACCTCAATGGTCTGCGACGGGCATGCGGAGAAGACTGTGAGTCACACAGTGAACGTTGTAAAGAGGCTACAGGAAATACCGGGTTCAGGGCACAGAGAATCCTGGCAAAAAAAAAAAAAAAAAAGGTAGCTGACTTTTCGGCAGCTTTTTGCCACAGTGCAGTTGCAACGCGGAAGAGGTGTGATTCACGCATGTGCTTAATTACCAGCAGCTATGCATGAAAAGCTACATAGTAATTTGGTGTGAACTGCTCGCTAACCTGCATGTTCTCGGCTATGCGGGCCTCGTTGGTGCTCTTGGGGATCACGACGATGTTCCGCTGCAAGATGTGCCTCAGCAGCACTTGGCCCGGCGTCCGGCCGAGCCGCGTCGCTACCTCCTCCACTACGGGGTTGCTGAGGAGGTCCGGCACTGATACCCTGCAAACAAAGTACCACATCACGGGTGAAGAGATTTCCAGCTCTGCATGCCCATTGGACTCAACTCAAGGTTTGCCTGTTTCTGGAACACTCTTATTTAAATGAATTTGGAAATATCCCGATGGAATAGATGGATTGCGAATCAGACTGGAAATAATGATTCCAGATGGAAATGTTGTTTCAACAGTAGATCTGAGAAACTTCCAAAGCGTACTTTTTTAATCAGATCCAAAATGGATTTTGGAAATTCCAGGGAGGATTTTGTGAGCTTTGACCGTTTGAACTGAACAACGACACTTAATCTGTAGCAACACTGAAAACTTAAGTGTGGGAAAGTTCACACTTGAAAGTGTAAAGTGTGTTCTAAGTACACACGTAAGTTTGGGTAGCCCACCGGAAAAAAATAATTTCGATATCAAGGAGCGCCGCAGGGCACCTCAAAGTTGGTCCCAAATAACAAATTTCACGCATTTTTCGATTTTTTTAAATCAATTTTAGTAGCAAATTCGTTATTTGGGACCAACTTTGAGATGCCGTGCGGCGCTCCTTGTTATCGAAATATTTTTTTTTTTCCGGTGGACCACTCTAAGACGTAAGTGCTCTATTGTGTACTCCAGTCCACACTAAAGTTTCAGTGAATTCATAATAGTGACGGAGGTCTTAAACAACAGTTGTTCTCCCTTCTTTTTACTTTTAGAAAGGGGGCGAGTAAAGTGAACTTGTCCATGATTCGTGTCAATAAGTTAGTTTTCTCCTAGCATGCATAGCCTGAATGTTTCTGCGACCCAACACATGGTACTCACAAAACATCGCACAGATTTGTGCATTATCAAGTCAAACTTTCCTACCAGGTACTTTTCTTTCTAACAAAAAACATTATAAACAAAAAAAAGAAAAAACTATGGAAATAAAACATGAGCAGGATTACTTACTCCAGACCGCTGGCAGCGTACAGCTTCTCCACGCCGGGGCTGCCGAAGGGTGAGTACGCCGTCACGACGATGTTGTTCTTCTTGCAGAAGTCGACAAGCTGGCGCTGCTGCATGTACACATGCAGCTCCACCTACACAAGAAAAAACACCTCTTTATTCAGGAGACGGTTTCGCTCAACCACAGGGAATTTCTTTAAATTGATTTGGATTTTTTTTTGTCATTGGAGGGACTTTTAACGTTTGTAAAAGCTATGTTTAAAACGTTTCTTTTGTACCAACATTTTGTTGCATCATTGAAACTTTTTCTGTTTGGGTTTAAAACACCTTTTCAATTCAGACGCGTATCGTTTATGACTATGACCTTAATAAACTTTGAGCACACTAAATTACTATGTACGTTTTTGTGCATACGTAACGCATGGAATTAAACATGCACTAGTTGCGAACAAAATTGTGCGCAATAACGCACGATTTTCTGCATACCCGCGCACTAAATCGTGCATTGTCACGTACAAATCCATGCGTTACAAATTGCATGCTTGATTTCGTGCGCGGGCGAGCATAAAAACCTACATAGTAATTTAGTGTGAGCACCTGAAGGTTTGCTGGCCGGATCCGGCAGTTATCCAGGATGCGCTGTACTTGACTCTCAGTGAAATTGGATAACCCAATGGCCTGAACTTGCCCGCGGTCTACATGCTCCTCCATAGCCTGAAAAAGAAAACAAAAAACAATAAAAGAATATTTCGAACAAAAGAATGCTTGCTTTAGTGATAACAACAGGAAAAGAGTCACCCCACTTGAAGGGCCGCAAGACCGTTGATTGGGAACCTTTAAGGGTACGTCATTTACAGTAGAAACCCCAAAGTAAGGTGGGACCCACCAACAAACGGCATAAAAGTATGGCATGCGCTTGCGGCCAATTCCACGAAACGAGTTATTTTACTGCGGTTTTAACTAGAATGGTTCCACTTTGACAAGTTAACAGGTCCATTCTGGCTCCCCGAAAACACAGAAATAATTTTGTGACCTAATCTCTGCGCTTTTTGTAAGAAGAGACTCAGGAACTATCACTGGAAACAAAAGGGTGAAGGCAAGTGTTTTATCTAGGCCAAGGCTGCACCCTCGGCCACGTCAGAATGTAATCGCCGTTGTGTGTGTGAGCTCCACCCCTCAGAAATGTCAATACCGATGCAGAATGCATCGCGGGATAGGCAGCAGTCTTCCAACACTAGCCATGACCCTCTGCAGCTAGCTCATTAATTGTGAACAACCGGCCGTCAACGGGGGGTGGGACCCCATGTGACACAATTTCCTCACAACGCTGGCAACTCAAATCACCAATCACAAACATAGAGAAATAACCACATCAATTAATTGTTTTATCAAGTTCCAGTTTCCTTTCAAGTGCTTTACAAAATTAAGAGAGTGCATGGCATGCTTCACCAGGGTTACTCCCAAAGCACGCTTCTTCCTAGTAGAGAGTAACAGAAGAGCAAGCACGCTTTAACCTGGAGCTTCCTGACAAGCTCGCGTGCGAATACTCTCCAGTCCAGGATGAAGCGTGCTTTGAGGTGTACTCCCAGGTGGAGCAGGCCATGCACTCTCTAGATTCTAGAGTGGTTGCAAAGTGCTGTACCAATCCCGAATTCAACAGACCGCAGTCAAATGTGACATCAAACCTCGCGCCGTCAAGAGATGGCTTCCTTTATGCACTGCCAAAAATTAGCTCCAAAATTTTATGGAGAAAAACTCTACAATTCTGTACATGGAAACTCCATTCACTTTCCACCTTTTTTTCGGAGAGATTTTCACAGGACTGAAACCAATTATCTACGGGGCTGCAGGGAGGTAAAATCCATGCTTCATTTAAAGATGTGTTTAAAAAGGCTTCTTCGAAGCATTCTCAAGTCAGGAATGAAGAAACGGGGAATTCCCTTTCTAACGTACACCGTACATATTTTCCGGAAAGTTATAAAAAGTGACCCGAACACGACAACCCTTCCCCTTCACGTCACATTCTACCCTGTCCTGGTAAAGAATGATTTTCGTGATATGCTGTTGTAGAACCATGCATTTTGACCCAAGTTTCCGAAATTTGATTGAGAAAGTCCGGATTTTGCTAGAATAGAGAGCTCCATACAAAGGTTTCGGAAAAACTCTATGATTTTTCCATTGTACCTCGGAAATTTCCAGCCGTGTGGAGAGCTACCTCCGTTCCGAAAAGATTTTTGTCGTTTTGTATTGTTATTCACAGAGATACGTAGATCGATTTATGACAGGGTAGAATTTACTAGCATGAGCAGCCTGGCTTAATACCCTCTGTCACGAAAAAGGCACCTAGATGTAACTGCAAACGAAGTCATAAGTCTCACGCGTGAGCGAAATAACACGCAAGATCCCACTATTTCATGATACGTTCCGGAGACCGTGTTTATACGATAAGCTCGCACATATACACTCAGCAAATTCAACAGTGTCACTCCAGCGCATAGTCACGAGTACGCTCCCAGGATCTTGTAACCAAATGAGTACTCAGATGAGTACACACTTACGGCGGCATATGTTGACAGCCGTGCTCAATTGTGGACTCATGTAAGTACACTGAGAATGAAAGAGTTTTGATCAATAACAAATTTTTAGCGTGGTATAATTTATCAACCAAATTTAGGTGAAAAAAGAAGTCCCTCCTTTGCCAGATTTGGGTGATAAAATGAAGATGAAAAAATTGCTAGAACTTGTTGCTCTTTTGTTGTGTTTTTCTCTTGCATACTTAATTACTATGTACGTTTTTATGCGCGCCCCCGCACGAAATTAAACATGCACTTTGTAACTCACGAATTTGTACGTGACAATGCACGATTCAGTGCGCGGGTATACAGAAAATCGTGCGTTCTTGCGCACTATTTTTTGCGCAACATAGTGCATGTTTTAAGCACGTATGCACAAAAACCTTCATAGTTATTTAGTGTGAGCAGTTGTTTTTTTTTTTCTTGCAGTAAACTGAGTACAATGTCGAGTTTGCTGAGCATTTGGCGCGCACACAAGTTTGAGCGGCACCTTCCAGACGGCCACAAGGTCAGCATCGACGTCTAGTGCGACGTTGCCGTCATCGTCAAAGGGCACCATCTCGTCGCCGCTCTCCTTGAAGGCGAAGGGCGCGTGGATCAGGAGCAAGTCGATGTAGTCCGTGCGCAGCTCCCGCAGCGACCGCTGCACGCACTTCGTCACGCCAGCCGGCCGCATCTCCACCGGCGGCAGCTTGGTCACGATGAAAAGGTCCTTCCGGGTGCCCTACGGAAGCGTCACAAATGCGCCACACAGTGGGCCAGAAGATCGGTGGAGGCGGTCAAAATCCCGGGCACGTTTTGAGCTACAGAGCTGCTTGTGGGACTTGGATCGAACGTGTTACCCCACGAATATATGGATTGCTCTCCGAACGAGAAATCCATTGGTGGGGTCACACGTTCGGTACCAGTCCTGTTTAGCGACTGTGAAGCTCAAAACGCGTCTACGAGTTTTGGCCGCCTGTGCCGGTCGTGTGGCCCACTGTGCGCTAGGGAAACGTCACACATAAGAAGGACAACAAGAAACAAAAATTATAATTTGAGTGTGGCAACACTCCGGAGAAAGGAGGGGAAACTGATATATGTTATGTGATGAAGTACGCAGCGAGGAAAAGGCCGGTCCCCGTATATTATCGCATCCGTTGAAGCAAGAAACACTATCTCGGGAAAAATACAGTATATTTCGTACGTTTTGGCCTAAATAAACAATTTGTGGAAATGATAACGGGCCCTTGATGTGCTAGTGTACGATTACGCAATGCAATATATCTTGTATTTTTAATGCGATAACTTGTTCATGCAACAAAATGGTATTTCTTTCGAAATGAGTCCACTGTCACACTGGAAATTAAACACATTAAATGTTTAGGCAGAATTTTGTACGTGTTAGAACTTAAACGATTTTGTGCCTACGTGGAATTGAAATAATATTGTGCATCAAAATGCATAAATTGATGCAAATTTGAGCCCAACTTTGTGCAACACTGTATGTGGGTTAAAAATCCTGCACGTGCAAAATTGTTAACATATAACCTGCACTCAAAAAAGTCTCCGAAGAATCTGTTTCGTTACTATGAAGAAAATGAAGGCGGTGAATAATTTCTTCGTATGCGTAAAACTGCATAAATTTATGCAAATTTGTGCACAATTTTATGCAAAACGTCAGGCAGGTTTAAAATAATGCATCACCACGTACAAAATTCTACATAAACATTTAGTGTGAAAATTAACGTATTCTGACATTGTTTTAATGTACTAAATCGCTTGGATCACCGTGAAGATGGGTTCAAAAGTGAAATTTGGCCACTGGAATCTCTTCCTTTACTCAGTACGCGTCTTTTAAGCACAAAATCATTGTGCTGGCGTTAATATTGTGCCGTGGAGAGCCAAGAAACGGAGAAACGGACGCAATTTCAACAAAAACGACAAAGAAAGTTCAGAGAAATCTAAAAATTGCCACCCTGGCCTCAGAAATGGACTCAGGGACCTATCAATTTGGCAATCGCCCTGTCTCCACGAGTAAAAAAAAGGACCAAATTGGCGTAGAAATCGTCAATGGTCACCTTCAGGGCCTGGCCGAACTGGCATGGAATGTCTTCGTTTCTAATGGTCCTTACATTCCCGGCCGCAATCCAGTCCTCTAGGACCTTGCCGATTGCGCCCTCGTTGCCGTAGAAGGCGGCCGTGTCGATGTGTCGGTAGCCGCAGCGCAGCGCCGTCTTCAAGGCCGCCTCCAGTTCGCCTCCTGCCGCCTGCAGGGGAACCATGAGACAAAAGTAATGAAGACTACAAATAGATTACACTGTGGCAAAAGGTCACAGAGAACTCTGTAAACAAGTTGTGCTAATTCTCTGTAACCCTAAACCCAGTATTTCCTGTAGCCTCTTTACAGTATACACTGTGCGACTCACAGTGTTCTCTGTAGGACTTACAGCCGTCTCTGTGCACCTCAAGGGTCTGCGACGGGTATGCGGAGAATACTGTGCGTCGCACAGTGATTACTGTAAGGAGGCTACAGGAAATACTGGGTTTAGGGTTACAGAGAATCCTGGCAAAAAAATTAACTGACTTTTCCGTAGGTTTTTGCCACAGTGTAAGAGGCATCACAATGGTCATTCAATTTTGACGTCCCTTGCTAACTCTATCCGCATGATTAGTGAGCATCGAGTAACGCTTTAGTTCTACTGAAAATGGAAAGGTCAGACTTCTGACCCTTAAAGGGGCGATACTTAAATGTTAGACCCAAAAAAAGGACATACACAAATGTTTGAACGAAGAAAAGGTCATACGCCAATGTATGACCGTTGCAAAGGTCATACACAAATAAATGACCGGAAAAGGGTGTAACATTTTTTAATCACCGATGATAGTTGATATACATCCACACACTGTCGAAAAAATCCGAGAAAAAATGAGAAAAATCACACGGTTAATTCCTTTGTACAATTTTTGTACGTGCTCTCACAATTTTGCGCATACGTGCTTTCCGTACAATTTTGTGCGATTTTGCGTACAAATTTGCACGGAAAAGTTCGCATGTTGAAATTTGTGTGAGACCACGTACAAAATTGTACGTAAACATTTAGTGCGCAGAGAGTTTTTCCGAAACATTTGTATGGAGCTCTCTATTCAAGCAAAATACGGACTTTCTCAATTAATTTTCGGAAACTTGGGTCAAAATGCATGGTTCTACAACAGCATATCACAAAAATCATTCTTTACCAGGACAGGGATTATCGTAAAATGTGACGTGAAGGAAGAGGGTTGTCGTGTTCGGGTCACTTTTTATAACTTTTCGGAAAATATGTACGGTGTACGTTAGAAAGAGGATCCCCCGTTTCTTCATTCCTGACTTAAGAATGCTTCGAAGAAGCCTTTTTAAACACATCTTTAAATGAAGCGTGGATTTTATCTCCCTGCAGCCCCGTAGATAATTGGTTTCAGCCCTGTGAAAATCTCTCCGAAAAAAAGGTGGAAAGTGAATGGAGTTTCCATGAACAGAATTGTAGAGTTTTTCTCTATGAAATTTCGGAGCTAATTTTTGGCAGTGCATAAAGGAAGCCATCCCTTGACGGCGCGAGATTAGATGTCACATTTGACTACGGTCTTTTGAATTCGGGATTGGTACAGCACTTGGCAACTACTCTAGAAACTCTAGAAAGTGCATGGCCTGCTCCACCTGGGAGTATACCTCAAAGCACGCTAATTTTAGACAGTGTTTTTTCAGTCATGTATTTGTGTATGACCTTTTTGTCGGTCATACTTTGTGTGTTGCCAAAAATTGGTCCGATGTCTCACCTTTTGAATTTCAGTGTTCACCAGTGTCCCACCATAAGACTGTACATGAGAGTGTACTTCCCCGGTTGCACAGTAACACAAAAGGCCATTGGAGCTGGCCACAATGCTAGACCCCACCGACACCACCGTGTGACCCCACCTATGGATTCCTTGTTCGGAGAGCAGTTAATTGATGGGGTCACGCCTTAGGTTCGAGTCCCATTTAGCGACCCTGGGGCTAAAAACGCGTCTAGAGTTTTGGCCGCCTGCGCGCGCCGGTCCTCTGGCCCACTGTGCACTGAAAATTTAATGGAAAGACTTTGCGCCAAAATTGGGGGAGACAAAAAGTCTTGCCAAGTTTTGGTCAGACCTGAAAGTCTCGCCAAAACTTGGTCAGACAAAAATGTCTCGCCACAAAATGGTGAGACTTCTTGGTCTAACCGCTACGCAGGCCGTATGGACCGTATTTACGGGGTTCAAAAGTCTGACCACATTGTGGTCAGACACAAAAGTCTCGCCATTTTGTGGCGAGAAATTTTTTCTGACCAAATTTTGGCGAGACTTCGATGTCTGACCAAAATTGGGCAAGATATTTTGTCTCGCCTCTGGAGTGGCGAGAAGTCTGATCTTTGACTTAGTGTGAGTCGGTTGCACTGACCCGCCACGTGCCGTAGCCTAGGAGGGGCATGTCGGTGCCGTTGCGCAGCGTGGCAGACAGCGGGCACGCCATAGCTGTGTCCTCCTCGTCCTTGCGTCGCCGACGGACTGGGGAACACGTGGTGGGGCGGGGGCGAGTCGAGGCGGGAACTACGGCGGTCGAAACCACCCCTCGTCATTGCCTAAGCGCTGACCCGACGACGCTGGCGCGAGGGGACGAAAGAGTGAAAATGCAGGAGGCGTATGCCTTACTACACTCAATATGTCTTACAATGAAATGTGAGCTACGTTACAGTGAATTCGGCGCAAGCAAAAAGAAAATTTCTTCATACCACGAATTTTTTCGGGGTCTTTGTTTTTATGGTAAGGGAGGGTACGGCAGTTACTGACGCTTTTTTTTTCAGTGCCTCTCAGATACCTGGAATATTGAGTAAAACCTGTTTTAAACTAAAAGTTTATTTGAACCCTCAACTTTTCGAAGGCCTGAGAGAATCTTTGATAAGAGGTCATTGTATGCCCTAGAAATGCGGCCGAAAAAGGCTTGTAATTGTCAGGAAGTGCCCCGACCCGGGGCAGTTACTGACACTCGCTTTACACCGTTAAAAATAATTGCATTTCTACTATACCGCTGGATGGTAAAAGTACCAACTCAGGTATGGGAAACTCTTTTGCCAACGCTGTGTCGTAAAAATCCGAACCGAGTATGGGAATTTGATTTACCATGCTCGAGTTCGTTTTTTTCCCACACTTTAAAGTAGATATCCCATTACTTAATTTGCATTATAGTCCTTTTCCTCGAACGCATAAGTATAAACCCAAAACAAATCAAAAATACTTTTTCTGGATAGGTGACGGATACGGATATTTAATATTGATCAAAAGCTAACGGCATAATGACTAAAACTCTGAGAAACTGCCCGGAAAAAGTAAACGAAAACTCATGTGACGTCAAACCGATGTAAAAATGAAACTTAATGATTTGTGAAAACCGGTTAAAACTAATTTCGTGCCTTGTTTTGGCCCACTATCACAGAAGGTTTATATGACCTTCTTGAAAAGTATTTTAAATGGGTCGGTCTGAACTCTAGCAACTCTGAGAACTATTTTTGTAGATGAGCATCATGGTTTTCATCCCTGCGAAATTTAGCGGAATATTATTATGAGGCCCATATCAAACGTAGCGCCTTAATGCATTTTGATATCGTCACTTGTTATGTCGAGTGAGATTGTTAAACGCAAACTGTTGACGATCCACTTGTTACATGGCATGGTCCACTAACTGGCAGCCACCTGGGGTCACGTTTCACGGACCTGCCGCTAGGTGGCGCCTAGAGCGCCGCGTCCGTTCACCAATTAGTATTTCCGATTTATTTTACCAAAATAAATAATTTTCGCAAACTGTATCATCTGTTGCCATAGTAAATATCAGCTCTAGCCGTTAGCGAAAAGTTTTTAACAAAATGTTACTCTGAAGTCGAGAAAAGCGCATTTCCATGTTGCCACTCGCTGGGGTCTACAGTCGGCCACTAAGTTGGGTACCCGCATGATCGTCGTTACAGAGACAGAGATCACCTCGACAGACCAAAGAAGTTGATGTCTCATCGGCTTTCGTCAAACGACCTCTGACGAGTACTTCGGAAAGTAATTTTGACATCTCTGATTTTTTGGTTATCTGATCCATCAGCAGTAGCATAATTGCCTTCCTCAGATAAACACTCTTATCCGTCCACCAAGCTTTCCAGTACTTGAATAGGAATTTCACCACACATGATGTGGTAGTTACTCCACTTCCACGTGTTGAAAATAAACCACAATTCGTATAGGATTTTTGCCATAACGGTGTAGTAATTTTCCCACCCCCTCATATAGTAGAAACCTAACAAAGGTATAGGATTTTTGCCATATCGATGTATGGTGAAATTGCCATGTCATGTGTGGGAAAATTCCTATACCGAATAGGTTAATCGCGTCCGACACTTGTATAGGATTTCTACCACAAAATTTTTAAGAGTGTAACTCGACCGGAGGTTTAGTCTAGATGTTTAATTGTGTTTTCTTTAGACCTTGGCCATCACCTTAGCCAGATGTGACACTTGAAGATGCGAGTTTTGACGCTTGCCAAGTACACGCCACGTCGGAGCATGCTTGCTAAGGTTGCTGCGGCGCATTTTTTGGAAGCTCCGTTTGCGTGTATTTCCTTTCATTCAGGGGCGCCGGAAGTAATTTCTGGTGTGTGTGTGTGTGGGGGGGGGGGATTCAAAGAGGTGTTTGTTGGGTTGCCTACCTTCAAGGAGCAAAACCCTAAAACGGTTTAGACGGCGAGCTAGAAGCAAAAATTCACCCATTTTCCGATTTTTTATAACTTTTACCCCACCCCCGCCCCTCCTCCGGCGCCCTTGCTTTCGTTATTAGTTTCTGATCACTTTCGGCGAATTACATGTGAGCAACGATACTCAATTGTATCGCTAAAAAAGGTACTCAAGTATCGCCTTTGGATTCGCAGTGCAGCGACAGCCGTCGCGTGCAGGGTCCCACGGGCTTGCGTTCACTAGGAGGTCTTGATTTATTGGCCAGTGTATCCCAGCAGAGAATGCCTATCTGAAGACAACGAGAACGAAATAGTCTTGATCAATACCAAAATTTGGGCGACGTAGACTTTATCATGGCGCCACCTTCCTGCAGTCACTGATAAAAGAAAAGTCGTAAAATTATGAACCATTCTTGTATAGTATTTTCCCATAGTACATTCATATTTTTACTAAAAATCTTATGACGAATGATTCATAATTTTTATGAATAACTCGTTTTTTTACGAATGCTTCATAGGACACATGAATAATTCACAATATTTCATTATGAATGTTTCGTTTCCTAGTTTTTTCGTTAAAGTATCACGAGCTGTTCGTAACTTTACGAATGATTCATAATTTTCTTTTATGAGCCATTCGTAATATTACAAATCACTCGTAATTTTATGAATATTTCATAATTGTTCTCTTAAAAGTACGAATCATTCTTACTTTTATGAATAATTCATAATTTTCTCTATGAGCTATTCAAAATATTACGAATCATTCGTAATTTTATGAATGTTTCATAAGGTTTTTTAAATGAGCCATCCTTGTACAGTATTTTCCCATTGTGAAATCGTAAATTTACGAAAAATTTAACGATGTATGGTTCATTATTTTACGAACAACTCATAGATTTTGGGTACTTTTCGGTCACTTTGAGGCAATTTTTTCCAAACAAAAAAAAAATACGAAGGATTCGTAATCCTTTTCTTATGAATGTTTCATAGAACGTGTTCATCGCGTGGTGCACTACTCATTGCCTCAACAAACCTGGGAACAGCTTGCTCTCCCAATTTCCTACTGAGAAATGCCGTGCTTTTATAATACTACGCTGATCCTCAGTACTCTACGACAATACAGAGAAATTTGTTCGCAATACGAAGAAATTGGTCATAAGTTACGGAGAATCCTTCACCACAGTTATGTTTTGGAAGGTGCTCATGACGGAAATGAAAGAAATTTCGACCCCCCGATCAAAGTTTGAACCGCGTCGGGGCTATGTCGACCCCTTATCACGTGGTGCACTACTCGTTGTCTCAACAAACCTTAAATCAGCTTCCCGAAGGCAAGCAGGGAGCACCACAGGCCAAGGAGTGTATAAACGTCAGGCGTGGATTTTCGGAACTGGCGCAGCGTCGCATGTTCCGACAAGACACGGTTAGGCGTACACCTACCTTGTTAGCACACGATTGGTGAGCGATTCTCACGTTTCGGGGTAGTTTTGACGTTCCTGATTTGCCGAAGGTAAGAATCATCGAATTTTGATTTCGTTATTACTGGAGTCCTGAATGATACTAGAGTTATGGCAATGGTATTCATAGTCAAGACCTTGTACTACCTTCTTAAAAAAGTAAGGCCTCAGGTATTCACATGCGTTCATACGGGTGATTTGATCACGGAAGTAACGTTATCACGGAAGTTACAAAGTGTGAAAATAGACCTTAATGGCTGACTCGGGCTCGCTGTGGCTTATTTGTCGTTTCATGGTCAGATGATACCCCAACGCCGACATTTTAGCCAATTTTTTTTTACCTAGTGCCGCTCCAACATTGCACTCTAAAAAAAATGCTTCTGAAATTTCATAACCTGGTTTTGGACCTATTTGTAGAACTATTGCTCTTAAATTTCATATCCAAAAAGTTCTTGAGTATCATAAGCAGCTGTTCTGAAATATTATAGGTGGTTTATGAAATCTCACAACCCGCTTTCTTAATTTTTAGAAGCAATGTGTAATAAAAACTTATATCACGTTCTGATTAATCACGATGCTATTCCTTATGTTCTCTAAGATGTTCTATATTCATCCTTTGATACCGTAGACGTGGTGAAGCCATGCATATTAGGCATCCTTGCCTGTAGAACAGCAATTTTAAAAATTATGACAGGAGAAAGAGACCAGTTGAGATCTTCATCCCTGTCACTTAACAACGTGGACATTCTTACTGCTGCAGAGTGCATAGCCCGGACACAATTGTCAGGCGGATCATGCGTGCACCCAACCTAATGGCCGACCGAAGACGCCAGCGAGTGGCAACATGGAAATGCGTTTTTCTCGACTTCAGTGTGATATTTCGTTCAAAACTTATAGCTAAAGGCTAGAGCTGATATTTACGAAGGCAATAGATGGTACGATTTGCGAAAATTACTTGCTTTAACGACATAAATTGCAAAGAGTAATTAAAGAACGGTCACGGCGCTCCAAGCGCCACCTAGCGGCAGATCTGTGAAACCTGACTCGGACGGCTGTTTGTATGACCATAAGTGGATTGTTCACAGATCGGTTTTTTTTTTTTTAGAATCACCCACGGAAGTTTCGTTTCTCATACCGAAGTTGGCACTTTTACAATACGACGGTACAGTGGAAATGTAATTTTTTGTTTTAGAGTGCAATGACCTGAATCACACACTATTTTGGTAATTTTTGGGTAAATACGTCCAAGGATGCCCTGTCAACCCACTTAGTTTCGAACCCTCACCCAACCCAAGAAATCGGCCTGTCTTGAGGTGCTGTCACCCCATTCTGAAAATTTAGAATTGGTGTATGAATTAAGCTACCGTTTTGAAATATAAGAGCGACAATCTCAATTTTCATAACTTCTGTTCTGAATGTAACTCGTTCTAAGCTTCTATAACCGTATTTCTAAAATTTTATAGCCGAAATCTTAAATTTGATTACCAGATCTTAAGTTTTAGAAGAATGTTATGAAAGTTGACTTTTAGAACGTGTTTATTTAAAGTTATACTTTTTTCGATATTAAATTTCATAACTTTTTTTAGAGTGTGGGTAAAGGGTGCCACGGAAGTTACATTTGATTGTTGATACACGCCATTTTTTGTATGTAGCTGCAGCCCGCCTCGCGACCGTGCTGAGCATCTTCGGCTTCGGCGTCCCACGCAATTCTTTCTCAGGCACCCCATTTTGATGGCTGACGTCAAGAAAAGTTTAAAATTTGGCATGGGGAGAAATCCAGAGCGGCTTTTTCGTAATGTGTACAGTGAAATTGAACACACGGTGGACATTTTTCGCTGCAGCATAAGAACCTTTGAAAACTGTCGTGTGTGTTAGTCTTCCGTTGAAATCAGCTGGAGACATGTCAGGTTTTGAATGACCATCGACAGTTGGCAGAATTTTCATACCATTCCTCTACATTGGGGACGGAAAATTCCAGTATGTTATCGGGGGACAATCACGGAAGTTACATTATGGGTATTCTGAAAGCTAGGGAAACCAATCCAACGCAAGCGAACTCTTCGAAACATTTGGGTTTTGTAGGTAATGACCCTATCTAATCCCCTACACACTAAAATCTTGTGGAGTTTTTAATGCATAATTATGCATGCACAGAAACGTACGTAAGGTGTGTATAATATTATGCATCACTGTGTACATTTTATGCAAGAAGATGCACAAAATGTACACAATGATGCATAATATTATACACACCTTACGTATGTATCTGTGCATGCATAACTATGCATAAAAAGTGCATAATTATGTATTTAAAAAGTCCACAAGAGTTTAGTGTGTAAACAAACCCTATGTCGATATCTGCCCACGTTTGGGCACAGAGGCCAAAAGAAACGAAACTTCCCCGAAACATGAGAATCGCTCCGGTAGGGTACTGTCGTGAATCCCCCGGACTGGAAGCGCGAATATCATCGGTGCGGCTTTATCGGTGCTGTTGGTTGATGTTGTCCCCACGGGAAGAACGGTTCCTGGTTTTCTCAGGAACTACCTGGAAATCGCCTATGTTTTTTTTACATGCTTGCTGAGAAAACCGGGGACCGTTTTTACCGTGCCTACGCTGTGCAGCGTTTCGAAGGTAATACTAAATTAATGTTGAATGAAGGCAGAGATATGAGATTTTTCTATAAACGGGTTGGTATTTTATCCATCGTGGGTGGTCAACACGCTTCAGTATGCTGTTTTATTGTGTGTTTGTGCCGAAATAGTTTAACTATGCGTGACAAGACAATATCGTACTTCGGAGAAGAGCTGGACCGGAAGATGAAAAGAATAAGAGGAACAAAGTAAGTGAAATTTGTGAGAATGAGCGTGTGTCGCCGTTCTGTCGCTTCCGCAGAGCTATATCCTCAATCAAGTTCGGCTTCTGTTCTTTTGGATTTCTTAACTTCCGTGCCAGCTTTTCTCCGAAGTAGCCTATTTCTACAAAAGCGAAAAAAGGCGAAAGTAGTCAGGCACTGGTAAGGTTATGCATATCACGCAGCTCCGCATTTCAGTGTATTACTGCGCAAGAACATACTTAAATAGCATTTCCCAGCGTGTTCACCACTCACGATGGAAATAAAATACCTCGTTTTGACGACCTTCAGTCGATGACGACTAGCATAGATTGTTGGTAGGACTTGTTTCACCATGTAACATGTAGGTTTAAATAGAAAATGTTCAAAGGTTCGAGCTTCATCATTAAAAAATACGATTTCACGAAATCCTGGTAGCCACGAAGTTAATTTCATATTTATGTTCTGGTTTAATTGGCTGAGGCCAGAGTAACCAGCCCTATCTAACTGCAATTGCAACTATCGGCCATGCTCACAATTCCAGTGGGGTTTTCGCATGGCGTATTTCCAGGGCTGACACCATTCCAAAACAAAAAGTTGAAGAACAATTATAGGGAAAGAAAATATTTTAAAGTGGAATAATTTTTTGCGGAGATATGAAAACACGAAATGTCAGAAAATAAGTGTGTTTAAAGATGTAGAAACAATGATTTACTGTAAAAAATCGTATCGGAAAATAATATGGGGGTAGTGGTAAACAGTGGTGCCCGTAACAATAGTGCCAACATGTAATGCAAAATAAAATAATCAACAATGTTTAAAATGTTAAAAATTATCGTCTCATCATCACAAATGAACCATAAAAAAGAAAAGAAATGTTCACGCAGAAAAATATATTAGCTATTTCAGCTAAGATCCCTGAGCAGAGCATTCTTAGCTGCTTAGTTAAGATTGTTAGACGCCAAGCTAAATTTTAGCCAAATTGACTAAAATTTCTTAGGAACGGGTGCTCAAAATTTTAGCAGCAAGATTAGCACCGTATCATAAGTTTTCTGCGTCTCTGCTTAGGTTTAGCAACACAGCGGGTTATCCTGAGCATAATTCCTGCCCTCTTTACATTTGAGTGACTTTTCTGTTTAAATAGTTTCTGCACTTGTTCTGAATGTTTGGAATATGTTTTTTTAAAAAATGTCTCCGTTCGTTCGAAGACAGCACGGGAGTGTGCGTTAGTTTCACCCAAAACCTTTGGAACTATGTTGTGTGGCGGATGGATGCGCGCGCGTCTCGAGGGTTGAGGCAAGCGCGCAGTGGTATTTGCCTCGCCTCGCCCGCCGCCGCCAAGCAAGCCAGAGCCAGTTGTTGCACGTTTGTCGCGTTTGTGCAGGTGCTTGTCTCGAGACTTTGATTGAATCCCTGTAAGTTATTGTGAGCACCTATTAAGTTACGATGGATGACGACCTTCGGAATCTTCTAAACAAGTGGAATGTCCCGGATGCTTGTATTCAAAAGTTTGAAGGTACGTAAGTGCGAAAGGACGCTTCATTCTCGTCGCCTGTTTGGCTTTGCAACTCGAGTTAATTCCCCATGCGCCTCCTTGTCGTCCACCGAACTTTAGTTTTCTGATCCGCCGTTCGTTACCATTTTCTCTATCTGTGTAGACTTTACTTCACTAGGTTCAATCAGTCCCGCAATGTTGACCTATGTGGCCACTTAACCTATCGGGTTGGGGCGAGCAGAAACCGGCCGGCTTTTCGCTTAGCCTACAACGCCTCGCATTGATCTTGAAATTTCAAGCCTGCTTCTCATTGCGAATCACAATATTAACAAGAACCTTGTGTGGGGATTGATCATTTCACTTTCCGGCCCCTCCTGAACCTTGCTTGGCTTGGGCTGTGTTGTACCCCTCGCATTGGTATGGATCACAATAACATTCTTTCCCTCTGTTGCAGATGAAGAGGTGTTCAAAATTGGGACTCTGTTGACCCTAACAAATGAAATGTTCGAGTCCTTCTTCCCAAAGGTTGGACCCAGGGCCACATTTATGGACAACCTTCTACGATTCAGGACAGAGGCACTGGTGAGTACGAGTGATGGAAAACTACATTATTTTAGGCTATCGTTGAAGACCTTTCATTGGTTTTGTTGTAGTGTGCGTTGTTTCAGTACATTGATGTGGACTTAGATGTCGATGAGTTAACCAACATAGCCAAACAAGTTATTGAAGAATCTAGAATTCAAGCAAGTTTTATTTTTAGTGGATAATTTCATTTGTTTAAAAACTGTAGATTTGACACTGCAATATTTCTTTTGATGCAGGCGAAACCTTCTGATCAGCCCGAGCAGGTGCAGGTTGTCCAAAACAAGTCTCCAATAAGGATTTTATTGGAGAATTCGAACATTGTGGGATGTATGAACAATTGTACTTCTGTTTGTTTTAGTCATATTTTTTTGTTAAGCTACATTATGCTTCAATTTCTGCTTTCAGTTCCACAATTGGAACAACTGCTACCTGGGGAGGAACTGAGGCTAGAAGTACAACCATCAACGGATGATGGGTCAGCTGTTACGTCAGTTCAATCATTGCCTGACAAGAATATGTCTATTGAAGCTTCAAAACAACCTGAACCTGATCAAAGTGTTTCCGTTGCTGCCTCATCTAAGTCCTCCTTGAGGAAGCGAACGATTGATGGCACACCAGTTGATGTGAGGAACATGGTGCGTATTGTCATCTGTAATTTATATTTTTGCTGCCTTCTGTTATGCTTTTTTGGTGAATGGCTGTAACTAATGTACTCAATGTTTCTCTCTCCTTATAAGGACTTAGATCTTCTTCTTGCGAATGGGGGAGTCAAGGGAAAACTTGTGCTCAATTATTATTCTGAGAACAATGATTTTAGAGAGAGCCACAGGAATCATCTTGCTGACATTATTTTAAGCGAATACCTGAAGTTTGATAGTGACCGCAAGTATGTTAATTTTTCTTTGATTTAGTTTATTTTCTTTGTATACTTCCTTTATCTTAAAGAATTTTATGGCAATCTGTTTAACCTTGTGTTAATTTTTCCATGTGAAAATGAAGACTTCCTGATGCTGACATAGCGGAGATGACCAATAAAATTATTAAAAGATTCCCTTCTGAAGTCAAGGTAATGTTTACATAGTTGTCCATTAGATTTACGGTTCTATGACATCAGTTTTATGCTTTCTTTTCTTTTTTCAATAATCAGCCTAATAGTTCTATTATGTATTAATATTATTCATGCTTCTTTTTTTCTCAGGGGGATTGGAACCCGTCTAAAGATTCAGCCAATCGAGAGAAAGCTATTGGTCGTGGGTATCTTCTTAAGCGGTACTACAACATGAGACGAGAGTTGCACAAGGGAAATCTTATTTCCTCACCAAGTACTTCTAAAGTTAAGGAGGTTGTAGTCAATGGTAAGTGATCCTTGTTGTTAAAAAAATTGTGGACAACAGTTTTTATTTTTATTTTTTTTCTCTGAGCTTTATATTACTTTTCAGGTCAGGAAATTGCTGATCCAGTGTTGCATGAAAAGTGTTGTGAAATGAACTATAGAGAACATAACCATAGTACGGCTTAGTAGCAGTCATTCCCTATCTCTCGCAACCACTGCCCTAAGGATCCTGGCCAGGACCTCTAACCCATATTCTTCCTTTCGTTCCTCTCCTTAATACCCTAGCCACACAATACCATTGGCCATGCACCCCCACTCTCTACTACTATTCTTCCTGATGTTCTTCTACTCCTGTAATATAAGCGCGCGCAGCCAAGCAGCCGCTACCATTCTGTACACGGTCAACCCCTTGATAATACAGAAGCCTTCCGTCTCCTTGAGACCTCGACTACTCCTTCTCCTACAAGTCCCTTTACACGTTGCACACTATAACACTGGTGACAGCGGTTAATCGGGCTTTGAGGTTAAGGTTGGTCTGTGCCTTCCCCGTTAGGGAGGAAGGGAACCGAGTGACTGTGCGCGCGAGAGTTTGAACTTAGCAGTTTTTGTGTCAGCGAGTGATTGTGTGTGAGCTTGAAGCTAGTGAAGGCCCACCATAGTCGGCACTGGTGTGTGAATTGTGTTTGAAAAAGCTGCTAACTCGAACTAACGAAAGTGGATAAGTGAGTGTGTGATTGAACTGGACCTACCTTTTGAGGTTAGGATGCCCTGTGTGTATGTGTGTGTGAGAGAGTGTTGGAAACTCGCCGCAAGGTTTGAGTGTGTCCAGCAGGAGTACTAGGGAGTGATTGAAATAGTCTAAGCACCTGCTACCTGAGTGAATAGTCACCGCCTGCATTCAGTTTGCTGTGCGAAATTACTCACTTACGGAACGGGAACAACCTGTAAATACACAAGTAGTATGACGTCCGCCTGCATTCAGTTTGCTGTGCGAAATTGCCTACGCGAGTACTACAGCTAGAATTAGTTGATTGATACGTGACCAAGTGACGTCCACCTGCATTGAGCTTGCTGAGTGAAATTGCCTGCTCACCTATCAACATACTCAGCCCACACGAGTGCTTAACGAGGTCCGCCTGCATTAAGTTTGCTGTGCGAAATCGCTGGGAACACGTGCTTGACTGACAAAGGAACACGTAGCCTACTGCCCCTAACGCATGTCCGCCTGCATTAAGCTTGCTGAGCGAATTGCTGCATGATCAGTAAAACTACAAGTTCGGATCTTACCGCGCATTGATGACCGCCTGCATTAAGCTTGCTGAGCGAATTCGTGCTGTGGTCAGACTAGTTAAAGGCCTACTCTGCCACTGTGTCAAAGTGACCAGCTGGCATCGAGCTGTGCTAGTTTTAAGGAGTGAAAAGTGAGTGAATCTAACTAGAAATAAGAGGCTTGAAGTCAAGTCAATCCTTTATTAAATCAAGTGTACTATGTCCCAAACCCCACACCCGACTGCGTCTGAAGTCCCAACCGAAGTCCATCGCGGAGCAGGGCCGTCGGAAACCTGCAACACAGTTAACGTAGATTATTGCACAGTAATTACCTGGGATAACAAAGGCAACTTGGTCGAAACCAAAATCCCAGTACGCGCGTACGGTAACGCACCCCCGTCTATCGAACCCGCACGTCCGACACCTCGTATTCGCCCAGTGCAGCAAAGACACCGGTCCCTAAACACCGTCTTGTATAACCGCCGCTGGTGGGACTAACGCGCTAAAATGGCTGACGAGCAATTTCCCCGTGACGTGGAGGAAGTCGTAGTACCCCACGAGCAACCTAACGAACTGGATGCCCCTGTCCAACGCGGACGAGGCCGCGGGCGAGGACGCGGCCGAGGTCGCGGACGTGGCCGAGGCCGTGGACGCGGCCGCGGAGGGCTCGGAGATGGCCAAGTACCGGACCGCCCCCGCCGCGTCATCAGACCGTTACAACGCTACGGCTATGAGGACGACGATGAGGCCGACGACGAGGACCTCGGACGCGACGAACTCAGACGACCGCGAGCTAGGAACCACGGCCTACAAGCCGGCGCGCCCGAGCGTAGTGACGACGAAATGGACTGGGACGAGGACGCCGGTAACAACCGTCGCCGCGACGACGCATATGACGATGAAGAAGAAGACGGACTCGAACAAGTACCACGCCGCCGTCGGCGCGCGTACCCGTATGAACGTGAAGATAGGCGCGAGCACCGCGATAACGCACAACAAGGCCAATTCTACAACTTCATGCGTGAAATGTTTAATAGACCCCCGCCAGCACAAGCTGCTGCTACAGTCACTTCCACCTCAAGTTACGTGCCACCGTTCAATGGCACTACTGGTTACGATGTCTATAGAGCACAGTTTCTAAGTATCGCAGAGCATAGAAATTGGTCAGAGCAGGATAGAGGGACTTTCCTATTGCAAGCGCTACAAGGTGACGCCACTAAAGTGATCAGGACCCTAACTACGCAAAACAAACCGTTAACATTTGTCAATCTTGACATAGAATTAGAGAACACTTTCCACATACGGAGAGAGTTATGGGAAAGGACTCGAGTTTACGAGTCACTCAAACAAGAAGAGGGACAAAATCTGAGGGATTACGCTCAGAAGGTTAAAGAAGCTGTGGTAGATTACATGCCAAACAGCAACCAAATAGACAGGGACCAAGCCGGTGTAAAGGCTTTCATCAAAGGGTTAACGGATAGGAAAGTAGCAGAAAGGATTTGCTATGCATCAGTAAATTCGGTAGAAGATGCACTTACCCATGTCAACAGGGCGTTGTCTCTGACATCAGAGCCACCAAATAAGAAAGTCCGCAAGGTAGAAGTTGACCACTCAGATGATCAGGCTGAAGTCAATTATGCAGAGCAGGAACCGCCTCCTGGAACAGGTGCACAACCAGTTAGAGGCAGAGGTAGAGGCCGAGGCAGGGGCCGAGGCCGAGGCAGAGGCCGGGGTGGCCAAGACAGTAATGATTCGACTTGCCACTCTTGTGGTAAGCCAGGGCATTTTGCAGCTGATTGCAAAAACCATTTAACTTGCTATTACTGTGG
Organism: Stenchaetothrips biformis; assembly: GCA_030522485.1. Lineage (NCBI taxonomy): Eukaryota > Metazoa > Arthropoda > Insecta > Thysanoptera > Thripidae > Stenchaetothrips > Stenchaetothrips biformis. The sequence goes on along the minus strand of CM060095.1, from coordinate 5,153,841 downwards.
GAAACAAGGTCATATCAAGCCAGATTGTAGGACCCGCATTGCTGATGAAGCCGAAGGCCGATACCAGCAGCACAGCTCAAATTACGAGCAAAGTCAGGGCCAGGGTTCAAATGGTCGAGGTAACCCCAGAGGTAACTCAAACTACAGAGGTAGAGGGCGAGGTAATTATAGCAGAGGGCAATACAACAATAATGAGTCTAGAGGCCCCTACGTCAGATTCCCTGATGTACCGCCAGATTTCTATCAGGCAGCCATGTCCTGGTATGCTAAAAGTAATCAACAACAGCAACCCTTACAAAGTAATAACCACCAACAGAATAACAATAACAACCAAGGTAATAACTCTCAACACGACAACCAGGTAAATATGCCATACGTTCCTAAGTCGGAAAACCAGTAACAGCTTCTATTGAACCGATGGAAATGGAAGTTCAAAATGCAACAGTACCATCGGAAATTGAAACTAGTGAAACTAAACCCGCTGAATCTAATGAACTTAATCAATCCATTGAAATTCTAAGAGTCCAGGTAACTCCACCAATAATTGCTAAAGCATGTAAACATCAAGTTAATCTAGACAAAGAAAATATTAACCCTAGCAGTAAATTAAAATGTGCAGCTTGTTTACCTCATAAGAAAGGACCGTTAGTAAATTGCACAGTAGCAGGAATTAGCAGAGAAGCCATTATTGATACTGGAGCAACAATTACTGTTTTCAAAAGAACTCGAGATTTACCAGTATCAAAATTACGACTTAGAAGTGCGACATCTCATAAGACATCACTGTATGGGCCGGAGTGGACTGACATAACATTTGGTAAACAAACTTATAGATTCCCAGTTTACGAAGCTGACATTACAGAAAATCTAATTGGTTATGATTTCATTGACACCTTTGAAGGTGTGGTCAATACAAAAACTAAAATGCTAGAACTTGAAAATGATGTCCAAGTACCATACAAAGTGGTTAACTCAGTGCACAAAGGAGATTTCGCAAGTGGAAATCTGTCCTACCCAATACGTGCTAACCAGAAAATCTTGCTGAAACCTTTCGTAGAGAGGCAGGTATCTACAAAGTTAGATACTGACCTGGTGGTTGATGAGTCAGAATTGTCTGACGCGTTGCTTGCCATGACGATCAGTGGGTATAGTCGTCCTCCTGAGTCTGAGAAGAAACTGTCCACTTCTGATCCTCCTCCGGAAACGACATACACCACAATTCAGTCTCAGGCAAGAGCGAGGGGGGCTGATCATCGCCAGCTTGACAGCCAGGCCAGTCATATCCGGAATGATGGTCTAAAAACTGAAACAAACAAAACCATGGTAAAAAATAGTGATAGTGAACGTGGTGCGGCCAACGCACACAGGAATGAACAAATTTTGGGAATCCAACCACCCGAAAGAGCAGAAGGCAAGATGCACATAGGTTTGCTAACGAATAGTAAAAGTAATCCCAATATCAAAAGTAAAATCTCAGAAAGTGTAGTCACACAGACAGGCGTTGTACCGTGTGTGACGGGTCCAGTAAATGTAACTTTACTAAATCTTGGAGATAATTGCATTCAAATTCCCAAGTACGCAATCATTGCAGAAGTCCTACTCTTACACCCACTACAGTATGATGGCCTTGATGATGATGTAAACCCAAATTACGAGGAAGAGCTAGAAAGAGAGGAAGAGAGTGAGTATGAAAGTGACAGTGAAAATGAAATTAAAGAATGCCCATGTAGAACAATTAGAATAGCGAATGGAACAGAACAACTAAATTTAACTGAACATGAGATAGAAAAGTTCCACGATGCAGAGTATAAGTTACCAGACAAAGATCCAATCCCAGAAAATAAGCCATTACCTGCAGATCTAGATGCCATGATCAAAGCCACTGCCTTATCGCCAGAAGAGAAAGTAGAAGTAGAGAAGCTCATCCGTAGACATCATGATGTATTTGCTCCAGACAACTTCACTTTTGGGCGTTGTCCATGGATGAAATTCAGGATAGATACTGGAGACCATCCACCCATCAAGCAGAATGCACGACCAGTACCCCTGCATTACAGAAAAGAAGTTTATGAAACATTCATGAAATACCTAAAAATGGGAGCAATTAGACCTAGTCAATCAGCATGGGCTTCACCCATACTTTGTGTTCTCAAAAAGACAGGTGAAGTTAGAGTCTGTGTAGACTATAGGGCTCTAAATGCCATCACCAGAGTACCAGCAGCACCGATACCCAGAACTCAGGAAATTCTACAAAATCTGGGCGGACACAAAATGTACCACACCTTTGACTTAGCTCACGGCTATCATAATTTAGAAGTACACCCAGATGATCAACCAAAAACAGCAATAATACTACCAGAAGACTTAGGTCTTCCACACAGACAATTCGAATACACCCGATTAAGTTTTGGACTCTCAGCAGCTCCAGGAGCATTCCAACAAGTAACAGACAGACTTGTAACACCAGCCTTGGAACCAAATGAAGATAACGATTTAGGACCAACAGTGTCAGTTTACCTCGATGATGTCTGCATTGCAGGAGACAATTTCCAGCAAATGATGCAAAGGCTAGAAGCATTTCTCAATAGAGTCAGGGCAGGAGGTTTTCTCCTTAAAGCCAAAAAGTGTGAGTTGTTCCGAAAGGAGATTTCATTCCTGGGACACATCTTGTCTGAAACAGGCATTAAAGTTGATACCAATAAAATAGACAAAATAATTCACTGGCCACAACCAGTTGACAGCACAGAGTTAAAATCATGGCTCGGTTTAGCAGCCTACTATGGTAAATACGTACCTCACATGGCCACTAAAGTATATCCTTTGTATAGACTACTTAGAAAAGGAGTCCAGTTCGAATGGACACCCTTTTGTCAGGAAGCTTTTGATTCCGTTAAAACAGCTCTAACTACGGCACCAGTCCTTGGATCACCAGATGTGGACAAAGGTCCTTTCACGTTGACTTGTGATGCCAGCCTCACTGGCTTAGGAGCAGTCCTGACACAAGAACAAGACGGCAATGAAGTAACAATAGCATATTGGTCAAAAACCTTAACGCCAGCACAGAGAAATTACTGTGTCACTCATAGGGAACTATTAGCATTGGTAGAATCAGTAAAAGCTTTCAATCATTATTTAGCAGGAGCACTCTTCATTGTAAAATCAGATCATGCAGCCCTACAATGGCTCAAAAACTTTAAAAATCCAACAGGTATGTTAGCAAGGTGGCTAGAAAAACTGTCACCCTATAAATTCACAGTTGTGCATGAGAAAGGCACAAATATCAGCCATGCAGATGCACTGAGCAGACGCCCAAACAGGCCCTGCGACCCAGAGTGCAAAAAGTGTACTAAAATAGAAGCTAAAGATGCAGTAGCTTACCTTATCGGTTCCACCCTAGTCGAAGGCTTAACCATCCAAGAGGTTTTCACATCAGTACTTGAGGCGCCTAACAATGGACCAATCGTCCATCCAATCAGCTTAGACGGTAAGTTCAGTTCTCCGTTAGCCAGCCAAATTGAAGAATGGTTCCAAGTCAAAGAAGAATTCCACGCCAACACAGACAAAACATTCCCTGGGTTGTGCAAGTACACTAGAAACGACAAAACAATCATTAGTCTCATTGTCAAGGAGAAGATGGAGCACAGGCCACACGTAAATGATGTAGAAATAGCATTAAACATTCTAAAAGCCTGGCTCATCCAAACAAAAATCACAGAATGGAATATTCCAGAATTTGATTACTACAAGTATCAGGAAAACAACTTGGAAATTATTCCACTACTCTACAAGGTGTTCAAAGACACCAACATGACAATAAACATATGCCACCATCATACACGACCAGATCTAACTAAGGCAAAAACTTGTGAAGAAAGTTGCCAAATTTGTCAAGTAAGTGCAGAGGCCAAAAGAATTACACAAATTCTACAGACAGCTATCTTACCTGATGGTTTAACAACAGAAGAAATGGCCAAGTTGCAAAGAGCAGACAACGAAATAGCCCCAATCATAACAGCAGTAGAAAGAGGCCAAAAACCACATCTCCAAGACGTCATAAGATTTGGACGTAACACCAGGACACTTTGGCATCAGTACAATTCACTCACACTTAGACAAGGAGTACTGTACAGAAGGTTTGAAGATCCAACAGGAAATCCTGAAAAAGAAACACTCCAGTTAATATTACCCAAAGCTAGTATCAAATCAACAGTAAAAGAATATCACAGGCATTTAGGAGAAGGTAATCACTTTGGTGAAACAATGACATCAGATTACTTACGCAGATTTTTCTGGTGGCCTAAAATGGCAGACGACATAGCAGCTCATATAGCCAATTGTGACACTTGTCAACGATTCAAAAAGCCCAGACATACAATCAAAAATGCTCCACTTAAAATATTCAGAGAAGGCACCCTTCATGGCAGATGGCATGTAGATGTTTGTGGCAAAGTACCTAAAACAGAAGAAGGTTATGAGTACATATTAGTAGCAATAGAGGCATTCTCAGGATGGCCAGGAGTTGTCCCACTTGTTAAAAATGATGCTAAAGAAATTACAACTGCACAAATAACCCATGTTTTCTCAGTCTATGGAGCACCAGTCTCAATCCTTTCAGATCAAGGAACACCTTTCGAATCAAAATTATTCCAGGAAATTATGGATTTATATCAAATTAAGAAATATAGGACAACAGCCTTTCACCCTTCAGCTAACGGAAAGGCAGAGAGATGGATAAGGACACTCAAGCAACAACTGTCCATGCTAGTTAGCAAAGCTCAAAAGGAATGGGTGAAATATTTACCTTTTATAGCACAAGCATACAGGGATTTGCCAAATCCAGTCCATAAGTTTTCACCGTACGAAATTATGTTTGGCACAACAATGAGGACCCCACTAACGTTGAACCAAGGAAATCCACCATGGACGAAGGACGTTGAAACCATGCCACAGCAAATCAGAGAACGACTGGCAAGTCGGGATGTTCAGGGCCTTGGTGACTCTGCACCTGGGGCCGACACCCGGCTGAGCGTAGCTCAAATGATGCGGGAGTCTCTCACGCACGTGCCCTAACTAGGGGGATGGTAATTAAAAACTTCTAACTTGATCACAAGGAAGCCTAGCCACCAAGCACTTACTAAGAGGTCTGTGCCTCCTGAGGGCCGGAACACGTCTGCCGGCTCAGCGCCCGCTCTGGTCAGACTCGCGCTGCCCAGGGCGTCGCGCAGAGCGGCGATCGGATGTCATCGCGGCTTCCTCTCCAGCGCCCGCGGGATTTCAAACCTCCGCGGTTCCCCGACATCCCCCCGGTTGGAAAGAATATCGTCTCGATGTTAAAACGGCACTGGAAACGAAGTCGCGATGCCCTTAAATTTAATAAGAATTAAATTGTACCTAAATCATTATAATTAGTTTAAGTTACTTTAGCTAAGTGCTTAGTGGCTTGGTTTTTGTTTATTGTATAAAATCATCATCAGTGGTAGCACTATACAAACTTCAATTTGAGTGTCCTAAAGAATAGCTTCGACTTGATGACATCGCAACACTGCAATTTCTGACCTGGATTGACATTGGTTCAGCCTACTCTCCCCCCCCGCTTCTGCATGACGACCGTCTCGGCGTCAAATCTTGGTCCTGAGGGCGGAGTGAAGACTCGATGTTCGTAGCCCTTGGTCTGAAATCAGCTGCACCGGGGTTGATTCTTCTTCCCGGCGGGTAGTACGTCCGGGCCAGTACCGCCAGAGGAGCCCATGGCTTCCTGTGGGGCAGAGTTGTGATGGCGCGCCAAACACCTTCCATACACAAACTCCCAACCACGACTCTTCCTCGCTGTGCGACTGGAGTGTGTGTTGTCTGGACTTATTGCCCGTTCTTGAGGTCCTCCTTAGGCTGAGACGATATCAATCGTTTTATTAAACAATTTGTTTGTTTAAAGCCTTGGTAATGGATGGAAGACCGGGGCCCCTGCAATGCAATGTCCCCGGGCTAGGGTCCGCAAAGCGTTCCCGTCCGGCCGCCTCCATTTAGGACTTGGCATGGGGCAGTCTTACAGACTGTGCGCCTCCGTATAGGACTTGACAACAATTGCGCATTGCTGGTTGGACAATGGGTGTCGTGGGCCGAAGTTAGAAGGAGATTGCAAACTTTCACCTTTGTCAACCCAGAACCAGAACTATTTTCAGGCTACATGGAATTTTTGTATTATTGCTTTTACAAAACAAATGCGAAACTGTCTTAATTTGTGCTGCCATATCTGAAAGCTAACCACTGCATGTTGTGACAAAATATAACATATAAATGATAGAAAAACAACTACATTATTAAGAGTTGCTGAAAACAATAGACAAATAGCCTATACAGCAGAAACATTCTAAATCTAAAATCTACGTCTACAAATGAATCAATACAGAAAAGTAAAATTAGATGACAAAACAAATGACACTACCTCCTTTAAAGTGCTGTAGTTTGCACAGGAGCTGCCGCTACTTTCCTCAAAAAGCGACGTACGGGTGGTGTTTGTACTAAAACATAAGGGTCTACGTCCTCTACATCGGCATTAGCTGGTTGCTTCTTTTTAACGCAAGATGCTAAAGTTTGACAACAGTGGAACAATTTTGTACACATACCACATTTTTCCTGTAGATACAATGACGACAATGCTATTCCTACTAACAATAGTGCCAGCCACATAATTATTTCAAGTTTTCCACCGTTAAATAGTGGCATTTTGTTCCATTCTTTTAATTCAATTGGCTGCACTGTGGCAAATTCCAATTCAGGCATTGTAAAATTTGTATTTATTTTTGCTGCTACGACGGCTTTTGGATGGAACAAATCTAAGGACCTAAAATTGTCCGTAGCCCATTCTGTTTCAATATGTATTTCAGATACACCGTTAGGAACATTGCAGATAGGATTATTGTGAACAAGAATTTCTTTTGAGTGTGATGCCTCCTGAAGTGTGCATTCACACGGCAAGCCTACTTCTATACGCCCATTAGTTATTGGTGGTATTGATTTTACTAACTTACTTGAACAAATAACATTAATTGACGTAGCCGGATTAAGTAAAGCATATTTGTGGTCATTAACAATTTGAACAGTGGATGACGAAACGTCTTTACATAACAACGGGCACGCTTTACCTGCCATTTCAGAGTCAGTGGCCTTTAACAAATGGTGAATACAAGTCGAGAGGTGTTCCGGAGAGTTATGGCGAGGCAAAAAATAGGCTGACACGCCTTCAATTTTTTCGGCATTTTCTAAATTTCGCACCTCAACTCCGTCCGTGGCAATTTGCATTGGCTTTTCAACAATTTGGCATGTTTTTCCTTCAACCAGAAATTTCATGGGTCGTAATGAAACCACGTTCCAACGGGTGAGTTTATTAACAATGGGTACTCTTATGCTAATTTTAAGCTGTTCTATTTTCTGTAAAGTACATGAACAGGTTTTTAACTTAAAGTATTCTTGAGTCTGAGTACTGGGAAACAACAATTGAAGGCCCGACGCTTGCAACAATTCTTCTTCTTTGGACAATACATTTTTTAATTCCTTATTACTGACAATAATTTTAGGGATAACTTTTTCTTGACAACTATGACTAATGGTTTGGAGCGATACCAAATGAGTCTGCATTAAATTTACATAGGCTTGCAGTACCATTGAGCCTAAACTTTTTGCAAAAATTACATCACTGCTGTAACTACTATTTGCGACCGTCTCTGCAAGTACATTGTAGGCCTGTGCATAATAATTCATTTGTTTTGTGAGCGATGCTGTAAGACCTTCTAACTGTTTAACATTTTGGTTTGTCGCATTTACAATTTTGTTCGTAGTTTCACCTATGTTTTTAACGTTTTCGCCTAAAGTATTTACATTTTTGATAACCTTATCCAAATCAGCTTCGGTAACCGTCCCTTCGATAAAATGGCGAATTCTTCCAATTATTGGGAGCAAAGAACCTCGTTTACGCCGAACATTTTGAATTTTGTCAACATTTTCAAACACTCTGTTGAGTTCCTTTAGAAGAGCATAACTAGTTACATCCAACGCCCTTGTTGCTTTACAGAAATTATTATACTCCGTTGACAATTTCAGCTCTTTACAGTTATCTGGTCGCAATGTAAGGTTGCCAAAGGCCATTGAAGGAAGGTTTGTTGTGATCGACACAGAGAGGTATCCGGTAGCAATTTGAAAATCAGTTGAACTGACTTGTATAGCTTTCGTTTCGGTTATTACAAGTTGCTCTGCAGTTGTAATGCTTATAAGCAGGACACATAGTACCCATGGCGTTAGCACCATGGTGACTTGAGAAGGCTTATACAAAAGCAATGCTGTAAGGAAAAATAACATGAATTAATGATGATGCGACGGCTCGACCCTCAGTTAGCTGTTAAACAAAATTTTGCCTAAAATCCCTACAAACTAAAGAATTTAAAAGTATTGAAATGCTAAGAAAATTGAAATCTAATCTACTCTACTGATGACGAGCATCATTCTACTCCCTCTACGACTAAATATTACCCTAATGCAAAGTGATTAGTAAACTCCGGAAAAGTGAGTGAGCCAAATCAAAGCGCTTAGCACCCTGAAATGTTCCAATACACTGTCAAGGCTGTTAAGTAATTTCAACCAACAAAGGAACCAAAATCAACACAACAACAACATAATAATTTCCTATTTAAATCTGCAATTCAGGCGGGCGTTCATAATATGGCTGAATATTCACAACATGAAATTCTTTCACGACATCTCTCTCAACCCCATGTGAGTCCTTTTCACGTACCATTACATAATAGAAATGTCCGGATTTTTTTCCAACAATTTTGTATGGTCCAACCCACATGACTTTCTTATTTGGCCAAGAAATATCGTCACTCTCATTGCGTACTCGCACTGTTTGCCCAATAGTATAAGTTGCTTCTTTACGGTTCCTGTCATACGATGCTTTGTTTTTGGCTTGCGCTTGCTCAATCCGAAACTTCAAATCTTTTAAGAATTTGGTGTGTCTATTGATTTTGACGTCTAGCTTCTCACCAGTGTCTGGAAGAAGCTGTAGTATTCCAGGTAAGACTGGATTAAACCCATAAACTGCATAGAAAGGACTGCATTTGATTGTGGCATGGTAGTTGATATTGTAAATGAATGTTGCAAACTGTAAGTATGATTCCCAATCTGCACCAAATTGTAGGAGAAATTCACTGAGTATCTTTTTTAATGACTGAATTGACCGTTCACATTGCCCATTGCAATGTGGTACTTTTCTGAATGCACTATGGAAGATGTTCCACTTGTTGAGCATTTCTTGGAAAGCAAAAGCTGTAAAATAAGACGCACTGTCAGATGTATATGCGTCACAAAGGCCAAACTGTAGTGTGAAATTTTCTAAGCACTCTATGGCGTTAGCCGTATCTGCTGTTTTGACTGGCTTTGTCCACATGTATTTTGTGTAAGCGTCGACAATGACGCAAAAGTGTTTGTTTTTGTTTTTACTTGCCTTGAATTCCCCAACAAAGTCACATGAAATTTGTGAAAACATTTTAGATGGTAATACTGGTTTTAACAATCCAGATTTAATTTTAGGGTTGCCATCAGTAGTCATACAAAAATGGCAACTTTGTACGTACTGTGCTGCGTCGTAATTTAGTGTTTTCCACCAAAATGATGTTAGAATGTTCTGAATTAAATGTTTTGTTCGCCGGTGTCCACGATTGTCGTGATATTCGGACAAAACATACTTGCGACATGACGCTGGTACGACCAAGAGAGTTTTGGAATCATGAATTTTGTACAATATACCTTGTTTAAGTTCAAACTGTTTAATTTGAGCGTCGTCCGTGTTGGCTTCAATTTGTTCAATTATTGTGGCCAATTCTGGGTTTGAACGTTGTAAATCTTTGACAATTGCAGATTTATTGAGAACAAATTTCATCAACTCTGAATCTTTGTGTTCTGAGTTTTGTTTGTCAAGCTGTCTGTCTTGCTCTTCTTTTTGTTGGTCTTTTACCTGTTGCGCCCTTGTTGTGACTGAAGTGACACTGCTTTCTTGTTGAATTCGTTCTGGGAACAATTCGTCTACCATCTCGTCTACTGTGTTTTTTGTTTCACTTACGGGATGTCTTGAAAGTGTGTCCGCATCAATGTTTTTCTTGCCTGGTCTGTATTTTATGGTAAATTTAAATGGTGCCAGGAACATTATGTGTTTTGCTATGGGTCCTTCCGGCTTTTCAGTTTTCAAAAGAGATTGTAGTGATTCGTGATCTGTTAACACCTCTGTCTCCACATTTCTGTTTTGTAGGTAACAACGAAAAACTACAAATGCGTACACCAGAGCTGCACATTCCAAATAGTAAATTGGCAGTTTTTTCTCTGAGGCTTTCAATTTTCTACTTGCAAATGCCACCGGTGCAAACCTGTTGTTCCTCGGATCTTTCTGATAGAGTGCACAACCCAAACCTTGATATGAAGCATCGACACAAACCCTGTTATTACATTTTGGATCATACAATTTTAACGATTGGGGATTTGACAATTTACTTTTTAGTTGATCAAAGGACTCCTGTTCCTTTTGTTCCCATTTAAAAGGTATATCTTCTTTTAGAAGGTCATTGAGAGGTTGAGCAATTTTTGAATAATTTTCGATAAACCTTCGGTTATAGTTAAACACACCTAAAACTGAACGTAATTTATCTTTATCTGCTGGTGGTTGGATTTTCTTTATTGCCTCAACTCGTTTTTGAGCAATGCTGACATTAACACCATCCAGTTCTAAACCAAGAAACTTAACCTTCTTTTGGAAGAAAGTACTTTTTTGCTTATTTAACTTAACTTCAAATTTACGAAGTAACTGAAGATATTCCTCAAGGACGACCAAATGCTGTTCGAAAGTCTCTGTTCCAATATGAGTGTCATCAAAATAGTTGACAACTTCCTTTTTCTGTTTCATGCCCATTAAAATATGATCCATTGCTAAGGCATACAGAGCTGGTGCAACGCTTAATCCCTGTGGCATTCCTTTCCACCGAAAACGACTACCACTCGGTGAATCAAAAGCTGTTATGTCTCTGCATGAAGGGTGAAGAGTTAGTTGAGTATACCCAGAGCAATTGTCAGTGACGGAGTGCCAGTACTTGCCTTGAAAACTATCAATGAGTTCTTGTTGATCTGGAATCGGGTACTTAATGTCTGTTAGTATTTTGTTAGTTTTTCTGAAATCCTGAACCAAACGAAAAGAAGGACATTCTTTGGTGTGATTTGGTTTTGTTACTACAAGAATCGGAGTGCAGTAAACAGATGTACAATACTCAATGAGATCTGCTTTCAGTAAATCTTTTATATAACTTTCAACAAATGATTTTTCATCAGGAGACATACGGTAATTTCGTTGACGAACTATCTTATCTTTATCGTATTGAATTCTTATTGGTGGGTATTTACAACGTTTTAGTTTAGAAACGTGTGTGACAAACACATCATTGTATTCGTTTAATAATTTTGATACAGCGGCTTTTTGTTCTGGGTTTAAGTCTTTGTTAACGTTAAATTTTACATCTTTTGGAGTTTTATTAGTGTCTTCTTCACTAACTGCATTGACCAACGTTTGAGGAGGGAAAAATATATTTTCATACTCGATATCAACCGCTAAATTTACTTCCAAATCTAATGTAACTAGTTTATTACTCAAGTTCGTTACTTGAACGAACTGGTGTTTGCCTGGTGCTAAAATAAAATCCGAAACCATGACTTTGTAATGAGTTACTAATTTTGGATTTCCAACGAACGTTGTGTCTTCGTGGATTTGGTGAGGTGTCGTTGTCACTTTAACCCACTTAATTGTTCTGGGCAGAATTTTGACAATTTTAGCTGGTTTCACAAATGTTGGACCTGTGTATAGCTGCTCTACCTGCATGTTTTCGAAAACATTATTAACATCATTTACTGGACGATAGAAGATTCCAAATGGCACTCGAACTTTTTCACCTGTTGATGTGCAAAATGTTGCTTTAAGTGTTGCATATGAAATGTCTGCTTTAACCCTAAGTAAAAATTTGTTTCCTAAAATTACGTTGTGAGAAATGCCTTTGCACACGTAGAAAATTGTAGTAAATTTCTTGTGACGTATTGCGAATTCTCCTTTCCATATGCCAATTGTTTTGAGTGATTGCTTGTTGGCTGTTATGAGTGATTTGTTTGTTTTTATTATTTGGGATGAAGGAAGAACTGAACGTAAAATGTTGTAATCGATGCAGTTTACATTGGCTCCTGTGTCCAAAAGTGCTGATACTGTGTCTGTATTAATTTTGATGTCCATCAGAGCCACCATCTCTTCCTGGTCTTCATCTTGCTCATCTATTTCAATTGTTGGAGACTCAATTCGTAATGCATCACTTGTCTGCTTGTTTCCCCTCTTTAGAAGTTGCACTTCTTTCACAATTCTTGGATGAATCTTCTTTCTTCTCTTTGTTGCTTTTTTATTCTTAAATATGACATACGGTTCTTCTTTCTCTTCTACTGCATTTAGCAAACAAAATTTATTGTGAAGGGGAATTTGGAAATCTTGAAGCTGAGCCTGTCTTCTTACTGAATTTTGTCTCTTGCTAATCACTCTTGAATTCTCTTTAGGTGGTACTGTTCCTTTGTCTTCTTTCTTCTGCCATCCATTTTTCAAAGGTGTCTGCCTCACTGTGTTTGTGTATCCTTGTTTCCATTCTTGAGTATTCAGTGTTTGTTGAACAAATTTTGGAGTGGTCCTTGCTTTGGGGACTGATTTGACTACAGACGCGTAGGAAATGTCCGTTTGCTGTCCCGTTTCTTCTAAATAGTTATATTGACCTTCGTCTACACTTCCCCGAAAAGAAAGATGAATTTTAGGTTTTGTTTTGTTTCCAACAGTCATCATGGAATTGCTCCTGTAAACAATCAATTGACAATCAAATACTGCTGCTGCTGCATATAAATCTGCGAAGTCACCCATTCTATTTGGCGTGAAAGCAAATTTTTTGAACGCTGTTTTGGAAGGGAATAAATGACCTGCCTTGTCTACAGCAAATTCTTTAAATTCGCCCCAATTTTGAAGAATATGGGAATTTATTTTTTTTCTAACTTCTTGGTAATTTTCTTGGATTCCATAAAGCCCATATGAAATAGCTCTAAACATGCATGACCCGTCGTGAACCATAGGAATTTCGGTGAAATCTTGTAGCTGTGTTGGTTCACTTTGCTTCACAGCTACTTCTTGCCGTTTTTTGAACTTTCTTCGGAGTTGCTCTTTTCTTTTTTGAATTTCTTTTCTTTACTGCTCTTCTTGGATGAGTGGTGTTTCTTGCCGCCTTTCCCCTTACTACTCTCATATTTCTTTGATTTCTTGTAGTGTTTCTTGTCTGAATGGGTGCTTTCTCCACTATCACTGCTTGGCGACGTTTCACGACTTGTTGAAGACGCACGACTCGATGTATATCCACTCCCTTTCGACCTGTAACTGCTTCTAGACGAGCCTCTGCTTCTTGAAGAATCACGGCTGCTGCTGTCATACCTGCTTCTGTGATACTTCTTGCTGCTTGGCTTCTTGTGGTGTTTGTTGTATGGAGTTACGTCTCTGTTCTTCAGTTTTCTGGCAGATTTTGATGGTGTGTTGAAGAATCCCATTCCTTGGAACGTATTGATAACAGACTGAGTTACCTCTTGTTGAAGTTCTTGAGCCCATTGCACTCTCTGTGCTTGTGGGTCTGCTTCACCTGCAATCTTGTCATATCTTCTTCTCGCCCCTTCCAAATTTACCAAACCAGTTGTTAAATCTTTGACACTTTTGTACACTATGGGTCTAATCTCCTTCTGCACATCCAAGGGAAGTCCATCAGTGATGTACCGGATTTTGTCGATTTCTTTTGCTCTCAAATCCATTCTCGCTATCAAATCCAACTTGTCCATTATGTAAGTTCTCATACTTTCCTTAGGCTTCTTGACTCTGTCTTCCATTTTATTCCTGGCATCTATGTCATCATAGTCACTTGTGAATGCATCAATCATTGCAGCTTTCAACTCACTCCATAAGCAAGCTCTTGATTTTTCCGCTAAAAATCTTCTGAGCCAAGATTCTGCTTCTGAGTTTTTTACACATTCCTCTAAATACGCCAATCTCTTCCGATTGCTGGCATCCATTTCCTCCATCCTTTCTTCAAACCGGTTCAAGAAGTCATGTACATTGATAGCATTGCTAAAAAGTGGGAGAGGAATTTTGGGTTCCCAGGCACGATGTTGTGTGTGCCGTCTGGGTCTTTCCTGTTGCCAATCACTTCCATAATCTGAATAATCTTCATCAAGTCGTTGTTCATCATACTGTCTGTCTTCACGTTTGTTTCTCGTGTATGGTTTGTATTCTGGGTTACTGGTGTATGCTTTGTACTCCTGTGTTTTGTACTGTCCTGTTGGTGGATTTTTATTTTCATTGCCTTTATTTCCAATTTTGTATTCTTCGAACCAGTTTGGCATGGTGTACCGCCCTGGTGCTGTATCTCTGTAGTCCTTGCCTTCATTTTTCTTATTTTCGTAACCTCCTCTCCAAGTAGATTTTGGGTGTGCACCTGTAGATGAATTTCTGTAACCAGTGTTTTCTCCCGATCTGCCCATTTCTTTATGCACATTTTCGAAGAGGTCGTGTAATTGGTCGTTCAGTGTAGTGTCTCCTCCAACCGCACCACTTCGTTCTGAAAATTTACTCATGGCTGACAATCTTCCTGTTAGGTCTTCTGCCTCAGCTGTCGTGCCAGCTGTGTTCTTGTCTATAGCTTGAGCCATTTCTGTGTGAATGTCAATGTTTGAACTGTTTTGTGTAAGAACGTTTTCTGCCAAATCGGTTTGTGTGGATTGTCTGAGAAAAACTTGATAAATGGCCAGAAAGACTTTCAAACCAGCCTTTCGGTCTTGAAAAACCGTTTCTGTGTGGTTTGCTGTGTCCCTCTGATATTTTACTATGAATTCTTTGAGCAAATGTAGATCAATCACAAACGAACTGTTGTTTTCTGAATTTGCGGCTGATGTGTCTGCAACGGACAAGTGTGGCCCTAATTCCTCTGCAAATCTGATGTTGAGTTGTGTTTTGTAGGTTTGTTTGACTTCGTCACTTTCTGTCTGAAAATCTGGCCAGTACACTTCAATGTAGCTTAACACAGTGTCGATGCCCTGCACAACGGTGTTGAGTTCCCGTTCAGTAATATTTCTGAAATTGCTCAGTTGTAATTTTAAGCTACTTGTCCCTGACCGTGCGCCAATGAGCTTCTCCAACTTCAAAAATGACTCGACCGTCTCGTCCTGTTCCTCCTCCAGTATAAAATCTGGGCAGTAGTCAGCGGGCGCTGACTGCTGTTGACGTACTGTGAGCACGCCCTGCAGCGCCGGCGGGGTCACCGACTCTGATGACACAAGCTCCACTGAATTAAAAGTCTCACTGCCTGCGTCACGCTGCTGCTGGTCAGCTGTGACTTCTGCCACCTCAGCTTTTGGTTGTGGAGGGTTAAGACACAGAGTACTCAAAACAATACGGATTATGTATTCTGTGTTGGAAATGTCTGGGTCCGCCCTGAATTGTGTTCGTGTCTCTGTGATTAATTTAAGAAGTTTTTCAATGTCTACTGTGAACTCCGAAAGCTTATCTGCGTCTTGGGCGTCGAAATTTACTGCCTCTGCTTGAACATCTGTTGGGTCAAACCAAATGCGCTCCAACAGTTTTTTTAAATCCGCCTTTTAAAGTTTAGAGCGCGTGGCTTTGCCCCGCCGCTCTTGCACGAAGTCACAAGCTTCGATAAGTGCCTTACAGGCTGTACCTTGGTAGCCCGGAATTTGGAAAATACGAATTTTTGGGGCTAACTCTAATTGTGTTGCCCGAAGCACAGAGCGAAGATCAATCACAACCTGATAATCCTTATACGCCTTATCCAAAAGACTCAATTCAAAATCCATTAATCATGTTTTTGTTTACGCGTGGTCCCTGGTCACTGGCCACCGCCCCTGGCCGCTACTCCCTGCTCGCGGCTCGCGGGCCGTTCCCAGCCGTTCCCTAGGTTCGGGTTACCGTGCGCCGCCGCGCCGCGGCCGTCGCGCTACCGGACACCCTGGGAAGCCTACGCTTGCAGATTTCCGCAGACGGCCACTACGTGGTCGCTGCGTTCAACTTCCGAAATTTTAAACAAATTTTGTTGTTGTTGTTGTTGTCGATTTGTTTAAACAGCCACACACAGCAATGACAGTTGGACACTCAGGGTACTCACTCAGCACTTGCGCCGCTTGGCGACTTTCCACGTGGTCCGCTTCTCCACGTGTTCGACGCCACGCCGCGCCGCCGCTGCACTTTCCACCTTTCCAAATTTCTCAAATCACTTCACTTGTCACTGGTTCAAATTTTGCTTCACTTCACTTCAAAACGCTTATTTCTCCACTGCACTGTTCACACACCCACTGCACGCCGCGCCGCGCCGCGCACGCTCCCTCGCGCAAGTCGAGGAGCGGAAAAAACGTATTTTACGACGGATTTCGCGTAACTCGCTCACCCTCTCGCGCCGCCCGTGCGGTCACTAGACGGGTAAACGGGACACTGCTAGAAATTTCGCCAGCTGGTTCCCTCAAAACGTGGCCGCTAACAACAGGGCCGCGCTTGGCTCGGACATTAAAAAATTTGGCCAATTTTTGTCCTCACCTTACCAGAACGGACTAGATCACTGCCCGACACTGGGAGACTATTCCTAAGTACTTGTAGGTCCCTACACACAAAGAAAAGGTAACACGTGTTGAGCACCGCAACCTCCACCAAGTCGGGATGTTCAGGGCCTTGGTGACTCTGCACCTGGGGCCGACACCCGGCTGAGCGTAGCTCAAATGATGCGGGAGTCTCTCACGCACGTGCCCTAACTAGGGGGATGGTAATTAAAAACTTCTAACTTGATCACAAGGAAGCCTAGCCACCAAGCACTTACTAAGAGGTCTGTGCCTCCTGAGGGCCGGAACACGTCTGCCGGCTCAGCGCCCGCTCTGGTCAGACTCGCGCTGCCCAGGGCGTCGCGCAGAGCGGCGATCGGATGTCATCGCGGCTTCCTCTCCAGCGCCCGCGGGATTTCAAACCTCCGCGGTTCCCCGACATGGCAGAAATCCATGAATTGGTCAGAAGTATTCACAAAGAAGCTGCAACAAAAATGAAACAACGATATGACAACACAGCACTGCTAGCACCATTCAAAGCAGGAGACAGAGTCTACGTGTACAGGCCAAGAAGCATAAAAGGAAACTCTCCAAAGCTAACATCACCATGGGAAGGACCCTATACTGTACTGAACATCATAAATGATTGTAACGCAAGAGTACAAAAGGAAGCTCACCCTTATACCACGACGGTAGTCCACATGGATCGATTGGCAGCATATCCAGACTCAGAAGAAGAAACTCAAGCTGCATGGCTGACGTATGTCTGAAGACATCCAGGGTGTAAGTCCCAAACGGGACTCACTGTGGCTGAAAGCCACAGGAAGGGCTGCCGCCGGGGGCCTTATCCTGGCTGCACCCACACCAGGAACCCGGGAGCCAAAGAGTCCGCAGAGACCCCAACCGGGCTCGGCGGTGGGGTCCTCTCAAACACAAAGTGTCGTCCACAACCTGCCGTCCTGCACCACCTGGTGCTGCCGGGCAAGCTGTGCCACGCGGGCCACGCCGCCTTCGTCGTGCCCATGGTCCACGGGGTCCACGGGGTCCACACGGTCCACAGGGTCCACAGGGTCCACGCGGTCCACGGGGTCCACGGGGTTCACGGGGTCCACGCGGCCGATATATCCTGACAGTGGCGTGTCGAGTTGCCACTGAAGGGAGTGGGAGACGTCCTCTGGAAGCCCACTCACGGCCATGCCAACGGCTGTCCCTCCCGGGCAAGTGGAGTATCCTTAGAATGGCCACGCCGGTACCCTCTGGGGGCCACCAGGTTGCCATCCCTTATGGCGTCCCCCCTTCGCCCCGTAAGGATCCCCCGAGGCGAATCAGCTCCCCGTTGAGATCCCACGGAGCGCCCTCCGGCCGTCGGCAAGCCGACCCCGGTGCTGCTGGCCAGACAGCGAGAGTACTTCTCGAAGCAACTCTCGGGACCCCTCCACAAAGGTCCCACCGGAAAACGTCCTCTTCAAACTGGACAAGGCAGAAACCGCCTGGACACGATGGATCTTCTCAAAAGCAGACAAACGTCACAAGCCCTCTTCTAGCATACAGCTGGGCGACTCCCAGATTAGTCTTCAAGTCCAACAGTTAACCTCAACTCTCAATAAGCACACCAAGAGCGTCAAAACAAAACGACTTCCAGCTCCAAGGCACTGCCTGCTCGAAATCGGCACTTCGATCCTTCGAAAATAGTTAAGTCCACATAACCTGAAAACAAAGGACAAGCATAAGTCGAATCGACTATACAAGCACCGCCATCTAGAGAACCGGAAACTACGCCCGCCATCTTGTATCAAAATCAAACTTAAATCAAACCCAACTCAACTACTAAAATCGGAAATCGGAAAACATCTACGAAAATGGCCCCCAGAAAATGGATTGCTCATGACGGAACCAACGAAAAGGAACCTGCCAACAAATTGAAGCATGGAAAGGTAACAAAAACTTACCAAATTCCCAAAACTGACAGGCACAAGGAATGGACAAGGGAATCCCCACTGCAGCCAAAGGACACTCTCAAAACGGAAACAGATCGGATAATGCCACTGCAACAGAAAAATGAACAGAAAATCAGTACAACTAAAATTTCGCCACTAGCTCAACTCTTTCAAAATGAAGAAAAGAGGGAGGAAGAGAGACTTAGAAAAATTAGACAGAAACAACATCAAGAAACACTCAGAAAGAAAAAGCTAGATGCAGAACTCAAAAGAAAACAGTTTGAAGAAAACGAAAAAATCAGAAAGCAGAAAATTCAAGAACAAAGAGAGAAAGAGGCAAGAGAGAGAAAAGAGTATGCAGAGAAAATTAGAAAAGAAGAAGAAATGATAAGTTGGTTTGAAGACCCAGGCTACACAAACCCATGGGCAACAGATTCAGAAACAGACTCAGAACCAGAAATTGAAACAATAGATTTAGAAGCAAATGCAGACTCAGACATAGAAGAAATTTACGTCGCAAGCCCAAGAGTAGAAAAAGAAAAACAAAGAGAAACAGAGCAAGTAGAACAAGCATTAGAGAATATCAGAGCAAAAGAGATGGAAATCATGCAAGAAATTAGAGAAATGGAACAGCAGATACAAGCAATTGAGAAAATAGACTCACCCAAAGAAAATCACCAAGAGAAGCGGTCAGACGATCCAGTCAGCAGCAACACGGACAACATTGAAACCGCAGCCAGGTTCACAGCAAGCCTCGAGACAGCTCCAGAAACCGCAGCAAAACCAACGGAAGTAGAAGTTATGGAAACACTGCAACAAACAAAAACGAGTCATGAGACAACAAAAAGAATAGCAAAAAATCAAGTAAAATCAGAAATAGGGCAAACAGGAAAAAGAGGAAAAACCAAGGCCAGAAGATGCAACAAATGTCACTCAAGAAAACATACCACTCTAGCATGCAAACTCACCAAGTAAACAATAAGACGAGACGAGGTGAACAGCAGAAGAAGAATTCCGATCCCTTGGGCAAAGAAGTAAATGGCTTCACAGCAGCCCAATGTAGATCTCAAGCAAAATAAAATAAACAAACCTGAAACAAACAAATCAAATTAGAACAACTGAGCCCAGGGAGCGACAGGCAGGCCCTATCAATCAAGAAACAAACCACAGTAAGTCAACAAATAAAACAAATAAAGCACGTCACCCAGGATGGAACCCGAAGAAAAGTAAAGGAAGGACAACACTCACCAGGAAAAGGACCATCATGAAGGAAACAAGGGTTAAAATTAAGACATGCCCAACATGCAGTAAAATAAAATAGATTAAGATCATGACATCAACGTGCAACATTTTACTGAACCAGTAAAGCAGACAAAAGGAGTCAGTATTGACCAAATGAACAAATAAGAAATTAATCTTAAATTATTAGACAAGACCACAGACGACAAACAAATTAAGTGCTAGTAAAATCATACTACAAATTAACTAGCAGTTCTCGACATCAGTGTCTGAATCGGAAGGGTACTCAAACCCACAGTCCAAACAAAAGTCATCATCAGACGACTTGGGGTCAGGGAGTGGCATGAGCCCAGCAAGACGCTCTTCATAACTAAGAGGGAATCTAAAAAGCTTAATCCCGCGTGGTGGCACGAGAACCTCTTCATCTGAATAATATTCATCAAAATCCAAGTTTAGTGCTACAGCTTCTGCAGCCGCAGCTTCAGTACGACGTGCATCGCGAGCCGCACGTTCGGCCTCCAACTATAGGATAGAAAGGAACAAACGGTATGAAATATAACCCCATAAACCGTACAACTAGGACCAATCAGCCACCCACTCACCTCAGAAAGGGGTACATCCGTCAACGGGATTGGATCCATTTCATGCAAAGGGACACCCAAAGCCGGCCCAATACCTGGACCACGCCAAACAAAATCCGCTTCTATGGGAGGCAACAAGTAAGGGTGGATGTCACCCAATTCTTCCAACACTTCTACATCGGGAAGTTCAGGGTGGAAGTCAGGAGGAATGTAATCCAACTCCCCCACGGCCATATCAAGAACCTCAGGCACGTACTCAAACCCGTACAACTGAATTCCGTGCTCTACATCAACCAAAGGATGGTTGGGAGGGAGGACCCAATACAGAACAGCAGGAGCAAGTGCAGGGAGCATGGGACCAGGAAGCTCATCCTTTTAAAAGGAAGGAAGAAGGACGTTAAACCCCGACTAAACTACATGAACATAACTCCAAGATAATATAAACCACTTACGAAGACCCGTACACCACAGTTGACGCACAAAAATTGCGGCCAAGTTTGGATAAGGGCAATGGAGTCCCACTCTTGGTCCTCAAACAAGCCTTGCACGGGATAAACAAGGTGCAAATAGAGAGCCAACAACCCAGCCTCACAGGCCACGAAGCATATAGCACATAGCTAAAACACAAACGAATACCACTCACCACCATGCCACATGCAACAGACCGAAAGTAAACCAAATACTCACATATCCCGAATGGCCCCAAGGAGATTCGCAGTAGCAGATAACGCTATACGCCCGGAATCTTAAAGTCACAATGATTGGAGGATCCATGATACGATGGCCAACCAACAAACAGCAAGCGAAAACGTGGAGGCAACGCTCGAACGTCGAGAGCAGACACGTACGTACGCACCGAGCTCTCTTCACGGACTGACGCCGACTCACCGGCAAACAGTGGACGCCGGGCTCGACAATGCGCGCGACCGACCAATCAGAACACACAAACGCAACAGCCGACCCGAACAGCCAATCACAAGCCAGCGCGAGGACGCCGACCTGCCCGGCAACAAAGCCAACAACTTGGCAGCGGTTAACAACCAGCATCGGCCAGCAAAGAACGGCACAACGCGAGCGCACGACTTCAGCGCCCCACGCAACGACGGCAGAGCGCGACACTACGCCGCACTAGGCGCCAGACGCAAGGAGTATCGCCGAACAAACGCGCGCGAAGTATTCAAACGTACGGAATCGACAGACACCTTTAACCCAATAATAAATGTTACAAACAATGCATGTCATAAAACCAAATGTATAAAGACAAGTGAAGAAGTAAAATAATTGTCAGATGCATCGCATTCGTTCATTCAGAGGGAAGTGGGAGACTAAATTCAAAACAGCAAATTAACAAGTCTAATCCGCAGGACCACTGTCGACTCGGCTCACGCCAAACCGAGCCAAAATGCTTTTCATCATGCTGAACGTCACCTTCTTGGCTGTCATCGCTGCATTGATAGTGCATTACTTCATGAAACGGCAGCGCAAGTTCGCACCAATCATTTACCTGGAAGGCAACATTGCCGCTGGAAAATCGACTCTGGCAGCCAACTTGAAGAAATTAGAACTGTTCCCAGTACTGGACGAACCGGTCAAAGACTGGCAAGATGTCGAAGGGTACAATCTGCTTGAAATGCTCTACACTGATCGAGCAACCTGGAGCTACCCTTTCCAAGTCCTGGCACTAGCTACGTTGGGACGCCGCCAGACCCACATGCTGGCTAATCACCCGGAAAGGCTAACTGTCCTGGAACGCTCTCCCCAATGTTCACTGAGAGTGTTCGCACAAGCCCTTGCTGAAATGAATGCCATAAGCCAACAACATATGGCTATTTTACGGACCCTGCGCGACGCTGTCGCCCCGCCAACTCACAGACCAATCCATTACATCTATGTACGCACGCCTCCAGCTGTAGCGTACCAACGTTTAAACCGTAGAGGTCGCACTGAAGAAGCAGGTGTCACTGTCGAGTACCTCAGCCTACTGCATGAATTAACTGACACCTGGCTGTTGCGAGAGGAAACCAATACAGTACATGTCCTGGATGGAACGCTCACCCCTGAGCAATTACTGGCAGCCGCCTTGGACATTATCCAGAATCTGAAGGATGACGTCACGCCTGTCCAGGAGTCCCCGTCTACACGCGAGGAGTAATTCCATGAGTTAAGTATTTGCACTAACAAACAGTTAGTTAAGTTTCTTAGATTTCAAGGTGCCTTTAGAATAGGATTAGCTAGATAGTCAGGATGGCACCAGGCAAAACCGACCAAGCAGAGTAGGGGTTGGATATTTTAAAGCGCAAAACTGTGTAGAGTGTTTTCTGTTTGTTTCAGTTGGAGTCTCATCAAAACTAACTTAAACTTTGGTTGGCCTACAGGAGGAATACTCGACTTCATGCGGTGTTGCAATTCGTGACGACGACTGTAACATCCGCCTGGGGCAGACAAAGTCCACCTGGCGTGACAGCACGCCGCGGGCCATACCACCCTTTATTTTTCTTTTTTTAACAACAAGTGGAACCGTGGGCTTAGGACTGGACACCCTAATGCCTGGCACCGTACGGTGTAATGGGGAAGCGCACCTTTGTAGCATCATTCACCACAACGTTCGGCAAACTACCAGACAAGAAATTCAAGACAACGCAAGAAAAGTCAAGAAAAACGAGAAATTATTGAGAAATTGGACATTTAATCAAAATCATGTAAAATGGCAAAATTCAAGTGAGAGTGGGAAGAAAGAAATTCAGTTCCTTCCAAAGAGAGAAAGAGAACAAGTTAAAAATTCAATTCATTAGAGATCAATGGTACTAAATTCAAAAATTGAGTCAAGTCGAGTTCAAAACGATTGGAAGAAAATTTTAAGAAACTTCGTTTCTTTTGTTCAGGAGTGAGTGGTGTTGTGAAATGAACTATAGAGAACATAACCATAGTACGGCTTACTAGCAGTCATTCCCTATCTCTCGCAACCACTGCCCTAAGGATCCTGGCCAGGACCTCTAACCCATATTCTTCCTTTCGTTCCTCTCCTTAATACCCTAGCCACACAATACCATTGGCCATGCACCCCCACTCTCTACTACTATTCTTCCTGATGTTCTTCTACTCCTGTAATATAAGCGCGCGCAGCCAAGCAGCCGCTACCATTCTGTACACGGTCAACCCCTTGATAATACAGAAGCCTTCCGTCTCCTTGAGACCTCGACTACTCCTTCTCCTACAAGTCCCTTTACACGTTGCACACTATAACAAAAGCTTCTTTGGCTAAGTAATAACCGTCAGCCTTGGTCAAAAGTGTTGGAAGTCTGGAAAGAAACACACAAAGGGCGCTATGACAAGTTTTACAGGACCAAACAATCCATTCACGAATATTTTGAAGAGTATCCAGCTTTAAAGGACAAATCTGGATTCTACTTGGTAATATGATTCAGTTTTACTACAGTACTTGTATGATGACAATCTGGTTTTATTATGTGCTAATGCTTTACTTCTGACAGATTGAATCTGATTATGACAGCAAGTTTCCGGATACGTCTATGAATTTGTATTTAGAATGGCCAGCTTTTTCAGCCTTTGTTGAGTCAAAGGTAAATGCTGAGGGTAAAGAACTCATTGAGTCAGCACTCACAAGTGGTGTGTATTTTTATTTATTTAATTTTTGGCTCTAATGTTTACAAAAAACCTGTGTCACATGTGACTTTTTATTTTTTGCAGAGGGAAAGAAAATTCAGACCTTAAGGGCTGTGACCCACCTTTTCCCAGTGAACACAATATCAAGAAAAGGAAAGAAGGTTTACAGACCTTCTCGTGAAGAAATAGGAGAAACACTGATGTTAATTGTTCCGGTATGTTGCTTTTGTATGTGTTATTATTATTAAATGTGTGTTCATGAGTTGAGTTTTATATTTGTATGATCTTTTCTTTGTTACAGTCTGTGGGTGACATTGAACCTACCATAAAAGTGTTGTTAAGAGACAAGTACGAGCCCTTTGGACTTCATTTGACTCCCCGGGTTATTTTAGTCGGTCAGAATGAAGACTGCATCACGAAGTCTTTCTTAAGGATCAACAAGGTTATGTATGAACTTGAAAACCCGTTGAAAGCCTTCGACATAGCCTTCAAGATTATCCATGCTCTGGAGGCTGAATACCCAAGAGAGAGCGAGAAGACCTGGCTCTTTATTGAAAGGGCCATTTACAAGATTAACTTAAATAAGGGCATTACGAAGCTGGTCAAAGACTATGATGCATTCAAGAGCATTTAATGTGTTATGTGACAAGTGATTCTTCGATCGGCTTTCTTTTTCTCTTTCCTAGTTATCAGTGTTGTTTTTTTATTATCATTTTTTTATTTGTTGGTACTGCGCTGCCAAAGATTTTTTAAGCTGATAGATTTAGACTCTTTCAGAGGGTCGTCATCCAAATAGCTACTTCAGTTTATATGTGCATTTTATTTGTCATGCTATTTGGAGGTTAGTAACTAGTTTCTTTTGCTTTCCTTTTGCAGGTTTTAATTGTGGGATGGTTAATGTGCCGTGCTGCCAATGTGGCAGAGAATTTGCTGATATTAGTTCACTTAATGTTCATTTTCGTTGCTCCCATAAAAATTGTAATACGTTTGTTTGCAATATTGCTTGTGAGAATAATCGTCTCTGTAGTAGAAGATACAATGTTTATAATTCCTTCCGTAAGCATTTGATTCTGACACATCACATACCAATCTTCGCTCCTGATCTCCGTGCCCAAGTTCTTTCAAAGAGAACACCTGAAGATGATGATACAACTCGCCTTGCTGTATTTTCAGATCAACGAGACAATGATACTCAAGATGATGATAATATAACAAATGGATGTGATGTCAATGTAAATTCCATTACTTCTACTGATGTCAAAGATTTATTACTTCACCAAGAAGATGCCATTGTTGCTAAGTTTTATGCAAATCCTGCCTTTCCTAGAAATTTAGTGACAAAACTTGTAAATGAGTTTTCTAATTTTGTATCAAGTCCCTTTTTTGAGCATATGGAAAAGCTGGTTATGCCAGAGGCAAGATCTGAAATTGAAGATATGTTTGATCGTTTGAGGCATCCATTTGAACACCTTCAGACTGAGTATAAAAGACTTAAGTACTTTGAATCTTGTGGGAAATACATACCACCTGTTCCATATCCAATCGATTACCGTGAAGAAAGAGTTAAAACCAAAAAAGGTGTTACTCTTGAAATGAAACCCGTACTTGGTCAACAAATACCTCTCCAACAGTTGTTTAAGAATTTCTTTGAGCTGCCTGATGCTTTTGAGGATACTTTATCTTATATGTTATCTCTTCAGGAAGAGAGTGACTGGATATGCAACATGGTGCAATGTGAAATTTGGAAAAGGAAACGGGCAAGGTTTAGTGAAGATGCAATTGTTTTTCCTGTAAATTTCTATTACGATGAAGTTGAGCCAAACAGTGCCTTGGGTCCTCATTGTGAACCGTTAGGATGCTCATATGTAAACATTCCAGTATTGCCCCCTGAATGGAACTCTAGATTAGAAAACATATTCCTTGCTGCTTTATTTGATGGTGATAACAGATCCATATATGGCAATGAGAAAGCATTTCGTCCTGTTATTCGTGATCTAATATCACTTGAAACTGAAGGTGTGAAGCTTAATCTACCTGTACGAGGGGAAGTTACTATATATATGGTACTTGGGTTAATTCTGGGGGACAACAAAGGTCTAAATAGTATCTGTGGTTTCCAGGAGGGCTTTTCAGCTATTCATTACTGCAGGGTTTGCACTTGTCCAAATAATCTTGCTAAGAAAATGTTTGTAGAAGATCCTGCTTTACTTAGAACCCCAGTTACTTACATGAATGATGTAAGAATGAATCAGCCAAAAATTACTGGTGTCAAAGAAAAATGTATTTTTAATGAGATCCCTTCATTTGAGTGTCCAACAGATATTAGCCTGGATTATTTTCATGACTTTATTAAAGGAATTGCACATTATACAATGGTCCCTGTTTTGAAGCATTTCCATCAGTTGAATAACATGTTCATTTCAACTTTGAATACTCGTTTGTATGCCCTAGATTTTGGTATTGGTGGTGATAATAGGCCACCTCTCATAAATTTAGATAGACTGCTGTCAAAAGACAAACTGAAAATGACTGGATCTGAGATGGCTCTCTTCATCAGGATTTTTGGACTCCTTGTTTATGATATGATACCAGAAGACGATCCTTATTATGAGCTTTATCTTCTTTTGAATGACATCACAAGTATCTTACATGCTAAGGGGTTGCCAAATGATGCCTCAGTTATCTTGGGTCATAAAGTGGAAGAACATAACAAATTGTATGTTGAACTTACAAAAGAAGATTTGTAGCCGAAACATCATCTGGGGAGTCATTACGCAAGGAAATTAAAACTAATGGGACCCTATGTTTTGTTCGGTACTATTCGTGAGGAAGCTAAGCACCGAGAAGCTAGGATGGCAGCAAATGCATGTATGTCTCGTGTAAATTTCTCTCATACAGTAGCCATTAAGCACCAACTGAATTTCTGCTACAGATGTGTTAGTAATGCCTCAATTAGACAGGTAATGACTTACCGTGAAACGGGGTAATTTCGGGCACTTTTGAGAGGTATTTTTAAAATTGTGAAGGTCGT
Organism: Stenchaetothrips biformis; assembly: GCA_030522485.1. Taxonomy (NCBI): domain Eukaryota; kingdom Metazoa; phylum Arthropoda; class Insecta; order Thysanoptera; family Thripidae; genus Stenchaetothrips; species Stenchaetothrips biformis. The sequence continues at coordinate 5,126,743 of CM060095.1, read as the reverse complement.
GGTGATGCCATGGACCTGAGGGTTAAAATTTATCATGTACCTACCTTTAGCTTCAATTTGACGCAAATTCCAGATATCTACGCCTCACCGTTTTTACAGTGGAGGGCCCAAAGCAGTGCCCGAAATTACCCCGTGTTTTGGGGTAATTTCGGGCACCCCAGGAAAAAACGACTTGTCGTTCTGATTTTGGTCTCAAACTCAATATTGGCTCCTTCTTTTGAGCTTATGTGATAAAATGTGAATTTCTTAAGGATGTAGATGTGGAGGGATGGTAGGGGTGTTCATTTATACATAATTTGAAGTCATGATTGGAACAAATAGTTTGATGTTTGGGAGAGTGGGGTGGAGCTATTTAGGACGCTTCTTGATGAACGTCTAGCCTTGAACCTTTATCCTTTTTTGTTTTTGATAATGATACAACTCGGGGAACACTATATTACGCGAAAATGAGTCATGGATCTTCCTCTTGAAACTGACGTACTTGGGAGGCAAGTCTTATGCACAATTGGGAAGATACAGGGGCTTTCTGGAAAACTCTGCATTCCGTCGCAACCCGGCAAGCCATGCGGCCGTTCTCAAAGTCAAAGTCCCGGTAAACATGATTAAATTTTAGTCACGAACCAATAATTGACACTAAGATAGGATGTCTACATACTACACATAAGAAGTACAGATGTAGCTTTGGCCCATTTTTATGATAGTCAAAGTTCCACAAAGCGACTGCTGCGGCAGTTGAGTATTATCTTTGTTAATGGATTATCTCCATCTTTCAGAAGAGCTCTGAAGACCTGGAAGAAACTTACACCACTCTAGCCCTGCGAAATTCAAAGTGTTCAGAACAACCCTGCTTGCCCTTGCAAGCCATTTCAGTGCCCGAAATTACCCCTAAAAGTAACAATTTTTTAGTTTCGAGACCCTATTTACCATACTATTTGCCGCAGGTGATTGAAAATTTGACACAGCATGCTCAAAACATGTCCCAATCGAAAAAAAAATACCTTATGCACTGTTTGTGAACAGGTTTGGCTTGCCAGTCGAAGTTTTCACGCATACACTGAATTTAGGTAAAAAGTGTAAAATACGAAAATCACTGTATCTCGAAAAGATTGGATGTGTTTTGGTCTCCAGAGGAATGATCTTACAGTTTTAAGTGTGGCGAATGCGATGCGCGCAACGGGACAAGCCTCCGAGGTCGCCGCTAGACGGCAGCATCATCGCAATGCTTTCGGGCAGAGATGCCCGAAATTACCCCGGGTGCCCGAAATTACCCCGTTTCACGGTATGGTCCCTGTCACTTTATTAATTTGGTTGATTTGGAAACTTATCCATCTTTCAGCCTAACTCTGCCCGAAAATATTTTTAATGAACCTGTGCAAACTGTTACAACTTGGGCTACTTACAAAGGCACTACCTATGCACCAAAGCAAATTCTTGTTGTTGATGTGGATGATATAGGTCTATTTAAGTTTGCAGAATTGGAGTTAATTATTCTACACCCACAAAAATTAGTTCTCGGAACGAGAGCAATATTCTCGGAACGAGAGCATTTTGCTCTCAATCGAAACAAGAGCAATTTATACATCAATACGAGAGCAATTTGCTCTCAGAAAATTCGATACCGAGTTGTACTCGCTTCAAGCGCAATGTTCTTGATTGCGAGATCCATATTCTTGGTACGAGATCAAAATGTACTCAATTGCTTCTCCGAAAGACGCATGTTCTACTCTCGCCTTTTTTGTTCTCGTTTCCTGCAGAATAATCGCACCATATTTATTGAGAACATGTTCTCGAAGTACTTGAGAACGTTAATGTTCTCGAGCTTCAGACGATGGGATTGGCTGGCCAAGTCACGTGACATATGGATCCAAGTGTAAATTTTAGTGGTCAAAACGGGACGTACCCCGACGGGTTTAGAACCCACGCTTGCAATGTAGAGACACAGCGTCTTTGACCACGCGGCTATCACGCCTTTTCTGAGCGTCTCTCATTGCTGACCGCTCATGAGAAGCCACCACCTGCCAGCCGGGCTGTCTCCTTATGCGAACTCGTTCCGGAAGCAGCCACCGCTCGCCGGCCCGGGCTAACTTCAACGCGCCCGAAGTGACAGAGGTTCGACGCTCGCAGGGAGTAATTTTTTTTGTTTTACCAAAATGTTAATTAAGTGTACGCAATGAGAGGTCACGGTCTCAGGATATAATTACTATCGTGTTTTTGGGATTTGTGTAGTCAGGAAGCCCGTCAAAACGGCAGGCTCTGCCTGGTGTTGTCCCACCGCTTGGCCGGCTCGGCCCGACTGACCAGCGTTGCGACATCTTCGAAACGGCAGCAAATCTGGTCCGTCAAATGTGCCCTACTCCTCATGGCCCACTTCATAGCGCAGTCGATAGAGGCAGTGATCTCAGATTCACAGGCGGAAGGTTCGATTCCTGGAGGAGTCATTTTGGGTGTTAACATGAATAAGTTTGATCATACATCAAGAACATACGGACGGAGAAAACTAAACTAAATCCGAGTAGCAAATGTTCTCGGCTAAGCTGAGAGCATTATGCTCTAGCTCTGAGAACATAAATCGAGAACACAAAATTGAGAAATGTTCTAATCTCAATCCGAGAAATGATTTCTGTGGGTGTAAGTGAAGACAAACCATTGTTTCTTTGCTCTGCTTTGAATACTATAGGCTATTTTAGTGGAGTGAGAGGATATGAAGTGGAGCATACTGACAACATTATAAATTGGTATGCTTTTGAACAAGAAAAGCTGTTAGATCCAATTCCTCTGCCTTTGTACCAGATGTCCTCAGGGGAAAAGATTGTAGTTCTTAAGTACACTCTTTGAAGTGTTGTGATATCTACTCATCTAAAGTGTGCCATTATGTCTTTCTTGCCAAAGTGTTTTCAGTCAGTATTAAGGATTGTGATACTATATCCTGCCCAAAAAAGTGTATTCAGTCACTTGACTGTAGTATAGTTATAAGGATTGTGATACAATAAAACTTGTTTGTCCATTTCACATTTTTTCCTTTATTGAGGCAGCATATTCCTTCATATGCACCTAGTGGATGCCAGGGTAGAGAGCTGCACCGATGCTAATTGCTTAGCAGATATGCTAATACGTCCCTAGAGTGGGAGCTAAGACCTTAGCAGGCACGATAAGAACCTTCGCAGATGGTCTAATTCTTCTAGGTGTAGCTGCTAACTTTGTTAGCGTCGCAGCTAATACGAGTCTGCTCATATTCTTACCTACTGCTGCTAAGTTCTGAGCTGTCCATATACAGCTAATATTCTTAGCTGCAGCAGCTATGACTTAGCAATGAGAGCTAATTATTTTTCTGCGTGTTAAAAGAACGAAAAATGATGGTTGCCTATGTGTGCGCATCCCGCGCAGACGAAACAGGAGAAAACAGCACACACGTGTTTCTCTAACATTCATCCCGGAGCCCATCCCACAAGGCCTTGCCTTATGCTAGTAATTATAGCGGAGGCTGGCTAGGACTGCGTTGAGTGGAGTTCTGTTTATGTTTGGTACACCATTACCAATTATACTAAAACTTACGTACAAGACCAGCTGCGTATCAATTTGTGTCAAAAATAGGCATTTATGACACTTTCATTATACATAAAGGTCAAGTTATTCACAGAACCGTGCAGTAAAATAATTCATTTCACAAAGTTTTAAATACTTTGAGGTTAGAAAAGTGCACCGCCGCCGTGTCCAGATTGTTTCGTCTTATATTCAGAAGTACCACCAAACCTCTCTACAAGGGGCAGCTACACGCCAATTGTTTTCGAAAAGGGACTTTAAGTCACACTGAAACTACATTGGGGAATGTTTATTCTCAGATGAATGTGCACAGACACGCAGTTTAAAGTTCTATTTCACTCCGATTCAAAGAGTAACGAACATTTGAGGTTGGCACTTTTGAAACAAACAACGCCTTCGCGCAGGCGCGTGGGACACTCGGGCCAACAATCACCGACCGACCGGCCGATCCAAATGGCCACGTTCGAAAACAACGTCTATACCATTGTTGGACCTCTTCTAGCTGCAGTAAAAGACAATTTTGATTCGAACGCGCTTTTTCAAGGGAGAGACACTGTGATTCCAAACGCTATGAACATAGCGCGTATGGTGCAATGCATTGGGACATCGCGCCACACGTGCAATACCATGGTCACATTGCACCTTACGTGCGATGAGTCCCGAAAATGCCCTTTGCTAGTGCATAGGAAGGCATTGCACCACACGTGCGATGCAAAAGCATAGCGCCAATTGGCGCGATGAAAACGGCTTCAAACGCATAGCGCCAATTGACGCTATATTCATAGCGTTTGGATTCTCAGTGGAGCGTTTTTGGTGTAAGCTGAACAGAGGCGAGGAGGAGCGCTGCTATCGGTCGGATTCCATTTTCGGTGGCTCGGCTCCCCTCTTCACCCCTGTTTTTCGCTGACGAGTCAAGCTTTGCCATGGAAGCGGCGATTTCAACTAGAAATTTCACAAAATTCAGCGTTGACTTTTCAACCATATTTCACCAGTGAAATCAGGGTACAAAGTTCTACAACTTTGCAAAGTCTCATCAAAATCCTATAGAAAATTTCGGAAATGCACAAGGGGCCGAACTGGAAATTAAAAAAAAAAAGACCGAGCCGTCGTGAGGCTATAAGGCTACTTCGTGCCTAAAAATGGACCTTTAGTTTCCGTTCCTGGAAACTTTTATACCGTTCAAGTTTTGTAAGTGTGGTACTTCGGAGACGGAGAAGACCTCGGACAATAGTTTTAGAAAAGTTCTGAAGAAAAACAGAAGCCGAACCTGCACTGAGAATGAAAGAGTCATGATCAGGACTAAAATTTTGGGTGAGAGGTTCTTTGTCACAAAAATTTAATTGAGGAAGGTTTCCTCGCCCAAATTTGGTTTTTGATATTATGCAGCCATGTAGGTAGCTGAAACACCCTTCCTCACTCAAATATGGGTGGTGAAGAATTCCTCACCCAACTTCGGGTGAAAAAGTGTACCTCGCTCAAAATTAGGCATTGATCAAGACTCGATTTGGCTGAGCGATTAGCGAACCACAGGGAGCGCCGCAGGCCAAGGTGGGAGTAATGCCATCGTGGATTGGCGCAGCATCGCGAAGCCTGTTACGACAAGACACGGTCTGGCGTACACCTACCTTGTATTCTCAGTGTGTGTGAGAACACAGTTGTGCCGAGTCGGCAGAGTACCGACACAGAGGCTAATTCTCAGAGATTTCACATACTTTGTTCTTCCTCAAATTTTTTTCAACTTCCGTTTCAACTTTTCTCCGAAGACTCCCATTCAGATTCAAACCATAACGTGTTTTGAACCACTGTCATTCTCTTGTCGTAATAGATATAAACTTGGACCACATCGAACATTCGCTGAAACCCACTAATCTTATATTCTCTCCTGATTTAACACGTGGCACTTTATATTGACCGTGACTACTGAAGAAGTGTGTCGGCCCACCTTCCCTGGAGTGTGATTGCCCGAGCACGCTTTAGATGTCTGGGGTGGAGCCTGTTACTCCGAAGCAGAGTGCGCTGCGAATCCACTGGTAAGTTTTCGAGCCACTACAGTGGTGCTCCGTTTGTAATGAAATAGGGTACTTCGGAGTAGAGCTGGACCGGAAGTTGAGAAGAAATCAAGAAGTACGAAGTATGCGACATAAGTGAGAATGAGCGTCTGCGTCGCCGTTCTGTCGCTTCCGCAGAGCTACATTCTCATGTATGTCCGGCTTTTGTTGTTCTTGATTTCTTCTCAACTTTCGTCTCAGCTTTTCTCCGAAGTACCCTATTGTATCAATATTTGATTCCTTCCTACTGTTGTCGCGAACTCGTCAGTTTGGTGTACACACGTTTCTTGAACGAATTCCCCCCAAAAAATTAAAGTGTCCAAAGTTTTTTTTTTTTTTTTTCCTTTTGGATTTTGAAGTATGACTTTTACAGTTTTTTAGAGGCTTCTTATTGAAACTTAAAGGATTATTGATAAAATTTTGAGTGAAGCAACGATGATTCCCGGACTGAGTGTGCACACGGTTCGCGAGTTGAATGGGCTCTCGTCCCGAACTTATGTCCTGCTTTTTTTTTCGAAAGGAGAATGGTGTGAAAAACGGGACTGTTGCAAAGTCCTGCATTACACTCTGAAACCTTATGAACTTTTTTGTAATGCACGATTTTGAACGTTGTTACGCATTCTATTGTTCGTTGTTATGCGTAGTGTTACACGTAACAATGTATAAATTACGTTGTTATGCACAATTATGTGCCGAAGCCAACGCATGTGCTAAATCTTGCATAACTATGTATCAAAAATTGCGTAAGGATTCAGTGTGTAGAAGCGTTTCTCAGCGGGGTAATGGCATGTTAGTGCAGGCGGAACTTCATCTCCTGATCGGCATAACTGGACTTGACTTCCCGAGGTTCTCGTCATCATGGGCAACATCAACGACGTCCCAGCGCAGTACAGGGTTGGCCCTGCATGCGCCCAATGCATGGGGCTCGATGACCTTCAGACCCCCTTCACATGGTATTCGCCCGTGGTGGACTTTGATGCCTGCGAGGTGAGTTTTTCTTGTAGGGCGTACAACAAATCAGTACCCTGACTTTTTTTCTTCTTCCTCTTGTTGGGTTAGGTTCCCTTCCTAAGGTTTCATTACTGTCCCGGTTTCTGAACGCTCCATTGTTGCCAATCATATTTGTTGAGCCGCCAAGGAAGCCAGGGCCAGGGATACTAACTAACGAAAATTTTTGTAACTTGTTCGGCGATATCTCTCTGACGGTATACTCTCAGTCTCATGTGGATTTTTTCTCTTGTTTTTCTCTTGTTCTCTTGTTCTACTATTTTCTCTTTAGCTGTGCACTATTTTGATTGTTTTTTAAGATGATATTGTCAATAGATCATGTTGAAATCATAAAGTACATTGCAATTGACAAAAATTCCGGTTTATTGGTCTAAATACCCTATCAAATGTACTAAAACGTGCAAAGCTGAAGAGAAAATTACATATTACGTTTACAATAAAAACGTTTTGGTAAAAGATAAAAAGAAAATTCGAGTCTAAGAGTGTAAGAGTTATCGCAACAAATAAGGCTTCGCTGGAAAGCCTAGTTAGTACAGTCATAGTTATATTACGACCCGAAGTGTCCAGCCCTAAAATTTCCTCTGTAACAAGATTTTAACAAAAAAAAATCTAGAATCAGTAGCAAAAATTAATTGCAAGACAATCTACCTATGTGATCACTTTCAGTCATCAAATAACTGTAACTTTGTGCAACTGAAGCTCTTTTGTGTAGCCCCACATGGTTACAATAACTACCTCAGGTTAAAGGGAGGTCGTGGTGAAAGTCTTGCTTGCCTCAAAATCGGTCCCTTTAACAAGAATTGATAAGAAGATGAAGTCTCGCAAAGTACGATTTAAAATTTTAGATTGGATGCTAAATGCCATGTCCTAAACCCAGTGAAAGAGCCTATTTTGCCTGTTTAACGAGTTTCTTGAGCACATATTGTGTCGTCAAAGGTTACACCCGTACATTTTTTGCTGCTTCGATTAATTTTTTTACAATTCCCGAGGGGTTCCTAATCGAGCCGGCGAGCGTACACTGACTCAAAGTCAAAAGTGACTTTTTTTACCTTTTGTATTTTCTTTTACTTTTTCCGTCTATTTTGCCCTCGAACCTTTTGGACTTTTAGACCTTTAACTGACTTTTTGACCTTTTTTATACTTTTAAAATTCCTTTATACCAGCGTTTACAGACTACAGCAATTTAAAGGCTGTTTCGTGACTCTTTTGAGAATTTGTGGTGGTCTTTCTGTTATTCTTGACTTTTGTGACTTTTTGACTCTTAATGACTGTTTAGATGACTTTTTCACCCGCCTACGCCAATTTTCGCCGGTCAGGAACCCCTCGAGAACTCCACACTTGAAGTGTGGAGACCGCGCACTTTGCACTTCTACACGTGGAGACTGAAAAGTCCAGACCACCGCGTTTCAAGTGCAGAGTTGTCCTCGTTTGGTTTCACTGCCAACTTGGTGCCGATCACGGCACAGCTGCTATTAGGTCTTCTACTTTACTGCAAAACCAAGTGTCGACAACTTCACTCTCGAAGCGCGGAAGTGTCGAATAGGGTATTTCGGAGAAGAGCTGGAACGTGAGTTGAGAAGAAATCAAGTAGCACAAAGTATGTGAAATTCGGGAGAATGAGCGTCAACGTCGCCGTTCTGCCGCTTCCGCAGAGCTACATTCTCATCCAAGTCCGGCTTTTGTTCTCGATTTTTTCTCAACTTCCATCCCAGCTCTTCTCCGAAGTACCCTATTTTCGGTCTCCACATCTCGAAGTGCAGAGTTTGCAGTCTCCACGTTTGCACTATGCCAAGAGATAAGGGCTCTGTGAGCTACTCCACACTTATAGTGAGAAGACTGCAAACTGTGCATTTGCAAAAGTGGAGATTTACTCCGCACCATGTCGTGGAGTCGTCCACACTTGGTTTGACAGAGTGTACACTGATAAATTGAACTAACGGCAGGCTCTAGTTTACGGAAATCTCTCTTTCGTTACGTAAATGCCGCACGGTCCACAGCGGTTTGAACGACTTTTTGTCTCATTTCGATGACGGAAATCGTCTGATGCAGATGGTCCAAGACAAAATTTGTCTCCTGGGCACACCGTGGGCGAAGCTGGTTAACAGGCTGCAGATCGCTTTCGGCTTCTTCTGCAATGGGAACCGTAGCAGGGGGCGGTCGCAGCTCATCGAGTGCTACCTGCCGCTCCTGCCATTCGGTGACTCGAACTGCGGCATCATCAACGAGCACAGGCAAGAGACACACACTAAAAGCTTATGGACTTTATGTAAATAATTATTGCCATACACGTGCATGTGTAAGTTATATACCAATTTACTCAAAAGCCTTGGAAATACACTCTAAATGTGTATGCAGAATTTCGTACGTGTCTCTTGCACCATTTAGTGTATGCGGGTAATTTGCATAATATTATGCTTAAAAATGCAAACTTTCTGCAAATTTGTGCACCTTTTTTTGAAAAACGTTACGCATGTTTAAAATTATGCATAATCACGCACGCAATTCTTCATAAACATTTAATGTGTGAGATAAAACAAATCTTATTTCGACGCGTCCTTATAGAGTAATCCTGTCAGTGCGGATCCAAGACAATACTAACTGTCAGTGCAGGCCCAAGACAATCCTAATTGTCAGTGTCGATACAGAACTATCCTAACTGCACATTCTGTGAAAATCGGTCTTTTCTTGAAGTCCGCGACGCTGCCGAAGAGTTAGTTAGAAAGTTTCATTTTTATTCAAAAACGTGGACGTTACATTTCAGGAATATCGCTATTCACTGATTTGCAGTGTAGAGAGTTCATAACCAGTTTTAGCCACCTCTGCTGTTCGGATTGTTTCGGACCCGCCCTAGCAGTTAGGATTGTTTTGGATCTGCCCTGGCAGTAAGGATTGTCTTGGATCGGCACTGACAGTTTGGATTATTCTTTTAGGAGGCGTCGGTTTGATTTCTTGGCGACAATTTTATCACTCCAGCCCAATTTGTACACCACAATTGTCAAAAAATTAAACTTTCGCCGCTGAAATTTATGAAAATTTATCGAAATTCTTCTTCAGGGTGGCCACATGTCAGGGAAATAACAATCTGTCAGGAAAGTAAGGGAATTTGCAGGGAAAATGGCTGGCTGTCAGGAAAACTCAAAACCTTCGGAGTTATATTTTGCAGTGTGGGCTGAAAACGTATCTAAAAGCTGCTTTTGGACCGTCGGAATCATATTTTCGTAAGCTGATTTTGTACCGTCGGAATCCTACATTCGTCAATGTAAGACGTGGTCTCCTGGCTCGCTTCGCTCGCGTCAGGAAATTCTTTAAGCAACATTTATAATTTATATTTTTCACTATGTAATTCTCTTATGTAAGGCTGACGTTTGGTCAGGGAAAATTGGTTTCAGGTCAGGGAATTGCCAGGGAATTCTGTTTTCCAAAGTTTGTGGCCACCCTGTTCTAAAATTCAGTAGTTCTTCCTCAAAATTCATCGAAATTCATTGGATTTGTTCACTGGCATTCAATCTTTTCCCCTTCACTTTTAGCGTCCGCCAACTGGATGTGATACAAGTAGTCTGGTTGCAGGGAGGCGCTTCGCCGCGCACAGTGGGCCAGAAGATCGGCGCAGGTGGCCTGAGCTCTAGACGCGTTATGAGGTCCAGAGTCGTTAAACGGGACTCGAACCGCACGTGACCCCATCGATGAATTCCTTGTCTGGAATGCAATGAATTGGTGAGGTCGCACGTTCCGTTCGAGTCCGAGTCCCATCTAGTGACTCCGGACCTGAAAACATGTCCGGGATTTTAGCGCCCCCGTCGATCGGTCCTCTGGTCCACTGTGCCACGTGCTGACAATTCTGGTTGTAGGGACCGGTCGGTCCTCTGGCCCACTGTGCCATGTGCTGACAACACGGTATAAAGGCTACGAAGCATCGCTCCGTAATGCGAAGCATTGCAAAATACGAAGGCATTGTAAAATTTACCCAGAAATGCTTCAGCAATTCTTCAGTGCCTTTATTTTCTTCGTTGTTACAAAGCAGATCCTTCGTAGGCTTTTTAGAGTGACGTGATTTTACAATCACTTCAATTTTACAATTTGACAACTAGTCTAGTTGGAGTGACCGGTCCTCTGGCCCACTGTGCCACGTGATGACAAGTGGTACACGGTAAAAGTGCCGCCTTGAAATCCAAGGGGATGCCTTGTTTTAATTTCCAAGGGGTTTGAGTGAATTTTCAAAATAGTCCACATTGACATCACGTTGCAGAAATGGATTCGTCTCGACAAGACAAACAAAAAATGTCAACACATGTCATAGGTTTGGATGGGAAATAAAAAAGTTATTGAACCTCAAAGTTTGTAACATAGCCAAAAAGGCTAACTTTATACTTTTGAAGTTAAATAACTTTTTAATTTGCCATCCAAACTTATGACATGTGTTGACATTTTTTGTTTGTCTTGTCGAGACGAATCCATTTTTGTAACGTGATGTCAATTTGGACTATTTTGAAAATTCACTCAAACCCCTTGGAAATTAAAACAAGGCATCCCTTTGGATTTCAAGGCGGCACTTTTACCGTGTATATTCGCAGGGAGGCGCTGCGCCACGTGCTGGACTCGAGCTGGGCCGCCATGGACCGCGTGGAGATGCTGCAACAGCACGGCGGCATGTTCGGCGGCAGCCACCAGCACGGCGAGGACGCCGTCTTCACAGCCTGCGTCAGGAGCATCACGCCCTTCAGCAAGCTGAGCCGCAAGCAGCAAGCCGCCGTCGTGGCCATCCAAGGAGCCCTGGCCTCCGATCCAGGTACGCTGATAAAATAAGTAGGTCGGTTTTAATAGTGCATGTTCGTGCACTGGTCATGTTTGTGCGCTGGTAAAATGAAGGCGTACACGACTCTGAAAATGTTACAAACTGGGCTATACAAACAAGAGTAGCTTGTCGTAACAAAATATTTTGAGCTTATATAAGCTTACAAAGAAAATACTTCGTAAATAACGAACTATTTCTTCGTTTAACAAACTAAATAGTTCGTACCTTACACATGCTCAAAATACTTCGTACGGGTTTTAGCGTGCAGTATTACGCCTTTCGTGAAGCGTTCCGTCTGTGCGCCCCTCTTGAAGCTTACTAGTAGCTCATGCGCTCCTTTCGTCCTAAACAAATGCATGGAGGAATTGCCCTGAAGCGTAGTTGTCCTCGCTTCAAGAAGGGCGTAAAGTCTGCAAGTCTATGCTTGAATGAAGCGCAAAACTACGCCATAGGTTTACCAGTGTGTCGGAGACAATATACAATGTATTGGTAACATTTTCTTTTCTCGCTTTCCGGAGAGAAACCGTCATAACTAACTTAGGCCACTCAAAATCCAACGGCGATACTTGAGTATCTTTTTCGGGAGCACAATTGTTCGTCGCCATCAGAGAGCCATTCAGAAAAAATTGCCTTTAAAAGGCGATAAACTAATGTATCGCCGAAAACTTTGCCTTACTTCGGAGTATCGGGTCATTCGTTCCCAAGTCACCTGAGGCCCCGATATCGATGTCTCGGATTTTGACCAAACTTTGTGGGGATGTTCCCTGGGTAACAAAGAACATAAAAAAAAATTTCAATTTTTTTGGTCGGCTCTAAAAGCTGAAAACACACATTTTGTAAAAAATATTCAAAAAATCACTAAAATTCTGTTTTTAGCCTTAGGTCGACGTACCCAGTGGATTTCCTTTCATTTTCTCATACTGAAAAAATAGAATCCGAGAGCCGCCTCACAAGTCACATATTTCAGGTGATATGGACCAAAAAATTGGTTTTTCGCGAATACCCAAAAAATGCATCCGAATTTTTTCATGAAAATTTTTTTGAAGAAAGGTCTTATGGTGGTCTACTACCCTGATGTTTTTTTGGAAACGGCTTTTCAGACAGAGCGCAGATAAAAAATAAAAGGTGTATTTTGGTGCACTTTATGGCCCACAGAATCGCCACTTTGAGTCCTACGTCATGACCCCCATTGGACTTTTTGTTCGCCTTTTCAAGACGAATCGATTGATATAAGGCAAAGACAGATCGGAGAACTTTTAACAATTGGTCTTTATTTGATCAAAATCGAAGAGGTGCAGGGTGCGCAATTCGGATTCTATTTTTTCAGTATGAGAAAATGAAAGGAAATCCACTGGGTACGTCGACCTAAGGCTAAAAACAGAATTTTAGTGATTTTTTGAATATTTTTTACAAAATGTGTGTTTTCAGCTTTTAGAGCCGACCAAAAAAATTGAAATTTTTTTTTATGTTCTTTGTTACCCAGGGAACATCCCCACAAAGTTTGGTCAAAATCCGAGACATCGATATCGGGGCCTCAGGTGACTTGGGAAAGAATGACCCTATCGCCAAATTCGGCGATAACTACGATGATTGATTCTCAGATTATTGCCAAATTTTTACGATACTTCAAAGTATTGTCAAGTTTTTGGCAATTCCTATGTTTATCGCCGTTGTGAAGGCAAGATTTGATTTTGTATGCACCGTTATTGGCGATGAACAATTGTGCTCACGGATCCGTAACTTACCTCGTAAGGGGCCTTACCCATAGCAGACAAAACCCATTTGCTGACCCATTTAAATGGGCACTTTTCATGCACCCATTCAATTGGGTCCAACCCACTCTTATGGGTCCAACCCATGTAATGGGTGTAATAAAAGTACCCATTTAAATGGGTTGCACCCATAATGGGTCTGACCCATCGCAAAGTGTCCAAACTCAGACTGGACTTTATTTTATTTCTTTTACATAGAAGATTAGTCTGACCTAGATGGACGTCACAAACCAAACTTTCGGCGCTGAACACAATGGTGGTGTCGAATTTGACCTAGCTGCAGTCGTTTACAAGTTACCCTTAGTAGGTGTGTAGCGGGTTTGCCTACCTAATTGCACCACATTTTTGCCTACCTCGCAGGCGATCCTTGACCGAACCCAAAAAGCTGGGTCTCAATGGGTCCCAACCTATCTTCCATGGGTCTCGACCCATCTCCAATGGGTCACGGCCCATTCCTAAAGGGTCACGACCCATTCCCAATGGGTCACGACCCATTCCCAGTGGGTCACGACCCATTCCCAATGGGTCACGACCCATTCCCAAAGGGTCACGACCCATTCCCAATGGGTCTTAACCCGTTCCAAACGGGTCTTAACCCGTTCCAAACGGGTCTTAACCCGTTCCAAACGGGTCTTAACCCGTTCCAAACGGGTCTTAACCCGTTCCAAACGGGTCTTAACCCATTCTCAACGGGTCACAACCTATTCCAAATGGGCTTCAACCCTTCTATATGGGTTAGAACCCATTGCCAAATGGGTTTTGTCTGCTATGGGTATCGATATATAAAATGATGAAGTTATATTCTTTAACTTTTAAACGCTTGTTTAAAACGATCAGTTATTTTCCTGGCTTCTGGAATTGAAATTAATATTCTTACAATATGATGAATAAAAATTTATCCTTTACGTAACGTTGTCTCATGGTACGGTATATAAGTGTTATGTGTTATGAGAAGTTGAGGATCCCTGTTGGTGCTGTCGAAAAATGTACCACAAATATCACCGTTGGTTTTGGAATTGGGGTCATTCCTTTCTTGACTGATTAACTCAACATCAGGGCATCATGCCCTATGGACGTGTACTAAAACAAAACCAAATAAAAAAAAATTCTTCACTGTACGGAGAAACCTTTTGCAACATTGTTTGCAGTGATACCGTATTCATGAAATGAAACAAAACCAAATATAAAAATTCTTCAATGTACGGAGAAACCTTTTGCAACAGTATTTGTAGGGATACCTTTGTACATTCCCTTCCCATTATTTTACAGTGTCCGCATTGACAGTGTACCCGTGTCCTCTGCGTCTGTCAACAGCTTTGCTGCGCAAGGCGGTGTCGCTGAACCCGGCCGAGGGCGAGTGGCACCACAAGCTGGGCTGCATGCTGGAGGAGCTGCGCGGCCCGGCGGGCATGATTGGGGAGGTGATGCCCTCCGCCGAGGAGGTGAAGGCGCTGAGGACCAGCTACCGCCTGCGGCCCGGCCCAGACTCCACCACGCGCCTGGCGCGCTGCATAGTCCACATGGGGTCCAAGGTAATGGGTGGATGTGATTGCAACGCTCGAGGGGTCCACTCTCTGAAAACCTTACAAACCATTTAAGTCTCACGAAGTAAAGTCGCTTCATATAACAAAGTATTTTAAGCATACGTAAGCTTACAAAGAAAATAGTTCGTAATTTACGGACTATTTCTCCCTATAACAAAGTGAATTAGTTTGTATTATGTATGCTCAAAATACTTTGTAAGGTTTAAGGCGGGCACCACACGGCGTATCATGTGCACATCATATGCGATGATAATAGGAAAAGAAATCACGACAACCTGAAAATCGTGCAGAAAACCGTTATCTGCGCCGTAAATTGGGGCTATTGATCAGCTAGAAGATAATTGGTCTATTTAAGCTTTGAACAACATATTCGCTATGTTCGGGAATCTCATCTCGGAAATCCGAAATCATGTGTTCGCTTGAATTCCGAGTGGTTGACCCCGCGGCAACGCTGCACAGAGGGGCCTGATGACCGGCGCGGGCGGCCAACAATCAGGACGTGTTTTGAGCTCCAGAGTTACTGAAAAGGACTCGAACTGGATGTGTGACCAAAGAGGCAATAACTGCAGCCAAATTTTTACACTGAAACTCTTAATTATTTTAAAATTTACTGAACGCCAATAACATTTATCGAATTTCTTCTCAAAATTCTGTAGCTTTGGTCTAAAATTGAATTATAATCCAATTGATTTCTTAACTGTAATTCACAGAAAATTTCCTCTTGGTTTGACTCCCTTAATCGATTCCTCGTTTGGACAGCACTTCGTCGGTGAGGTCACACGTGCGGTGTGCGGTTCAAGTCCCATTTGGTGACTCTAGACTCTAGAGCTCAAAACCCCGGCATTTTCACCACCTCCTAGACAACTGCGCGCTGGCTGGAGATGCGTAGAGATGCGCACTGGAGGTGACCTCGCTATGCGTGTCCACCTGTGTCTGACGTCCCATCATTGGCGCTTGTCGTGTGATCGTGTAAAACGGTAAAGATTAGTAGTTTACATCACGTTCATGTTGCATTCTGTTAAAATAGTGCCATTAGTCGGAAAACGGACACGCAGAGAAATACGTTCACTGCTTCGGCGCCGAAGGTACACTCTAAGCCACGTATTGACTTAACTGCCATTTAAGTAACGAGTTCTATCGACCATAGAGGATTTTTAACAAGTACATAGAGGTTTCCATGCACTTTACAAACATTGGCGGTTTTCTTTATAAATTTCGCTCTGGAGAAGACATTGTTAATACTGAGGACAAATTTTGTCTTTTTCATTGTTACGCACATCATCATCATCATCACCACCACAATGTATTCTAACTTCCAGGGGTTGGCCGAGGCCAAGAAGCTCGTGAAGGAGGCGCTGGCCAATTTCCCGGACAGTCCTCGAGTGCTGTTCATCGTTGGCTGTATGGCGGGGCCCCTACGGCGGTGCATGGATGACCAGGCGTCGAGGTGTGTTCTCTACACGCTTACCTGTCAAATGTAGGGTTAAGTTGGGAAAGAAAAGCACAGGGTGAGAAAAGTACACCCTCTTGATGCTCATATCTTGACTTAGTCTCAACCCTCGATTCACACGGTAACGGCCAGATAAGATCTTTTGTGCGGAAACGGTACCCTTCGAAGTAAAAATAAGTTTTCTATTGGTCGCCCTCCTGCCCAAAAAAAATTATCGTCTGACGCCAAATTTGGTTCAATGCGGTTCAGCATGTTCTAGACTGAAGGTGCAAACGTGAAACACCACCAGGTTTGCAAGTACGCAAGGTATACTAATGAAAACGGTATTTCAGACATTTTCTCATCATGAGTACCACGGGTCGCCTACCCTGCACCTGTCTGGTGGGAACTTGACTACAAACTCAACTTAGACCCTTAAAACATATAACTTTACTATTTTAACCCCAAGATCAGACTAACATACAGCAATACCGTCAAAAACGCCATGTGGGTCAAAATGACCCACTCGGCCCTTTTTGGTAATCCGAAAACCTGGCCTTTCTAGTGCTGTGACACAAGTTAGACAACAAAACAACAAATTGCAATAAGCCCGAACAACTTGTGTCACCTGGTGGATTTGTGTCACCGACGGATGTTTTATAAATTGCACCATTCATGGGTCAATAGAAGTCCCATGACTTTTGGTGTGTTGTCAAACACCAGGCACACTTCTTTGCTGCGTGCCTGACTGGCATGCAGCAAAGAAGTGCGTGCCATGGGTTGACTCCACGATGTGCGTGCTTGGCTCACACTTGAGTTTGCAGAACAGCTACAAACTGACCAATTCATCGATCCCTTGCTTTTCCATCGGCAGCGTGGCGCTGAAGCTGTTCAAGCGCTGCGACGAGCTGCTGGAGGGGCGCTGCGTCTCGGTGCTCCTCAAGCTGTACACTGTGAGCAAGAACCTGGGGCTGGAGCGGGACGCCAAGGCCTACATGGACCGCGCCGCCGCCATCAACAAGGCCGTCCTCAAGAGCCACATGGATGAGAACGCCTGGGGAATGTCGCCGGAAGAGGAGAAACGCTTCCGTGGGCATCAGTAGGCGCTGCCTTGCAGTGGCTTTTGGTGCTGATTGTCCCGGCTTGAACGTACTTGTTACACAGTGGCCGCCTCTGGAGGATCTCTCAAGGATTGCTTGTTGATGCTGAGTGAGCCTGCTTGAACGTTCTATTCACAAAGTGACCGCTTTCGGAAGCTCTCTCAAGGAGTGGTTTTTGGTGCAGTGTGTCCCCGCTTCAATGTACTTCTAACACTTCGGCCGCTTGAGGCTCTCTCAAGGAGCAGTTTTGGGTGCTAAGTGTCTCTGCTAGTATGCATAAGTCCTACAGTGACCAACTCTGCAGGCTCTCCCAAAAGATCCCTCCCTTTTTTTTAATAGCACGAGGTCTGCAGGACATGTGTTAGAGAAAATCAATTTTTATACTGTTTGCTTAAGAGAGTTGGGGAATGGGCTGGCCCATGGGCTGAGCGGCTGCGGTGGCAGCGACCGCTCGTCTCGCTCCGGTGACTGCTGCTGCAGCCGATACCGCCGCACTGGCGGTGGGCCGCCGTGGGCTGGCCCATTCCTCATCTCTATTGCCAAAGCAATAGACTAATTAACCGCATGTGAATGAGGTGTTTTGACTCCACAAGGCGAGAATCCTCTTGACGGACGCCGCAGGGATTTAGCAAGGTCTCGCTTGTTGTCAAATGTTTTCTGAATGACGTGTACATGTTCAGAGCAGAAAACTTGTTAAGCGAGCGATAGGTTCGTTTTATTTCTGCCGCGTCCGTCCTGGATATTCGCTCAGTCAAAGTTCGTCATTGCGATCTCATTACAGGCCATTGCTTGTTAAAGGAGTGCCGGCGAACTGTCACAATTTTAGTACCGTGCCCTTTTAAGTGCTGTCGCCCCGTCGCACAGTGGGCCAGAAGACCGGCGGAGGCGCTCAAAATTCCAGACATGTTTACAGCTCCAGAGTCACTAAATGGGACTCAAACCGAACGTGTAACCCCACCAATGGATTGCTCTCCGAACGAGAAATTTATTGGTGGCGCACGTTCGGTTCGGGTCCCATTTAGTGACTCTAGAGCTCAAAACGCGTCTCGAGTTTTGGCCGCTTGCGCTGGTCTTCTGCTCCTCTGTGCGTCGCAGGATGTTACCGGCACATCCAACAGCGTTTTTGACGAAAGCAGTTGCTTTGGTGATTTGTTTTCTCATAAAGTGTTTGTGGTCGGGGCGTGAAGGGAAATGCGCACTTTGGCGCAGAAATGATCCCCGTTCATTTGCTCCCGCTGCATGACATTGCCTTACTATGGTACGTCAAAGAACCGTACTTTACTATGTTTCGTTGACGTGCCGTCCACGATTTTTCTGCACATGCCTCTGTTGACCTTTGCTCGAAGTGTGATTACTTCGGAAGGATACGATCGTGCCATGTACTTTGTTATGTAGGTTCTTAGGTTTACTCAACCAAGCGCTTTTTCTTTTCCTAATGGTTAAAATAAACAAGCTTTACACTGAGAAAGTGATATGAGTGTTTGCTGGTCTTTGTTTATAGAATCAGAATGCCCATGTCACCACACGGTGCAACGGTACCGACTCCAATTTGGTCACACTTTTCGTATTGTGTCCAAATAGTGTGATGATACTCCAAACCTAATAAGGCTTTGCAGTTAATGGATAAAAAGATGCAGCAGGTGTTCGTTTTTACCTCTCCAACACCATCTTTAACTATTGTCGTATGAAACACTTCGAAGCTGCAGCATTGTAGTAGAGCAAATATTTTTTAGTGGGAGCTATCTGTCGCAATGGGCACAAGTGTACTTAGCGTCTTTTTGGGATCAGTATCGACTTCAACGTACTAACAAATTAGAAGAAGGGTACTTCTCACTGTCTCAAAAGTAACTCACTTCTTTGGGGCCATGGAACTCAGTTCTTAAATCTAAAACATCTGTTTTCCTGCTTTTCGAAGTAAGACAAGAATATTAGTGAATGATTTTCGTTAAAATTGAATAAGTCGATTTAAGTCAATTTTCTTTCTGCGCGTCACAACCGCTCCAATAAGCAATAACTCCTGTCAGATACGCAATTCGCAGTACTCTCCGCCATCAACCAAAACTCCTTTGTCAGCTTTCAGCTTGCTACTACGAAAGCGGAACGGCTTTTTGTTTTTCTTGTGTGAATGTAAAGCACACCTCGACTTGCATTGAAGGTACCTTATCAAGTAACTAGGAACAAGTTAGTCAGGAGTAAATTTGTTTGATGGGCTAGGTTAGGTTGGCTAACTCTGCCAAATTACACAATGGACTAAACAATACGATGTGAAAAATTGCTAAGTTTATTAATAATATTTCAGCCTGCACATTTTAAAGGAGTGACAATTAGCGCTAGTAATTGCTATCTAAGTTCAATAACCTTAATGATATTCGCTTTCAAATGCATTTAGTATTCAGTTAATGATAATCATTTCGTGTTTAGACGCCCTGAGTTATATATCGTTAATGCGTTTAGATCAGAAAATAATTTGAGAAGTACACGAGGTGAGCTATTCAGAGAGTGGAGACACGCCAGCCCGGACAACCACCTGGTAGCAGTCCTCCGGGCACTTGGCTCTCCTACTGTGGGCTGAGAAAGTCTTCGGCCTGTTCGACCTCCACAAAAGTCCGTGGCAACCCTACTTGCACCACGGGCATGTGCAGTCCACAAAGACAGCTACTTCTTCGCAATCACAAAGGTGTAGGTGAGGCATTCTGATCAGAAGGTCCTTGAATACTGGGGCCATGCAGCCAGGCGTGGGGGCACAGGTCCGCGGTAGGCAACACTTGCAGATACTGAAGGCAAGGAAGTGATGCGCAGACCGTAAGAAAACTGTCTGGGGGCACTGCTCTCAGGAGCAGGGTCTTCAGGGAGGTAAACTTGGGAAGCACGGGAGTAGTGAACACCACAAAGACTTCGGATGGCCGGGCTGTCCCGACACACAGCGTGTGAATTTGTGACGCTGGATGCGACTCAGCCAGAGCGTCAAGGTGAGACGAACAGCCACTGTCAGGAAAATTTATCGCCACGAACCGTAGATGCGACTCCCGATGGAGAAAGTCCACAGCACCGGGACGGAAAAGCATTTCGTCTTCGTCCAGGTGCACCCAATGGACACTCATGAGGTTGGGCAGCGCCGACAGCGGAGACAGGTCTTCGCTCGGGGCACAAGCAAGGCTTTGGAGCCTGGGCCAGCAGGGACAAGACATTGTTACTTGGACAGAATAAACACACCTGGGTCATTATTTTTCAAATCGACACACGACCCGAAATCGAGGGTGACAGATTTGGTCCGAACCCAACCCAATCGACTTGTTGGGGTCCCAAACAACCCCACAAGAGGAAAAAATTTTAATTTTTTTTTTTTTTTGAAGTTATGGGTGATTGCATTTTTGGGTTTTGACTAATTTCAATTAAATTTACCAAAATTTCCAAACTTTTACCTGAATGGCTATTGGGTACTTGTATCATCTTAAGTTGTTGAATGAGGTTCTACAAACCCACTTCAAGCATAAAAAGCAAAGAAAATAATTTTAAACGCAATTTTAGGTAGAGATTGTAGCTAGATTTTGGGTTTTTTAGATGAAAAGTGAAAATTTCTTTTTTACATGGTTGGAGAATTCCAACGATATTTGGTCCTAAGATTCACTTTAGGTCACCGATAATTAAATGCAAAACATTTTTGATGGCAACCCACCACCTCAAGAGTGGCCGCGTGTGTTCCAACGAGGAGGTGGAGAAAGGGCTCCACTTGAGAGGAGTGGTAGTCCAGCCTGGAGAGGGACGGCTTCACCTTCACGTCACACAAGGCCACTGGCAGTGGATCTTTGGAACAGTTTTCAATAACGAGTTTCTGGAGGCCATGCAAGTTGTAGATGGCGTTCAAGAGCAACTTAATCCTTAGATAATGAATGTTTCATGGAGCGTATCTTACGAAGCATTCGTAAAAATAACGAAGAATTCACTATCAATTTTTGTCGTAAAATTACGAAAACTTTTGTCAGTTAGAGAGGATCCTTGTATCATGGTACCCAAGCTTACTCCACATTGTGCTCAAAATTATCTTTTTTAACGGAAGAGGTATTTCAGTGCTCGTGGAAGTGGTCGAGGTGACAGTCAACGATTTGGCTCCTTTTTGGCTTCACTGACAAACAAATCCATCTTAATTTCCCTTTGTTCCTTTTTTTGAGCAGCAGTTTGCACTGGCTGTTTTGGCTTTCATTTTTAGACTCTTCCTCTTAACTTAAAGTACAAAATCTTTAAAAGCATGTTTTTTTCCCTTATATGTTGCTGCGATCTGAACCGAAATAAAAGAGCCGCGCCCCGAGCGGGCTCGTTACCCAGTCTCCCAGCATGCATCTCGGTTGTTCCGACCTATCTTCCATGTGACCTTTTGACCTTGTTAACACACACACACACGCACCCACACACACCTTTTCTTCTGTCAACCCATCGCAGTTTACCGTCTGAATCAGCTTGCATTAGCACCTTGGGAGTGTGACATTGGCTGCCCCAGCCACGTCATCGACTTGTTTTCCCGCCGCGCCCGGGTCGCTCGCTCAGTCGATCTCCGCTCGCCGAGATGCCCGCCAAGACGTTTGCGACGCTGCACACGGGGGCCAAGATGCCGCTCCTCGGCTACGGCACCTGGCAGGTTAGTGGAGTGGATCACAGTGGGCCAGAAGACTGAGGCAGGCGTCCCAAACCCTAGACGCGTTTTGAGGTCCAGCGTCGCTAATTGTGACTTGAACCGCACGTGTGACCCCTCCGAAGGATTGCTCTCCGAACGAGGAACCCATCGGTGCGGTCACACGATTGGTTCGAGTCCTGTTTAGCGACTCTGAAGTTTATAACGCGTCCAGAATATTGACGCCTCCATCTAAGAGCGCTGATGATGATGACCGGCCTTCTGACCCACTGTGCAGGTGGCCCATTCGCCTCATAGCATATATAATATATGAGGTCAATCGAAGAATGCGACGTGACATCACTTGTGTGAATCGTTTCACATAAATTTCAAGTTTCGCATGCGTCTCTACCAGGCTCAGTAATCTATGTCTCCCGAATGTGACTCAACATTCGATTAATGTGTGACGTAAAATATTTCCATCACAACATACTAAATTCGTTAGTACAATTTTTGTACATGGTCTCACACAATTTTGAGCATACGTGCTTTTCGGAAAAATTTGTACGCAATTTCACACGAATTTGGGTGATTCTTCGTATAAATTTGTTCGAAAACGTAAAAGTTCGCATGTTGAGAATTGTGAGAGACCACGTACAAAATTGTACACACTAAATCTTATGTACAATTTTGTACGAGACATCACAGTTTTTTGTGCAGATGAACTTTTCGTACAATGTTTGTACGAAAATCTGCACAAATTTCCCCGTTTTTGTACAAAATTTTGTACAAAATTGTACGAAAAGTTCATCTGCACAAAAAACTGTGATGTCTCGTACAAAATTTGTACAAAAACATTTAGGGTGTACAAATTAATTAGGTATTATGAATCGGTGTACATGCGGTGCTTTCCTTTGAATGGCGAGGCAGCTTGTGCAGCTGTCTGAGACACGTCAACAATATTAAAACGGATCTTGAATCGTTCCAGGCCGCCGCGGGCGAGCTCGAGGCGCCCCTGAACGCGGCCCTGGAGGCTGGCTACCGCCACATCGACACGGCGGCCGCCTACTTCAACGAGGCCCTCATAGGGAAGGTGCTGAACCAGTGGATCAGCTCCGGCAAAGTGAAGCGGGAGGAGTTGTTTATCGTCACCAAGCTACCCGCCTCTGGTAGGTAGGGCTAACTACAGAAGCATATTTCATGGAACAAGAAAATTTTGTTAGAACGTGGGCAATTGACTTTCTAGTGACGTAAATTCCACTTTTATACACTTTTAACTTCATAGTAAAAGTAAATTGCGCTTTAGACTTCGAGTGAAGTACCTGACACTTTTAGCTTCACAGTGAAGTAAATTACGCTTTGAACTTCATAGTGAAGTGAATCACACTTTTAACTTCATTGTGAAGTAAATTACTTTTTGAACTTCACGGTGAAGTAAATTACACTTTTGAAGTACATGCTAAATGTTTTTGTACAATTTTGTTCGTGGTCTCACACAATTTTAAGCATGCGAACGGTTTCGTACAAATTTGTACGTAGAATCGCACAAATTTGTACAAAACCACGTACAAATTTCAAGCACGCATGCGCAAAATTGTGCGAGAACACGTACACTGCAAAAATTTCTGTACTTTTGAACGGAAAATGTAAGGAAGAATATAGTACGGAAGTACGGATGAAAGTACGGAACGTTCGTACCTGTCCCATATAAGCTCATGTAAACGGATACGGAAAAAAGGACAGAAAGTTCCGCACTTGGCAAGTGCGTACGGACGGTCCAGGTAAATTGTTGACCAGACATGTTCCGTACTTTTTTCTACCAGTGCAGGAAAAGTCGAATGGAGTGCTCCTCGTGTACCTTCTTCTGCGTGTTGAGTACCCTTTAACTGGCAATTCAGACCAAGGGGGCGGAACAAAAGAAAAAGTAGAGAACCTTGGAAAAGGTCCTTTACTTTTATCCATTGAAGTTTCATTTTCAAAGTTTTAAAACACTGCGACCTTTCATTGAATTTTGTTCGTGCATTTAGCTACGTTCTGCATTCCACCTGCCGTTTTCTGTTGATCCCGAAGGCATGCGGCCTGGCGGGCCCCAGAAGTGGCTCCAGAGTTCGCTGCAGAAGCTCGGCCTCGCGTACGTGGACCTGTACCTGGCCCACGTGCCGTTCTGCGCCAAGGAGGACGCTGCCGGCTCGCCCTTCCCCAACCCGATGCAGTTCGAGGCCGACACTGACCACGTGGCCGTGTGGAGGGACATGGAGGCCGAGGTGCTAGCCGGGCGCGCCAAGGCCATCGGCTTGTCCAACTACAACAAGCGTCAGATCCAGACCGTGCTGGACCACTGCCGCATCAAGCCCGCCAACCTGCAGGTAGGGCAGTGATGAGGTGCGGTGGGTCAGAAGACGGGCGCAGGCGGCAGTAACTCTAGTCGCGTTTTGAGCTCCAGAGTCGCTCAACAGGAATTGAACCGAACCTGTGACCCCACCTGATCGTTGGCTGAGCGATCGGCGAAGCCAGTTACTTCACTGGGGTTGAAAAACTTTTCCTGTCTGTCTTTGTGTCAGCACTACTCCTCCTGAACGGCTAGGCCGATCTGAGATTGTGCAGGGTTATTAGGTATGTCCTTGACTCACCACACGCTAAAATTCAGCTTTCTGTCTCAATTCATTCTGTCGTCTCAATGAAAAAACACTTAAGCAACTTTTTAGTGACTAAACATTTTAAAGACATTTTTACATGGTTTCGTATGTTTTCGAAGGTGCTGATGACGAAAATGAAATTAATTTCGACCCCCTACTAAAGTTTCAACTGCGTGGGGCTACCTCGACCCGAACTTTCTAATATAGTCTACTTAGACCCTTCATTGCGTGGTGCACCACTCATTGCCACAACAAACCTTGGAACAGCTTGCCTATGGCAAACAAGGAGCGCCGCAGGCCAAGGTAGGTGTAAGCGCCAGGCGTGGATTGTCGTAACTGGCGCAGCATTGCGAAGCCTGTTACGAAAAGACACGGTCTGGCGTACACCTACCTTGTATTTTTTTCCGAGTGATGCTAAATTGAGTCACCTCGAGAGCCTTAATGTTTCGATACGCTTCAGAAAAAAATATATCGTAGCCTGAAAAATATATCGCAGCCATGAACTGGGCTGGGGTAACTTCAGTCACCCGGGATAATTTCGGTCAGAATTCCCTGTCAGACTGCATGGACATTTAAGTCCGTCACTTCTGTTCGAAGTTACCTCAGGGTCAGCGGTTACTTCTTACAGGTGTGTGGCGGTGTAGCAGGCGCAAATACAGCCCCCCCCCCCCAAAATAATAATAATAATAATAATAATAATAATAATAATAATAATAATAATAATAATAATAATTATAAATATATAGCACCTATATAGCCACCTGAAAGGAAGGCACTATGAGCTATTTTGTCCCTAGTAAGTAGGCAAAAGGTGGTACTTTGCCCCCCTCAAAGGCCGCCTCTAGATCCGCCACTGCGGTGTTGTGTGCATACATTTCCATGCAGTCTAGCAGGGAAGTCTAACCGAAGTTACCCCAGGTAAGGGTGCTCTTCGATGTCAGGAATGTATAGCATTGACATCGATTTATCGTGATTTTGCCCTGCAGGTGGAGCTGCATGTCTACATGCAGCAGAAGCCGCTCGTCGACTTCTGCCATCAAAACGGCATCACCGTCTGCGCCTACTCCCCCCTCGGCTCGCCTGGCTCCAAGGAGTTTGCTGAGAACTTCACTCACGGCACGTAAGCATTCGGCGCTGACTTTACTTGCTAAAAGATCCAAAGTATGCCTAGAAGACTCCTCCAGGTGAGGAGTGTCTTTTTAATGTGGCGTTTGCGGCGAATATGAATTTTAAATAATTTCCGGCATGTCACAAACCGTAGCCTTAGCAATATCAAAGTAAGTTCATGGCCATGTTAACAACGCTCTTCAAAATCTTTCTCTCCCTTTCGCATTTCAATACGGCTCATAGTGGGCCAGGAGGAGACCAGTGCAAGCGGCCGAACCTCTACACTGTTATTACACTTGCGATGCAGACCGCACTTTCAGTGCAATACAAATTTAATCGCTCCTTTCTGTGATGATCATTGCAAAAAGGTGCGATGATCTGCTGTATCGCAGAATTTTGCTATGATCATTGCAAAAAACTGTAATGATTGCAGATTTTGTGTTGCCATCGCATTTTTGTGCAATAATTCCTTTTATCATTGCAGAAATGTGCGATGATCATTGCAATTTTTTGTGATACATAAGTCATCGCATCTGGAGAGCGATGATTCGAGGGAATCACATTTTGCCTATCATCGCACGTTTTTGTATTGAAAGTATCGCAACTTGGATAACAGTGTAGACGCGTTTGCAGCTACAGAGTCGCCGAATGGGACTGGAATCATGTGACGTGTGACCCCACCAATGGATTGCTTTCCAAACGATAAATCCATTGGCAGGGTCACACGTGGGGGTCGAGTCCCGTCTAGCGACTCTGGCGCTCAAAACGAGGGGTGAATCACTCAGTGTTTTGGTGTACACATGAGTACATGAGTACGGGTGAGTGCACCTCACAAAACTCGTAAATTTCACATTTTTAAACATTTTTAGGCTTTATTTACCGTTTGCAGACGACATACAACGCCAAATCGTGCAAAAATAAGCAAATTTTGCCCTATTTAAACTTGTGAGTACACTGAGTACGGGCCAATTTGTACACATGAGTACACTAGTGATTCACCCCTCGGCTCAAAACCCGTCTGCGCCGGTCGTCTGGCCCACTGTGCGTTTGTGCCCATTCATCTTCGCGTTCGTTCTTCAGGATGAAAATCCCAGACCTCATCAACAACCCCATCATCGTGGAAGTGGCCCAGAAGTACAAGAAGCAGCCCGGGCAGGTGCTGCTCAAGCACATCGTGCAGCGAGGCGTCTGCGCCATTCCCAAGAGCCTGTCGAAGGAGCGCATCGAGCAAAACCTCGCGCTGTTCGATTGGGAGCTGAGCGCGGAGGACACGGCCAAAATAGACGCACTGGACAGAGGGAAGGACGGCCGCATCATTGACTTCTTGTTTGTGGGGTAAGCACTCTATAACCAAGTGTGGACAGCTACACTCGTTTAAATTTTGTCTAAACTTCAAAACATGTCTGAAATCTGGATCAAAATTCGCGCACCTCAAAAATCTGATCGTCTGAAAAAAAATATCTGATATTGATGGCCTGAGTGCTACAGAATGTCAGAAAACGTTTTCAGATTTCAGAGGTGCGCGAATTTTGATCAGGTTTTCAGGCAGGTTTCTGACATTTTGACTAATTTTACACGAGTGCTGTGAAACCAAGTGTGATAAAGAGGACTGGAATTTTCAGTCTGTACACTAAGACGTGCAAGTGACGAGTGTGCAGTGTGGTGCAGTCTCCACACTTCATGTGGGAATTTCTCCACGTGTGCCCCACACTTGAAGTGTGGAGACTGCGAACCTGCAAACTCCACTTGCAAATGTTGAGAGAATTACGCTAACCAGGAAGTGTGGAGTTCTACACACTTGCTGTATAACAGTGAGTTCAATGTTTTCCTCAACGCTTTTGTTGCTGTGATTGGACCATTCTTACACTGCAAATCCAAAGGTGATACTTTTAGTACCTTTTTTTGGCAAAGCAATTGAGTATCGCCAACAAACGGCCTTACCGAAATATCATGCCCTCAAAACGGCAATACACAAAAGTATCGCCAAAATTTGGCTATACTTTTGAGGAGCCAAAATCGGCCAATAAACAATGAAGTAGTCCCCTTGAGTGGTTCAAAGTTTCTTCAAAAATCTTGGCAATACTCCGAAGTTTCGCCAAATTATGGCGATACTTTTGTGTATCGCCGTTTTGAAGGCATGATATTTCGGTAAGGCCATTAGTTGGCGATATTCGATTCTATCGCAAAAAAAAACAAAAAAACCTAGTATCGCCTTTGGATTTGCTGTGATAATGTCCCGTGTACATTGCTCGAAGAGCGGGGTCATGACCTCGCCCGAGGGGGTGTGCACTAGCGCAACAGTCAAGTCACCCAGCCGTGATAGCGCGCCTAATACTTCACCTAATAGTAACGTTACAGCCAAAATGCTCAGGATTTTGTCTATTTCTCGGTTGTTTCGGGCTGTTTTTGGGTTGTTAAGGGCAATTTTTAGCTGAGTCTTGATAATTTTGGGGCTTAATAGAGCGTAATAGACGTCGGGTCATTGATTTTGAGAGTGCGTACCACCACGACCTCACTTATTCTCTCTTTCACCTTCCTTTTAAAGCCGCCTGTTGGGTATGCGTTAATGCTTCGTAAATTGGCATGTGTGCGAAAGCAGAAGGTGCCAAATGACCCTTGTTGTTTTTCACGCGTTCACGCCTGCGTGTGATCAACCTGTATCGTCTCGTCCAGCGAAGTCCAAGCACGGCGCACTGAAAGGGGTTATAAGGATCAACCAAGCGAGTTACAAGTCACCTGTATTCTCAGCCCGAGTAAAAATAAAAGGCTGCAGAAAGGCTGACGTATGGCTGTATCTACAGATTTTTACAGAGATTTACAGAGCTATAGCTGTAAGGGAGAGTGGGGTATTTCCGGACGCTTTTTTTGTTTATGCTCTTTAAGCTTTTATATGCTTCTTGGATCACGGCTGAACGCTTCAGAAGCTGCTCTCAGCAGCATATTGGCTGCGAGAATCAGCCTTGTATCACTGTCATGTACAGACAGGTACAGCTAGTAAGCTGCAGTGGCTGTGAGATGTACTCCGGAGCGTGCGTTGGCTGCTGGTGGCAGCCAGGTGTCTGCTAGACTCTGCAGCCATACAGCTTCAACGACTGTAGGCGACATCGAAGCGTGTTGGCAGTTGGCGGCAGCCAGGCGTTGGCTAGCGGTAGTCAGTCCACGGCTGTACACTGTACAGCCACGTTAGGTGCAGTGGCTAAAGCTGTGCATTGCAGCGTGTTGGCTGCTGGCGGCAGGTAGGTCTCGGCTGTGACCCGCGGCCACACGTTCGGTTCCCGTCGCCTTTTTAGCGCCTGCCGTTACGCCCAGCCGTACCCCAACATATGCGTTTCGGACTGGTGGCCCATTCTACCCCGCACCCGCACTGGCGACTCGAGCGCCATCTCGTGGCGACTCGGCGCGCCCGGCAACCACTTCCCACCCTTAACCCTCTGTGTTGGTAGATTGTTAGCTTTGAGAATTATCAAGAAGTAATTTTTGCTTGTTTCCTACCAAAATTTACAATTTTATGTAAAAAAATACGATTTTAAGAAATCCTGGTAGTCGCGAAGTTAATTTCATATTTATGTTTTGGTTGAACAAACATAGCGGAGGCTAGGACTGCGTTCAGTGGAGTTCTGTTTATGTCTGGCAGACCATTATCAATAATACTTAAACTTGCACACGAGACCAGCTGCGTATCAATTTGTGTCAAAAATAGACATTTATGACAGTTTCATAATACATGAAGGTAAAGTTATTCTCAGAAATGTGCAGTAAACTAATTCATCTCACAAATTTTTAAATACTTTGAGGTTGGAAAGGTGCACCGTCGCCGTGTCCAGTTTGTTTCGTCTTAGATTCAGAAGTACCATCAAACCTCTCTACAAGGAGCAGCTACACGCCAATTGTTTTCGAAAAGGGACTTAAAGTCACACTGAAACTACATTAGGAAGTGTTAATTCTCAGATGAATGAGCACAGGCACGCAGTTTAATGCCCTATTTCACTCCGATTCAAAGAGTAACGAACATTTGAGGTTGGTACTTTTGAAAACAACAACGCCCTCGCTCAGGGGCGCGGGACACTCTGGTCAACAATCACCGACCGACCGGCCGATCCAAATGGCCACGTTCAAAAACAACGTCAATCCGATTGTCGGATCTCTTCTAACTGCAGTGAAAGACGATTTTCTTTCGAATGCGCTTTTTCAGGGGTGCAAGCGTTCTTGGTGTAAGCTGTACAGAGGCGAAGAGGAGCGCTGCTATTGGTCTGATTCAAATTTCGGAGGCACGGCTCCCCCCTCGCCGTCTGTTTTTCACTGACGAGTCGAGCTATGCCATGGTAACGCTGATTTCAATTCAAAATTACTCTAAATTGGGCGTTAAATTCCCCACCATACTTCACCACTGAAATAAGGGTACTGCGTTCTGCCACTTTGCCAAGTCTTATCAAAATCGTATAGAGAATTTCAGAAATGCCATAAAGGGCCAAACTAATAAAAAAAAAGAAAAAAAAAAGAAAGAAAAAAAAAATAACAATCCCGAGACAAACTCCTAAGGCTACTTCGTGCCTAAGAATGAAAAGCAAGCTCAAAACCCCGATCCTGAGACAAAACTAAAAGGCTACGTCGCGCCTAAAAAAAGACTCCTCTTTTAAAAATTTGTAACTCCAAATCAAAGCCTACAGAGGGAGAGAGGGGCAGGAGGTAGGGTTGTGGGTGGCGGTGCAGACCAAAAAGGGGAGGAGAGGGGGGAGCGCGGGAGCGGGTTGGCAGGTGAGTCGTAGGCCTACAAGGCACAGTGGGCCAGAAGATCGCTACAGGCACCCAACACTTCAGACGCGATTTGAGCTCTTGAGTCGCTAAATGGGACTTGAACCGAGCGTGCCTCTTTGGAGCCTGCCCTCGCACAGTGGACCAGATGACAGGCGGAGGCGCTCAAAATCCCGGACGTGTTTTGAGCTCTTGAGTCGCTAAAGAAGACTCGAACCGAACGTGTGACCCGACCAATGCATTACTTTTAGAACGAGGAATCTATTGGTGGGGGTCACACGCTCGGCTCTAGTCCCATTCAGCGACTCTAGAGCTCAAAACACGTCCGGGATATTGACCGCCTCCACTTGTCATCTGGCCAACTGTGCGAGGGCAGGCTCCAAAGAGGCACGCTCGGTTCAAGTCCCATTTAGCGACTTAAGAGTGCACAAGGCCTGCGTCGCTGGAACCGACCGCCCAATACATGGGAATGAGCAGCTCGGCAAAATCTCACAGGAATTAGGACCTAGAAATGATTGCATATCCCCGGAACGGTCAGAAATTAAAAAATCTGGGGTTGAGGTTTTTGGATTCAGCGGATCTTTCTCCTTCAAATAAGACTGGTTTTAAAATTTCACGGCGAAAACAGTTCCCGGTTTTCCCAAGAAGCCTATAGTAAAGACAAAGTAAAGTAAAGGGACATAGAAAAGGGAGTTCCTGGGAAAACCAGGTATCGTTTTTACCGTGTTACTTTAAATTAAAAGCCTAAAATCCCAAGATTTGGGACTTTGTTGGTAATTTTTTCGACAAAAAGTGAAAAGTAACTATAAAACAATCGTTGTAGGTCAAATCTGAGAGCACGATCGTGTTACTCATTCAATTTTGATGCATGGACCCGAATTTGAAGGTAATAGAACAAAAAGTCGCGAAGCTATTAGAAAATCCCCTTTCCCATTTCCCCAAGATTTGGAACTTTTTCAGTAGTTTTTGGACGTTTTTTTGCCTATATCTCCTTAAGTAATGAGCCGTACCTCGATTCTGGACACAGGTTTGGATTCCTTGACCCATTTTACGTCAGGAAAACCGTGGCTCGAACAACTGGTGGAAAAACCTAAGACATAGGCCAAAATGCCCAAATTCAAGTCGAAAAAGGCCAAAAAACAGAAACATAGCAACAAATTTGGACCATAAATTTTGGCCGGACCTGGTACTCCGGCATCTTACATGTCTCTAAGGCACTAAAACACCCACCAAAATTAAGCCAAATCGGAGAGGGGAAATCCAACCCTGTCACCTGTTACTTATTTTTACTGAGCGCTGGCCGGGCGCCGAAGGAGCATTCTTGTGGCTGGCAGGTGCAGCTAGAGGGGCTATGCACTCGCTGCGGGTGGAAGGATATTGGCTGACGTGTGTCCTAATACAGCCAATTTGTTTGCAGCCACCACACTGAGAATGAAAGAGTCATGATCATGACTAAAATTTTGGGTGAGGAATTCTTTGTCACCCAGATTTGGGTGAGGAAGGTTTCCTCGCCCAAATTTGGGTAAGGAAGGTTTCCTCACCCAAATTTGGGTGAGAATATTTCTGTTGCCATATAGGTAGCTGATACCCCTTCCTCACCCAAATTTGGGCGAGGAACCTTCCTCACTCAAATTCGGGTGATAAAGTGTCCCTCACCCAAAATTGGGTATTGATCAAGACTCTTTCATTCTCAGTGCAGAGTTCGATCCAAGCGCTGTCAGCAAGGGGAAATAGGCTCACAAAAATTATACGCTGAAATTCAAATTCATGAAATTCCTTAAAAATTCATTGGAATTCATCGAAATTCATGTGAAAATTTGCTGGAATGCTTCCGAATTCCGGGATCATTTAACAAATTCTACGCGCAGTAACATAAATTTTCTCAAAAAATTCATGAAAATTCACCAAATTTCATGATAATTCACTAAAATTCAACGAACTTCACGCTAAATTTTCTCAAAATTCGCATGAAATTCACTGCAATCCATTGAAATTCGCCGCAATTCATTGAAGGCCACCGCAATTCATTCGCAAGACAACATGCAGCCAATCTGCGGCCATTATTTTTCATTCGGGGGATTAGAGACGTATTTCGTTACCAGGCGTGGATACGGGGCAGAGGGGGCGAAGGGGTTCTTGCCTAAACTTTAAGTTGGCCAAAAATGCTACTTTGCCCCCCCCCCCCAAGAGAGGCCACCTCTATTTCCGCCACTGCTCCTTACGCGTTACGGAATCGTGTGGCCCCCTTTCGCCTCTCGGCGAAAAAAAAGCTCCCCTCCCCCAGCCTTTTTAGCAGATGATACATTTATGTACAGAGCTATACGCAAAAGTAGAAATAGAAATTAAAATTATAAATGTGTCATAATGCTTGTACTCTCGTGTCGTGCGGGGAGAGCCAGCGGCTGGATGGCTAGGCAAGAAGATAGTACGGGCAGCTGTGGGGGCTTGGAACAGCCCGCGTGCCAAGGTCGCGCGCCCCGCATGGTGCCCCGGCGCGGCGGTGAGGACCAGCAGCGCAGCACCCTAGTCTTATTTGGTATCATTTTTCTCGTCGGAACGTGAGGATGCAGAATCCGGCATCCTTTCAACTATTTAACTGATACCCGCAAAAGTTCGCATTGGCACTAGGGCGGAACGGATGCGCGGCGTCCGTTTACAAGTGGCGCAGAGCGATAAGAGGAATGTCTCCGCGGCGCAGGGTCAAGTGGACGCCAGGGCCCGGGGCGCGTCTGGGGCGGCGTCTGGTTTCTGTCGGGCCTTCGCACCGCACCGATGGCCGGCCTAGTACTGAAAACCAATTTGACGGGTTTTGAGTATTCACGTGATTGGCCTACATATTGTGAATCCTCGCGTTGAAACAAAGAAAATGATACCCAACACAAGTGGTATTGGGGTGATCAGTGTACTACCATCGACATTTTGAACATGTTAACAGAACACAATGTCACATTCAGATATCTAAAAGTTATATTAAAATTAACATTTTTAGCAGATGATACATTTATGTATCATAATGCTTGTACTCTCGTGTCGTGTACGGGGACAGCGAGCGCGTGGATGGCTCGCCAAGAATTATGGTGCGGAGGGGGCTTCATTTCGCCCGTGCCCGCGCCCGCGCCCCCGCCGCTATCCTAGTCTTATTTGGTATCATTTTTCTCGTCGGAACGTGAGGATGCAGAATTCGGCATCCATTCAACTATTTAACTGATACCCGCAAAAGTTCGCATTGGTACTAGGGCGGAACAGATGCGCGGCGTCTGGTTACAAGTGGCGCGGAGTGCTGCGCTGCGCTGCTCTTGTTTGTTTATGTTGGAGTGTCGACTAACGAAGCTCGGCTGCTTATCGTGACCGGACGCTGCGCCGAGGCTGGAGTGTCAAGTGCGCTGCGCCGATGCCGCGCTAGTACAGAAAACAACTTTTACGGGTATTAAGTATACATGTGATTGGCCATCATATTGTGCATCCTCGCGTTGAAACAAAGAGAATGATACCCAACACAAGTGGTATTAGGCATATCATTGTGGACACACATGCGTAGACATGAATACATCAAACAAAATTAGAAAATTAAAAATAAATTGTTTTCCTTAATTAAATGATGAACAAACATACATTGAAATAAACATTAGTATCATCTGCTTTCACGTTAGCGTTAGCGTTAACGTTTTTTTTTTCCATCAAGCAATGCCGTTTCGCTTTGCTCCTCGACCCGCTGCCTCAGCCGTTGCAGACAACGACGTGCTGCGTTGAATGCTCTCTTAAGTGTGATAATCAGTGTGCACGGCTAGCCTTTTTGTCAGTCAAATCAATTGACACTGTGATTTGTTGGCGTGTTGCAGGATTCCTGAGGAACATCCCGAGTTTCCTTTCCGAGATTATCCGTAGACTTTGCTTCAGTCGACGAAGATCTAGATTTCAACAACTTCGTCCTGGCGCTGTCTAGATGCCGGCCTAGACAATAAACTTTTTTTCTTTTATTTCGCAACAACATAATGGAGCCTTTTCTGCTGATTTAACACGTTTTCATTTTCGGTCACGAAAATATAGTATTTTGTCAGCGAAACCTGCACCAACAAAACAGGAGGATTTCAATTAAGGTCAACCACACCGAATACAGACATTGCTATCGAATTGGGCTTGGTTAGACGCCATGCGCGAAAAATTGCTCCACCGATTCGTTGCGGACTTGGTGCAACCCTGCAGTGGCAAGTTTGCTTGGCACAAACTTAACAAACCGTCGCGAAGGCCAAACATTGGCAAGCCTGGCCCTGAAATACTCCCCAGCTTGCCATAAATTTGGCATGGTCGGTGGCCAAAGCACAGAAATTTGGCAAGCTGATGAAGATTTCAGGTCAAGGCTTGCCATCATTTTTGGCCTTCAAAACGGCTCGCCAGTGTTGTGGCAAGCAAACTTGCCAGCAGATTTGCATAGTTTCTCCACAGGGTTGCCAGATTAGGCGGGAAACCGCCACTTAGGCTATTTAGCGGCCCAAGTCGGCTGGTCAAAATTCCGAAGAAACGCTGAACTGCCAACTAGGCGGTTCATGAAAGGGCGTGTCGGCACATTACTAGAACATCAATTCAAATATAGTAACATTGAGAGTCAAAATAGACTAGATAACAACACAAACTCATAAATCCGGTTCACTATCTCCAAATTATTAGAGAAAAACACTCACAGTAACACAAGACGTAAATAAACACTACAGCGCTCCTTCAGCGCAAATCATAACAAAGAACCCTTGACTAGGAACTCGGCTAAAACTGGACAAGAAAACATGAAAATAGATGGCTGACCACGATTAAAAACAACTACAAACACTAAAATCCTGAAGGTGCGACATCGGACCAATTTTTGGCAATACAAAAATTATGACCGATAAAAAGTTCACACAGAAATGTATGACCGAAGAAAGGTCATACACGAATGTATGACCGAAAAACGGTCATACACCAATGTATGACCGAAAAAAGGTCAGACATTAGCGAGGCTGTCCCTCGTTTAGCTTGGGGATATATGAACCTTCATCGGTGATACAAAAAAGTGTCACCCTTTTTCGGTCATACATTTGTATATGACCTTTAGAACGGGCATACTCTGGTGTATGACCTTTTCTTCGGTCATACATTCGCGTTTGACCCTTTTTACGGTCTATTTTTTCAGTATCGCCCCTTTAAGGATCAGAAATCTGACCTTTCTATTTGCAGTGTTTAGGCTGACAGGACGTTAGACGGGGCGGAGCTGGCGCCAGGTGTTCGGCGCCGCGGTTCAGAGGTTAGGAGACGTCCTCGCCTCCTCCAGGATCCGCTCTATCGCCTGGTCGTGCCATGGCCGCCAGTCATGTGCCCGCAGTCAAAACCCTCACCTGTAAAACCGCAACATTAAGCATGGTGCATGGACGCACATTGGGCTGGTTAGACACCCGAGCTGGCTTTAGGCTTACCACAAAGGAAAACACGAGGGGGAAAGCACTCGCGTAATAGTCGGGTCACTCTGTCCGTAATAGTACGCGTAATAGTGTGCGTAATAGTAGCGCAATAGCCGAAATGTTTCAAATTTGATCTATTTTAGGGGTTTTTTTGGTCTGTTCTCGGCTAAATTCCTAAAATTTTGAGGCGTAATAGAGCATTATAGACGTAATAGTCGGGTCACAGGTTTTAAGAGTGATTTCCCCCTCGGGAAAACACGGCTACACGCGGTGCACGCACGGACTCCTCGTCAAGCCGACGGATCGTCTCGGGCCTGCCTCGCTGCTCCACAGCGCACGTCGTTTTCCAGTCTAAGTCAGAAACCAAGAGACTTTCCGTTTTTCTCGCCTTCCGCACCGAACTCAGCTTCATGCGGGTGCACCCCCACGCATCGGTGTCGCCCCCCTGGCGGCCACCGCTCGTAACTTCTCGCCGGGAGCCCGGCTCCAGGTGTGTGGAGGGCAGCCTGGAGCCGACCCAAGGTCGCAGCCGGCGGCACTTTTTGGCGGCCGACTAAGGCAATCAGAAAGGCCGCTTCTACCCTTGCACTCGCTGGTAACGCCATCCAGACGGACAGTCAAGGCAATCTGCATAGCGGCGGCGCGCGCACCGTAACACGGGTGGAATCCAGTTGCCTAAGGAGGCATGCGCGGCCAGGAAGGCTGCAGCGCCCGTCGTGGAGGGAGGGGCTGTCCCCAAGCTGTTGTTGTTAGGAGGCTTCAATGGACCCACCGCACATAAGGTCAAAAGACCAGCGCAGGCGGCCAAAACTCTAGACGCGTTTTGAGCTCCAGAGTTTTGGAACAGGACACGAAACGAACGTGTGACCCCACCAATTATTTCCTCGTTCGGAGAGCAATCCATTGGCAGGGTCACACAGTCACACGTTCAGTTCGAGTCTCATTTAGCGATTCTAGGGTCCAAAACCCGCCCGGGATTATATCGTCTCCAGCGGTCATGTGGCCCACTGTGCGCAGGCCAGTGCCACCGCCGGCGTAGAGGGAACGCGTCTTCTCTCCTTGCTGCCTAACTTGCAGGCGGAAAATATTGTAAGGCCGGTTGTGAAGGGCGACAGGTGAGGGGACCCTCGGTCGCTGCGCCGCGGCCCTGAATGCAACCGCCCAGTTAGCCTGCCGACCCCAGTTGGTTGGGTGTTACCTACGCGCCGCTTGCAAAATACGGCGGATGTGTAGCCTGTGAGAGTGTAAAACTGAAAGTTGAGTCTCGGTCATGGCGAAAATTCGTCCAGTAGTGTCCTGCGGCACTGAATTATCCCCGTCGAGCTTCGCACCGCAGGAGGAGAGGGAGGGAAACACTCACTCTCTCTCCTCTTCCTCTCTTTCCCTTCCTCTTACTCCTCTTTCTCTTACACTCTCTCTCTCTCTCTCTCTCTCTCTCTCTCTCTCTCTCTCTCTCTCTCTCTCTGTCTCTCTGTGCTTTGTCCAACCCCGCGGCACGGAATATTTCCGCTGGAGCTTCCCACCGCTGGGCGCTGGGCTGGCCGGGGCCGTGCTCCGCGGCGTCAGCACTCGCGTCGGGTGGCGCGACGACGCCCGCTGCGCAGCACACAGCGGGCCGATCCCGAGAGTCGCTACCGTCACTCCTTCTCTCTCGCTGCAAAGGAGACGTCAAAGTGCGAGAGAGGCGGAGCGAGGGAATCGGTTTCCGCACGCAGTCTGCCGCCCTGGCGGCCACGCATTCCGGCCGCGCCGGCGCCGGCTGCGCAGTCAGTATCGGCTGGGCAGTCACCGAGTGTGCACCACCGTCCGCGGGGAGCGATCTCGCCGTCCGTGGTCCTCACTCCATCTCTCTCGCACCTCCACGGCTCACTCCTCAAGACCGCGAGAGACAGAGCGAGGAGTGCATGCATCGGAATCGCTCCGCGTCACCGCGGTCCTTGGTGCGGCGGTGCTGCGCAGCACCGAATCCACGTCGACGCGTTCCTGGGCGGCGCCACGCGGCACTGAGCACCCGTCAACGCGGTCCTTGGTGCGGCGGTGCTGCGCAGCACCGAATCCACGTCGACGCGTTCCTGGGTGGCGCCACGCGGCACTGAGCACCCGTCAACGCGGTCCTTGGTGCGGCGGTGCTGCGCAGCACCGAATCCACGTCGACGCGTTCCTGGGCGGCGCCGCGCAGCACCGCGCCGCACTGAGCACTCGCCGACGTGGTCCTGGGTGGTGCCGCGCAGCACGGAGCACCCGTCAACGCGGTTCTTGGTGCGGCGGCGCAGTGCAGCACCGAGTCCACGTCGACGCGTTCCTGGGCGGCGCCGCGCTGCACAGAGTCCCCTGCCCCCTTCGACGGGGTCCTGGGCAGCGCCGGGGAGTAATTCAAATGACCCGCGTCTGAGTCGTAATCCGCGTGCACGGGTATGGTGCCCAGCGGGTCGTAGGGGGGCGTAGCGGAGGGGGGTGGGGTCTGCGGGGCCTCACGGAGTGGGTGTACGATGGGTTGCCAACCTCGCAGGCGTTGCCCGCGTGTGCGCCTCGTTGGTGGCGTCTGGGTTTGCCTAGCCTGTTGGCGCACCCGGGGGGGGGGGGGGCAGCTCGGAACGCTGAGGACGTTTGCGGGTTGCCTACTCGATGGGCGCTTTGTTTTGAGGCCTAAGTTACGGAGCGACTGACCTCGGACTGACTTTGTAAAAGAGACATGAGTGGCAAGACACCATGGTTTATTCATAGATTGAGTGGACTGATTATAACAATGGAACTGGCTCTGAGCGCATGCTCCCACACGTGGTCCCTACCCCCGGTCACTACTGTTTCGGTGGTGTGGTGGGCGCCTTTCCGGGCTCAAGGAAATCGAGTGAGTTTTCACAAGAAGTTAGGTTGAAGTATGTATTCCGAGTCAGGACACATGGTGGCTCCACACACACACCCTTGCTCTGACCCAACTCCCAGGCGACTAACTAGCCGTCCGTCTGACGGGTCGGCTGTCGCCCGGCTTCCCGGCTTCCGCGGTCCGCAGTCCGCCGCTCATCGGTAGTGGTAGGGTTTTGTATTAGGGTCAGCACTTCCGTGCGGGCGCGCGACGCGTCCAAGTTTATACCCGCAACACTATGGCGTGCTTGGCTGCTCCATCGCGGGAAAAGAAGAGACAGAAGCGAAAGGAGGCTAGAGAAGGTCTCTTAAGGCGGAATACCCCGACCAAAAAAAAAATTAGGTGAATACACCATTGGAAAGATCTCACTGAGTACATCAACGCCCTGATATCGGTTTCTCGAAAAAGATTTTAGTTTTTCCGGAAAAGCAGGGCAAAGTTACGAAAATACGCAGACGCGGACATACACCATTTGTAGAAAATGCATTTTTCTTACATTTCCGAGGTATCCCTCGGTTTGTGTTGACCTCCTCAAGGTAATGACATATTTGATATTTGCCACGAGGGCGTAATTTCCACTGCAGGGTCCTTGAAAGACCTTGAAAATCGCCGTGCACTTTGGTCATCCGCTGCGAAGCCCCCTGAAGCCTCCGGAGAAAATGAAATACGTCATTCCCTGCGCAAACCAATTCTCCACACAGCCACCAAGTTTCATCGCAAAATTCCACGCGGAGCGGAAATGGTGTATGTCCGCGCAAACACAAGCACTCCGGAGCCCCCGACTTTCCTGGATATCTTTAGCGCGGCTTGCACATACATCTCCCCAACGATTCTTTGTCCACACTTTTGACTTCTTGGTCCGCTTCTTAGGTCTTACACGGCGACCATCATTATCGTAAAGTGTTTTCTTGGCCATGGTAAAAGCACAACTGATGTCACACGCACACACACACACACACGCGCGCGCGTAACGCGGGGGCCCGCGAGGCAGGAAAGAGAGACTTGCGGTTGGGCTCAAGCTGCAGCGAGACCACGGGGGCTTCTGCTCTGGACAACCTGCACTCTGCGAAGGCTGGTGACAACTGACCTCCTCGAGGCCTGGTCACATTGATGCGGGGATAGCGGTCTCTCAGAAACGTCATGATGGCGGTGTAGTCCTCGACCCTCCACCTAGTCATGAGAACGTGGAAGAATCCAAACACCTGAAAAAGAAAAATTAAATGTAACACATTATTAACGGTAACATTACAGTCTGTGAATGAACAAAGACTTATGTATTGACAAACACCAACAATTCTTCTTTAATTGGATTTTACGTACGTTATCCCCGCCGACCGCGTGGACTGCCAGCAGCTGCTTAAAGAGCCCTGGAACAGTCTTCACCGCTGCGTCGATGTGCAGCTCCACGGGGCGCCCATCCGAGATCCTTTCAATTTTTATTTTTTTTAGGCACGAAGTAGCCTTATAGCCTCACTGGGGTTGGTTTTTTTTTTAATTTTTATTTCCAGTCTGGCCCCTTATGCAGTTTCGAAATTCTCTATACGATTCTGATGAGACTTGGCAGAGTGGTAGAACTTTGTACCCTGATTTCAGTGGTGAAATCTGGTTGAAAAGTGCAGGGCCAATTTTGAGAAATTTTGAGTTGAAATCGCCGTTTCCATGGCAAAACTCGACTCGTCAGCGAAAAACACAGGGAGAGGGGGGAGCCGAGCCACCGGAAATGGAATGCGACCAATAGCAGCGCTCCTTTTCGCCTCTGTACAGCTTACACGAAAAACGCTCGCTCCCTTAAAAAAGCGCGTTCGAATCAAAATTGTCTTTTACTGCAGCTAGAAGAGCTCCAACAATGGTATAGACGTTGTTTTCGAACGTGGCCATTTGGATCGGCCGGTCGGTCGGTGATTGTTGGCCAGAGTGTCCCACGCCGCTGCGCGCAGGCCCTGTTGTTTTCAAAAATACCAACACTAAATGTTCTAAACTCTTAGAATCGGAGTGAAATAGGACATTAAACTGCGTGCCTGTGCAAATGCATTTGTGATAAAACTATCCCTAACGTAGTTTGAGTGTGACTATAAGTCCCTTTTGAAAACAGTGGGCGTGTAGCTGCACCTTGTAGCGAGGTTTGATGGTACTTCTGAATCTAAGACGAAACGATCTGGACACGGGGCTGTGCTTTTTTTCTAACCTTAAAGCTGGGTGAACTGGACTATTTTGCTGCACGTTTCTGTAAATAACTTGACCTTCAGGTATTATGAGACTGTCTTAAAAGTCTGTTTTTGACACAAATTGATACGCAGCTGGTCTTTACGTAAGTTTTAGTATTATTTATAATGGTCTGACAAACGTAAACAGAACTACACACAACGCAGTTCTAGCCTTAGCTATCTTTGTTAAACCAGAACATCAATATAAAATTAACTTCGTGACTACCAGGATTTCTTGAAATCGTATTTTTTTACTTTTAAAGAAGGATTTTATTGATTTTTGTTACATTTTGGCGTTGGGGGTCGCTCAATGCTTTGACCACAACTAGCTTAACGGGTTGGATACACGGTTGTTTTATTTTAAGTTAAGGTTCATTTTATACGTGCCTTAGTTAATGGCTAATAATGGATTAATGGTACATGTACTCTTAAGTTTATATGAAATGAAATTCGGAGTCGGTTCCTCATCCCGACCCCGGCTTTACGAGGGTGCCCGAAGGCGCTTTGGATGGTGGCGGTGCAAGCACCCTGGTGGTGCCTGCGGGCCTGCAAGCACCCTGGTGGTGCTCGCATGAATGTACAGTTGACTTAATCTAGACTAAAAGTACTGCAAGCGCCCTAGTGGTGCTTGCATGCTCTACTTATGCTGAACTCAAACACTAGTTAGAAGTACTGCAAGCACCCTAGTGGTGCTTGCATGCTCTACTTATACTGACAACTTAAAAACTACACTTAACACTATGAAGTCTGTTTGCTTCGCTGAGTCGCAAGCACCCTAGTGGTGCTTGCACGCTGCACTGGAACACTAACACTGACACATAACACTATGAAGTCATTTGCTTCGCTGCATCACTACACTGGGGGGGGGGGGGAGTCCATTTCTTCCTTTCAGTGCCGCGAGGGAGGGGTGTTTATCCTCAACCTCGCGGTGAAGGTCTGGGAGCCCCGCGGGGGAGGGGTGTTCACCCTCGACCCCGTGGGGGAAGTCTGAGCGTCCCGCGAGGGAGGGGTGTTTACCGTCAACCTCGCGGTGACCTGCGTGTGCCGCGAGGGAGGGGTGTTTACCATTAACCAGGGCCGGACTGGCATAGAAAGGTCCCCGGCAGAAAATGGTCCGAAGGGCCCCGCTGGCCGCCGACCCCCCCCCCCACCCAAAAAAAAAAAATTTAAAAAATCGGTTTTACGATTTTGTTAAATAAAAAAGATAAATTTTATGAATAATTTTTTTATGAAATTTAAATAAACACAGTACATTTGTAAATTACATACAGTGGAAGTGGAATGGCAATTGAATATTGAACGCAGTACAGGTACAGGTGAAATTTACATACGATTTACAGAAGGAGCTTACTTGGTTCAGGAGTATTTGCAAATTTGGTTATAATATTATTCTTATTTAATTTTAATGCTAATTCTCGTTCAATGCTTATCATTACCAACGGCTCAAAAAGTTCCTGAGTAAGCGTGCTTCTCAATCTTGTTTTTATGAACTTTACCTTGGAGAAGACACGCTCACAAGAAACTTGAGTCGTTGGTAATGTAAGGACAAACTTGTAAGCTAGGTACAAATGGCCATAGCTTCCTATGAGAAATGAAAGCTTGTCAAACAAGTTGAAAACACAGGATAAGCATTGCTTGGAAGCTTTGCACTTAACAATATTATCAGGGTCAGCTCCAGCTTCTTCATTTTCACTGTCACTAAAATTAGTCTCTTCTGTTCCCGAGTCTAGGCTAACAATGGTGGCAGTGGAAGTGGGTTCATTTTCAACAATGTGCTGATCTGGATCGAAAACAGATCTTGAAAGACTTTTATAATTTTCCGCAAATGATTGCAGTTCTGTTTTCAAAATTTGGCGGACGGCAGAGTGCGAGTGCAGTGTTAGTGTAAAATACAAGCA
The DNA here is from genome assembly GCA_030522485.1 of Stenchaetothrips biformis. Classification (NCBI taxonomy): domain Eukaryota; kingdom Metazoa; phylum Arthropoda; class Insecta; order Thysanoptera; family Thripidae; genus Stenchaetothrips; species Stenchaetothrips biformis. The sequence goes on along the minus strand of CM060095.1, from coordinate 5,084,015 downwards.
GAGCGCCGCAGAGCTAGCTACGCGCGACGCCAGAAGTATTCCCCTCGGCCCTCGGCACGGCAGGGCAGACGCTGTAGAGTATTCCCCGGGGGAATACTCCCCCGGGGAATACTCTACGACCTGCCTTGCCGCGCCGGCCAAATGCACGCCTCGCCCTGCCACGTCAGCTGCCTCCACCAACACTTTTAGCAGAAGAAGGCCCCGTTGCTGTCCTGCCTAGGTCCCGCGGCCCACGGTCCGTGTCCGCGTTCCGCGGCTGGGAGGCCTCAAGGGCCAGAACCGAGATCAAGGGCCCCGCGGCCTTCGGCCGCAGGGCCCCAGGGCGGCCGGGGCCCCGGCATATTTTTCTGCCCAAATGCCCTGGCCAGTCCGGGCCTGCAACCTCGCGGCAGGGTCCTTGTCCCGCGAGGGAGGGGTGTTTACCCTCGACCTCGCGGGGGCGCTGTTCTGCCTTGAAGTGGAGGGGGTAGGAGGAACCCCCTCGCTCCGAAGTAAAGCACCGGCGATGCCGGCGGCTGCTCGGGGGTTTGGGGGCGGTCCTCCGCCTCCTCAGCTGGTGGTGGAGAAGCAGGGCCCTCCTCCGCGGCTGGTGGTAGAGTTGCGCGTTCCAGGCGCACCTCCGCGGGTAGAAGGTGGGCCCCCTTTCAATGCCCTGTAGGGATCCAAGTACACTGTCGACGGCTTCGTCCACAGTGGCCGTAACTTATGTAAAAAAAATTGATCCCCACATAGTGTGTTTCGGAGGTAGTCGTGAGCTCCAAGGACCTCACAGTACTTCTCAACACAAACAGGCACGTCTGGACGCCCCTGTCTAGCGGCTCGCCTCAGAGTTGCGCCAAAACACCTATAAGATGTCAAACTTGACACCTCTTGGAATCTGAAAAAAAAAAGTTTCAAGTAAAAACTCAAATGTCTGCATGACAGGCGCCCGATTTATCCCCAATTTTTATAAGCCCTCAGCTCCATTCCCAGATTTATTTATTCACCGGCACCGGTGCGGTGCCAAGGGCATACGGCTACTCATTTCCTGAAACGGCACCTGCGTTTGACATGCGGTGGCGCCGTTGAAATAAGAGCGCGGTGATAAAAATCCCCCGGCGCGGGCTCGGCGCGACCCGGTGACGTGGCGTCCTTCAGCCTCGCATTTCTTCTAGAGCCTCCCTCCCCACCAATTCTCCTCTCTCATCTCTCCCTCTCTCTCTCTCTCTCTCTCTCTCTCTCTCTCTCTCTCTCTCTCTCTCTCTCTGTCTCTCTCTTTCTTTCTCTCCTCCCTTTTCCTTCTGGCCCTCGGCGTCTGCCACGCGTTTGCATCCTGGTGGTCGCGACTGATGAGTCGGCTCATCTACGCCCGCTTATCGCTGTTGCGCGCCACGCCGCCGGCGCGTCCGGCCGCTGCCACAGGCCGTGCACCAAGAGACCGCACAAGGAAATCAAAATTAAAGCCGATAAACTTGAACGCAGGAATGCAAAATCCGTCAATGTAATGAACGACCACAGCCTGTGGCGATTCAGTGTGCAAGGGTGGGACCGTGTTGGTAGCCCTATGGACCTAAGGAGTTTCAGATGGCGACTAGACCAGCTGTAAGCGCTACGCTCTACCCTAACGCTAGGCTATAACCTCGCGGAGCCCGCCTGTCTCAACGCCACGCGCGAGGCGTTGAACGAGACCGAACGATGCCATTAGATCCCTGCCCCAGCAAATCCGGTGGCAAGTTTGCTTGTCACAGGATAGGCAATCCGTTTGGAGTGCCAAAAATCTTCAAGCTGTGACCTGGAATCTTCATTTGCTGCCCCTTTGTCACTTTGGTCGCCTGCAATACCAAATTTTGACAAGTGGGAGTGCTTGGGAGTGTTTCAGGGCCAGGCTTGCCACGTGTTGGCATTCAAAACGGCCTGCCTACTTTGCGGCAGGCAAACTTCTCACCGGCTTGGTACAAATTAGGCTGCAGTTGCGAAGAGCCGAAACGATAATGCCCCTCGACCCTCGACGTACTTCACAGAGGGTCAGAAAACCGTTTAGGCGGCCAAAATCCAGGACGCGTTTTGAGCTCACTGTTAAAAATAATCGTAACTTTACGACATTTCAAAGAACAACAAAGTCGTTTTCCAACGACACATTTATTTTACGACAAAAGTCGTAAATCTACGACTTTTGTCGTTAATACACGAATCTGTCGTAAATATACGACAAATTTGTCGCTAATTTTCATAGGGATTTTGTTCGTTTTGAAACATATACAGTCGTAAATGTACGAACTGCATCGTAGAGTTACAACTTCGATCGTAAATTTACGATCGTTCGTAATCTTACCTCTGAAATTGTCAAACAAGTACGACCTAACTCGTTGTGATACGATTTCGGTCGTAAATTAACGACTTGGGTCGTTAATTTTCGACATAAGTAGTATTTTTACGACAAAATCGTAACGTCCTGCCATCTTTTTTGGGACTTTTCTGGCAAAATAATTTACGACGATGTCGTACCAAAACGATTTTGAAGTCGTTGAATTCCAACCGAATCGTTCCAGAACGGCCCTCGTCGTTATGAAAATTAGCGACTTAAACGTCGCTAATTTACGACATTTTTTTTAACAGTGCTCTACAGTCGCTAAATGGGACTCGAATCGAACGTGTGACCCCACCACCAATGGATTGCTCTCCAAACAAGAAAACTATTGGTGGGGTCACACGTTCGATTTGAGTCCCCGTTAGTGGCTCTGGAGCTCAAAACGCGTCTAGACTTTTGGCCGCCTCAACGGTCGTCTGACCCACTGTGGACTGCCGGCGCAGTCGGGCCGATGCCATGGCTGGGGCCGGGACAAGGCCAGCGCGGGCTTTGAATCCGACCCGGCTCCGGCATTGGTCTCTCCGGACGAGGGGGTTGGGGCGGGAAAAACGAGACAAGGAATACATTAAGTATGCAAAGAAAGCTTCATCCTTACTCTGGACGACTATCGGTCTGTCGGCCTGCTCCGGGCGGCCAGTTTCTTCTCACTCTGAAAACCTTACAAACTATTTAAGCCTTACGAAGTAAAGTAGCTTCATATAACAAAGTATTTTGAGAATACGTAAGCTAACAAAGAAAAAAGTTCGTAAATAACGAACTATTTCTTTGTATAACAAAGTAAATTAGTTTGTATTATGTATGCTCAAAATACTTCGCAAGGTTTTAAGCATGCTCTCATGATGTTATATTGCCGTTTCGTCGGCTCTGGGTGATAGTGCCGGGCATGCGGGACGTCCAGGGTCCTCAGCCCTAGTTCGTCCCTGCCATGCGCTGGGCACGACGACGTGATACAGTACATATATCGGACCCGTCCTCGTTCTGATCGCAGAAGGTACCCATATCCTTCTTCATCATAGAAAACAATAGTGCCCCAGCGGCTACCCGGATTAGGCGTTAGGGCTGACATGGTGACAGGACACGACACAACTCGGTACGACTCGACACGACACGACCCGACGACAGTCGACCAACTGACTCACGGCCGGTCGGGCGGGCAGAGAGGTGGGGGAGGGGGAATGGTCGTGCTACCCGCCAGGGACACCAACTGCCCCCTGCCCGTTCGTCATCGTCTCGAAGGGCGGTCCGCGCCGGCTAATGGTGGCAAAATATTGCAGAACGGCGCGTGTTTTAAACGCAATCGAGAGTAAGAAAGGCGGGCTGGAGGACGTACGGAGTGCACTTCGGCCTCTCTTGCTACTATGCGTACAGCTGCAGATGTACTTCGTACACCGCTAGGACTAGCAAAGAAGTCGCAGAATTTTTGCACGCGCAGGGCTTGCTCTGCAACGTTTTTTGGAATAATTGCTAACGGAAGGCGGTCGATTTCTGCAAAGAAATCTGTCGCGATCCCTATTGCTGCTGCCCTATCCAACACCTGAGGGTTTACGACGTAGGCAAATGGTGCGTCGTAAAATACGTCCGTTCCATCAAAGAGAGATGATGCGATCACTAGGCTAGCTGAAGTTGGCTTTGCTGCCATGGCCCGATAGCATGGTTTCTAGGCGCGTGGCTCCCGAGCGACGCGGTTGCACTCCCTACAAACTTCCCAAAGCGCTTCCTAAACCGAATCGCCGCGCTTGGCGCCCTCGTCCCGCGTAGCCCCACAAGGCAGAACACAGCATTGTACTCACTTTTTCTCCGCACGGCACGTCACAGTGTCACACAACACAGTACAACATAACACTTGAGCACTTGCATATAGAGAATAGAAGTCAAAGACAGACAGACACAGGGAGCACAAAGGAATAGCACAACACAGCAGCATGACACCACGAAACACAGCACAAAAGTACTTCAATAAATTTAATTTTACTCAGGAAAAGGAAAATAGAATTTAGGATAAAAAAACGCTAACGCTAACGCTAACGTGAAAGCAGATGATACTAATGAGAGGAATGTTTATTTTAATGTATGTTTATTTATTTTCTGGTCACAATATTATGTACATTGATAAGAGATTTTCATAGCTATACAGTAAAAGTAAAGTAATCATCAAAATTAATTATCTAAAAGAATTCATCATTAATTTTTTGGTCAGAATATTATGTGCGCGTCCTTTCCTAGGCGAGCCGGGCAGAGCCGAGCCGAGTCCTTAGGCCGAGCGGCGAAGCTGGGCTAGGCTGGGCAGGCCGGTAGTCGGTACGAGTCGAGCAGAGGAGTCGAGCCGAGTCCTTGCCTGCCAGGCGAGGCGGGCCGAGCCCGAGCCGGGGCTGCAGCGCCGCCGCCGCAGCCGCCGGGCGCACGCGGGGTTTTGGGAGGGGGGGAGGGGGCCGCGCGGGGAACGGGGAGCAGCGGGGAATGTTTACGGCGCAGGCTGCGGCCCGACGACGACGAGCGACGAGCCAGGCAGCCACCATCCCGCCTCACACAATATGTTTATCAGGATATGCGCTTGGTTTCTAGACTTGAGAGTAAAAGCTAGCTGACACCTTAATGTGTGTCTTAATGTCTACGTTTACTTTTATGTGTAAAGGTATCATCTGCTAAAAAGGGGGGGGGATTTACCCCGTTTAAAATTTTTTAAACTTTATGAACGACTTTCATCCTGCCACGTGTCGGCGGGGGTAAGCCCGGCCGATGCACCAGATGTTTTGTTGCTTAACTAACGGAGTGATTGATTACTGACTTGACTATGAACCATGATTTATTAAGATCTCAAAGAGCAGCATTGAACAGACACTTATCACGTGGCCCTCAACCCCGGTCACACTTGGCTCACCTTGTCTAGATCCTGGTTGGGCTGCGACTGCCCGCTGCTGGCCGCGTCGCTCCGGGCCTCGGCCCTTCGCGACGCGCCCGGCGGCTAATTTAGCTGACACTAGGGATATGGGTCGCGGCGGCGGCGGATGCAGCGGCCGCGCCCGCGAACGGTTCGAACCTGCGCTGGGGGCGCAACAGTTCCCATGGTTATCACTCCAGTCGGATAGGCGACCTACACGGCAGTATGTCTCCTCCAATTCTTCCTCAGGAATATCTTTAGATGACGGAAAAACTGTACAATTTACTGATATAGATGTCAGACAAACATCCTGCCTAAATTGCCGTTGCTCCTACTTCCATCCAGGTACTTTGCCTTTGCATTTATGTGTAACTTGCTACCATAAATCAAAGTGGGTAAACCTTAATTAATTGCAAATCACATAAATTATAACTCTTTCGTTTTAAAAATACTTTAGACCTAAGTTGGACTTCTTTACTGTAAGTTAGGAATGAGAATAAAGACTGCGGTACCTCTACAATTTAAGTTAGTGTAAAAGAGTTTTGGTGAGTTTTGATGTCCAACTTAGCTTCTCTTTAGTACTTTACCTTTAGTGTAGGCCTACACGAGAAAATTTTTTTAATTAATTGCTGACTTTAACGTCTGTGATTTGCAACTAGCTCTACTAATATTCTATGTGTTTATCTTCTTCGCGAAAAAAAAGTATAAAAAGAAAGAGAGAGAACTATTAATTAATGGGGAAACAAGGATACCCAGACCGAGAATGAGAATAAATAAATTACGGAACCGAGAAATGACAAAGCTACTAGAATGATAATTTATAGAAGTATCGGAACTAAACTAAAAGTATTAGGATCGGCTGTGAGTAATGCACAATGGTCGACATGTTGTAGGGTTATGTTGCCGCAGGGGACCCAAACCATGTGGTTGTATGAGAGTGTTACGCGAACAATGAGTCTTTGTATGAGAACCCCGCGGCGTCAGATTTAAAATTGTGTAAAGTGAATACAAAGATATGAATAATTCGGAATGCCTGGAACTGATAACATCAATACTAGTAAAATAAAATAAATTTAGAAAATAATTTAACATGAAAATTAAACGTGCTTACAGAAATATGGATAATTTCGGTAAATGGTCAATGATTATCGTCAATGAGTAAACCATGAGTAAATATAAGAAACCTGAATGAGCTTAACTTGTGCAGTAGGATATATATATTATATACAAGGGATTGCTAAAATAATGACACAAAGGTGGGAATCAAAAGTTTAATTTAGAAGGTCTATTGGGCCGAAAAACAAAAAAAGGTAGTTTTAGGAAAAAAAAATTCTCCCTCCTCTTCCTTCTTCTTTCTTCCCCCTTTTTTTTTTCTTCTTATGTCTAGCTATTGGGGGGGAAGCCTCCCCCGCCCGCGACCACCCGATACTAAGCAGTCGCACAGCCGTGCAATGCGCTGTGCTTCAGCGGCTGTATACGGGATAATTTAGAGATGTACAAAACTACAATGATATGTAATCCACTATTATATACTATTATAATACACTCACTCAGGCGGTGCCTCCGCACGCAGGCGATCGCATCAACCACTAGCGGGTAGGCCCTCCCACACCACCCGCACCCGATAGGGGCGCGGAAGCAGTGGGCTGCGAAATGAATTGATATGACCGTGGGGAGAAGGTACAAAGGACCTTTAAGAAACTGCAGCGTGTCTACCTTACCAGGACCAGCCGCATTGACACGGTGGCTTACGGCCGCTATTCCGGTGGCCGCGTGCTCTCCACAGCACGCGCAGTATAAGTTGCAGCAAGGCTGCGCGCTCATCTTAACTGAAATTTTTTTTTTCCCTCTCTCTTTCTCTCGTCACAAGTACACGCCTTACTCTCCAGCCCTGAGGCCGCCGATACACTGACCAGAGTGGTCCAGAACGCGTCCATGCACGCCGTGCGGAGCGCAGGAGACTAGCATAAGCAAAAATGGTTTTCTATCCCGCCTTAGCCAGGCTGCACTAGCAGCGCGCTCACTCCAACATCGTCTAGCAGACTAAGCACTCCACTTCCACGAACCAACACGTTTCGCTAGATAGCGCAGCCACCAACAACAGAGCAGGCCTTCAAGAAATAAAAACAACAACAAAATCTGCTGTAAATAAAAATACAAATTTTAATTCAAAATTTAAAAAAAAAAAAAAAAAAAAAAAAAAAAAAAGGAGTTTTAGACCAGGATTTAAACTAAATTAAATTACAGAAACGAAATATAACTTTTGAACCGAATGAAATCTACAATACTCTTACATAAACACACTAAAATCACCAAAACACTACAAATAAAATTTTGCTCCTTCAGTCTATAACGATAATTTCCTCTTCCTCCAACTTCATTTTTAGGTCCCCTAGGGGGTCAGTTGCATCGAGCTCGTCTTCTACAGCCCAGCACGGGCCGCACCCCGGCCCCAGAATAACCTCCTCCAAGGGTTGGGGCCTTGGAGAGGCCATGGACGGGACGGGGGCGGACTCTTGTACTGCGGCAGGTGCGGCGGGGAGTATAACTCCATACCGTACCTGTATAAGATTACCAGTACTAGGTTACGACAATGATTTTCGACGGTAATTACCGCAGCAACAGAATACTACTTACACAGGTCGACATCCCGCATACGGCGCATAGGTACCATGGGTTACCCATAAGGTCCGGACTTACGGGATGACATTGGAATCGAAATTTTCCGCTACGCCAGTCACGCACAAGCCGCGCAAACCTCTTAAAGCGGCGCTCACTAGACGCGCGCGCGAAACAGTGTCCGCATACAATTACAGGCACCCCCTGGAGCCCCCTAGGAATTAGAAAGTAAGCGGCAATAGCCACATGCGGCACAGGCACATACGGAGCAGCCATTGATAGGAGACACGTTTTACGATGCAAGCTCGACGAACACTGCCGAGTCCAACATGCAGGGCCCCCGTGGAACCAACTTTGTGCATAGTAAGGGTTTCGGACTGGCGCCGGGGCCATCTCCAGAACAGACATTCGCGGGAGAGCGGATGACGACTACCAACGTATAACACATACTTACTTAACTATAAATATTTCGGAATGAATCAGGTATAATTAACCATCATAGAATATAAACATTACACGCCACAAACCGACATGATGTAAACATAGCAGGGATGACTAGCCATAATTCCTTTTAAACCTAGAACTATATGCCCCGCACAGCATCCGCTCCAGTAGAAGTTGGCACTACGCACGCAAGCCACTAGCCGCGCGAAGGGACCCTGTCTCGGCGACAACTGAACGACGACAGCGCGAATATTCAAAACTACTCTTCGATACTCCGAGGCGCAAACACTGTGAACATCCCGATAATTTTATTTTGCTTATAGAAACGTAAAAGATAAATTTTTAATTGTTTAATTGATTTCGTTCATTGCATTCTCGTTTGAAGTTGGTGCGCTGACGGTTGTTTGTTGTTGTGTTGTAATGTAATTCTGTGTATTTGTTTTCCGCTTTTACAGAGAAATACAGAATGCAGTTGATCCACGTGCAAAGTGACTTGTTCTCATGTCCGTCTTATATTAGTCTAGTCTATTGCATTTCGAGAGACGCAAAAATGTCTCGTGGAATTGCGGTAAATTTCCAGCAGTTATTCAATCTGAGGACTGATATTTTAGCTTCACAGAGAAATGTTGGTGGTTTGGTAGCACTTTGGCGAGATACTAGATTTATTATAAATTTAATTACAAAGGATCGTTGTTTTCATAAACCTACAATTGAGGATTTGGAGAAATCACTGTTCGCACTGAGAGATTTCATGTATTACAATAATATCTGTGAGATTGCCATGCCCCGCATCGCTGCTGGCCTCGATTCTATACCGTTAGATCTAACTATTGATCTTCTAATTAAAATTTTTCAAAATACTCCGGTCGTAATTCATATGTATCACTGGTGATTTCCTGACGACTGCAAAAACTTAAATAGATGCTTTTGCTCTCTTCGTATCTAAATTAGATCTATTATGAATTTATTTTGTTCCAAATATTAATTTTCTTTGGGGAAATTATGTTAAATCAATGAATTAAATATTAATTGTATCAAATTCTTTCTCCATATAGATGTTCGCTTGGTGGTGGGTTTTGGCTTGTGTGGCTCTGACGCCGCACAATGTGCGCGGTGATGCAGTCGCAGTTGAGATCGTCCAATCCAAGGGGATCCAGATAGAAGCCCTACCTCACCTGCTTATTGCCACTGACCTTATCCAAATAAACTTGACCGCTAACTTGCCATCAATGACAGTTATTGAGTATTCAGATATAGTGACATGTAAAGACATTAAAAGTAATAAAGAGGTTTGCCAGATAATTGAAGGCCTCCATGAAACTAGTACACAGATTATTCGAGAACTTTCCCAAATATTTGCAAAACTAGGTCCAGTGGCAACCAGACAGAGGAGGTCATTGCTTCCGTTTTTGGGGAAAATCAGGCATTTCGTTGAAGGAACAGTGACAGATGATATGCTAAACGCGGTTATTGAAAACCTAAATAGTCTTGGAAACGATGTTGGCGCAATTAGGAATAAAACTAAAGATTTAATTTCGGTTACTAATACTCATGCTGTTCAAATACAAGGATTATCTAAAACTATGCAGGAAATGATGTCTCAGTACACAAAAGCGTATAACGTTCTGGTACAATCACTCAATGACTCTCAGACTGATGGAGATATTGTATTTCATAAATTACTTATGACGATTCAATTGCAATCAATGATTCAAATGCTTCAGAGTCATCTATTGGCGATGAAATCAGTATATTACAGTTGTCAGGCAAATATGTTGGATCGGCTTGCTGTTTCAGAAGGAGAACTTAAGAGAATCCTAAACCAAAAGAATATCTTGTTAAATGCAGGCGACTTGAAATTAGCTATACCTTATGATAAAATTGATTTGTACTACCTCTTGAAATCGGCACAATGTAATCTTATCAGTCAAACCAGTCTCGCCATTACGCTAAACATTCTGATTACTACAGCGGGAAATAAATGGACAGTATTCGCAATCAAACCCTTGTATTTCTTGTTTAACTCACAAACATGTTCAGTGCTTGATAAAACGGTTCTGATTGCATCAGATGGTGAATCCATCCGGCCACTAGACGGCGAAGACGTTCTTAATAATAAATTTGTGAAAATTATACCCAGAGTTAGTGAAAATAGTGGTTTGACAAACTGTATACATAGAATTCTAACTGGAATGGAAGTGTCCGACTTGCAGCACCATTGTCATATCTCCTGTAATGATATAAAGGAATCCACTGTTCAGTCAATTTGGAACGATACATTTTCTGTGCTTAACCCGACCAGTGACTTAGATGTAATTTGTCATAATGTTGTTGTCCGTACTATTAAGGCTTTAGTTTCAGGAAGGAATGAAATTGTACTCCCCTGTCATTGTACACTGATTGAACAAAATGCGGGTAGCCGCAGTCTTATACCGTCAGGCAGTGTTTGTTCCTTGCCTCAGGGGACAACAGCGCATGTAAAGGTTGATAATTCGTGGTCTGATATGGGCAATTTCTCGCTGCTCGAAGTTTTTGTTCCTCGAAGCCATGCCCTATCGCTTCTAGCAGATAATGTGACTCTACCGCCAATAGAAATAGCTACAGTTGCGCCCTTTGGAAATACCGGTCCGGCATGGAAACAGTTAAGGGAGAGTGGGGCAGTGTGTAACAGGGGCAGTGTGTAACAAACCCCTATAAGTCGAAAATGGTGCGGGCAAACACCTATGTGAATGTGCGTTTTCTTTCCTCAAAAACACCCATTTGATTTGCGATCAAGAAATCGGAGGTCAGATAAGGTATTTGGCGAGTGGAGAAAGTTTTAAAACTCCACAGGGCGATTCCAGCCTGGTTGTAACATTTCAGCGTTAATTCTCTTCGGATAGTGCCGTCCAGTGACGAATGTACACTAACGCGATGATTTCCTATGAAAGTATGCTCATTTACGAATGTAAAATTCAGGTCAACTTCATTTGCATTATCACGGTTTCCTTCTGAGGGGCATGAACACAAGAACCTACCCTCGGGGCAGTGTGTAACTAAAATCTGCGGGGCAGTTCGTACACTGGGAGAAAAAATGAAGGTTGTGACTGTTAATCTTAATGCCACTCTTCACTGTACATCGAAAGAAGGTGTTTACCGTACCCAGGGATACAGCAGACACCGTACCTCAAGGAACGGAATCCACTGTACCCCGGGAACATGCATTCACCGTACCTCGAAAACTGTTCAGACATCGAATTCATCATAAATGTAGAATGAAGGCAAAATTTTAAATTTGCGATAGAAACAATTCGATTGCGGAAATAAATACATCTCAACAAGACGAACAAAATATGATAAGCATGTTATGACCTCAGACTCGAAGTTTGGCAGCAATCGGCGTCAGAAGTTTCTAAAAGGGTCCAAAATCGTACTTTTAGAAAATTCTGACGCCGATTGCTGCTGATCTTCGAGTCTGAGGTCATAACATGCTTATCATATTTTGTTTGTCTTGTTGAGATGTATTTATTTCCGCAATCGAATTGTTCCTATCGCAAATTTAAAATTTTGCCTTCATTCTACATTTATGATGAATTCGATGTCTGAACAGTTTCCGAGGTACGGTGAATGCATGTTCCCAGTGTACAGTGGATTCCGTTCCTTGAGGTACGGTGTCTGCTGTATCCCTGGGTACGGTAAACACCTTCTTTCGATGTACAGCGAAGAGTGGCATTAAGATTAACAGTCGCAACCTTCATTTTTTCCCCCAGTGTAACAATATAATAAAGACCGATGATCAAAATTTTGAACTGACTTAAGTGGCTAATGAGGTGCCGCGGTGGATTATACTTAACAAGACGAACAAAAAATGTTAAGTTCGTCTGAGGTTTAAGTCAATATAAACGGAGATATAGGGTGTTATAAGTATTTCGTGACCAGGTTAGGTTATGTTGGCCCTTCGAACTATCTTGACGCCCTATAGTCGTATTTCGTATGCTAGCATATTACATGCTTAGTGTTTTTTATTCGTCTTGATGAAACGAACTCATTAAAATGACCAAATCATCATTTCCACTCTTTTTATTAACCACTTTCTTTACTTGTTACACACTACCCCGGGTCGGGGCAGTGTGTAACAAATGCAGGGTTACGGATAATCGTCTCCACAGCCTACCAAAAGAAATGTGGCGTGCTAAAGACCATATATTTTTGAAAGTGAAAGTACAAAGTATTCATTTGCGTTGATTTGGGTCAAATATGATAAAAAATACGGCCCTGAGAAGCAAATTCCCAAATCTGTTACACACTGCCCCACTCTCCCTTACCACTTTATAAATCAGGTTGGGTTGAAACTATTATTTTTACCTTAATTTGCCTCTCCGCAATAGCGGCAATCTGTTATTGGATAGACTCGAAAACCGGACTAATTTCAAGGTTGTGGGGCTGTGGCCGCAGTGCGATTAGGAGATTTGCTGGGTCAGCAAATGTTGCGGCGCCCCAGCCTCAACCGGTAAACCAAGACGCGTCGCAAATCGAATTACAGGAATTGCGTCAAAGGGCTGCAGCTAGATTGTATAACTTAGACATAGATTAATAAACTAGTAAGTGGTTTTTTTTTTTAATTTTTCTCTGTTTTTTTTTTTCTTAAATAAGTAATGTAGGAGTTAGCATAGGGTACTCAGTGAGAACCGTAGTTGCCAGTGGCGTGACCCACGTGTGACTTACAACATGAAGCGCGATGAGCCAAAGGAGTCATCGCAGAGCCTTACCCGGGACGTCAATTTTCTGGATCACCATATTTTTCATGTCTCTGTCAAATTGCTGAGTCAATCTTGAGGAAGCACAGCGGAGGCATGGCCACGCTGCCCAAGCTGAGTCCTGTATAGGAGGAAGCCGGACGGAAATGAGAAGGCGTCTGGCGCGCTCTATCCTAGCCGAGGGATTTGCAGAACTTCCCACGCCACCTATAAAATCTTGTAAATTTACATTTACAATTTGGTGGCGTAGGCCTTAAGTCCAGGCGTATAACTCATAACAACTAAGAGTTGCGCGAGCTGTGGCCAGGTGTAATGCCTGCCACAGCCCACTGCGGTTGCTTTGTGCGCCATAGCAGTGCTGGCCCACCTCAGCATTTTGCGAAAGGAAGAAGAAATCGGCCCTTTCGCCAACGTTCCCACGGCGTAGTAATAAAAGTCACACGGAGAAGAAGCCCTGCCCGGTACTCACGAGTAAGAAGAAAGAGATTAGGAGTAGGGTAATATTAGTAAACCACTATACTAGTTAGCCGATAATTATAAAATAAATGACTTTACTTTAAGCGCTATTTCAGCTAGTAATCATGGCTATAATTTTCCTGTTTAGTATTAGAATAATTTTGATGGAACTTGACAGATATAACTTCGAAACTAGTAAAGTTTCAAATAACAGCGCTCCTTATTAACATAAGGTCAAATCCATTCAAAAAAAAATAGTTAATTAAACAATTAGGACTTATAATTGGGTATTAAGTTATAACTTTGTTCGGGGTAGAAAATGTTGTTTTATTTTGCGTGAACTGTGTATTGTTCTCTATTTGACTTTTGCAAAATATGTATATCAATTTTTTTTCTCTCACCTTATGTTTCCTGTACTGTAAAAACGTTTTTTTGTATCTGGTCCACACACCTCTTAAATTGTACCATTAGTTGTAGATTATGACTGATTTTGTTTCTAACCCATAAATTATCGCGGCGTATAGTAAATTTTCCCTTGAATATATGTCGCGGGCGACAATCTTTGAGCTCGGCGGATGTTACGGTAGCGAAACTGCTGAGCCTAATAGAAAACCCCACCAGCAAACGCTCGCCGCGCGGAGACCTGCTGAGCAGCGGCCCGCCGGGCCCTTGGCGGCCCGCGGAGCCCTGGAGCCCGAGGGAAGGGAGAGGCTCGGGGCAGTCGCCGGGAGTCACAATAACTGTGAAGGTGTGTGGACCGAACCTGTACCAAAATCGTATCAGAATATATCACCAGTAACGCATACCCAGTCTTGAGAACTACCTCGATTTCCTGAACCCCCTCCGTTTGGCACGATCCAAACAGGGTGGCGGTCAAGGTGTGAGGTTCAAACCTTAGTGGGGTAAGTAACAGCCACTCACCCCTTTCTCTCTTAAGTCAGTGCTACCTAGCACGGTGTCCATTGATAGGCGTTTAAAACTTTTAGAAGAAATTAGACAGGAGGCAATCTCTGCAAGGCAAAAGGCACAAGCTGTCTATAAATCTAAGTATGACTCTAACCGTAAGGAAATTACTCATAAAGTTGGCTCTGTTGTCTTTGTGTGGTTCGAGCGTAAAGCGTCGCTCGGCAACCCAAAGAAGCATCAAAAGCTCTACCGCATAGGTACCATCACTAGAAAAGTCTCAAGTCTCTTGTACGTTGTAAAGTTGCGCACCAAGACAGGCCGTGTTTGGAAGCGCCTCACGCACGTTACTCACCTGAAGCCCAGCCACACGCGGCCGCAACACCTGTCACTCGAGGGTGACATTTTGTTCTTCGACAGTGCCGTAGTGAGCGAGGCTCCCTCTCTGTAGTCCGTAAGTTTTGTAGCTCGCAAAAGCCCGTATTTTGGAACGGGCTTGGATCGAGACACGCTTCTCTTCCTTTTCCGTGTGATTTCGTGTTCCTCTCCGATCAGCAACCTAGTCATCTCGTAACCAGCGGAGTTAGGTTAATATTACTTCTAATTGTGTAATTGAAGCGGACGCGCGACAATCGCATGTAATCTCTAGTCTCGAAGGCGGTTGGTTATCGAGGCATGCCATCATTGCAACCAGTGCACGGTTTTTCGGAGAAACATTTAACTTCACTACCCTTCGAATCGGTTCCGGAACCGTAACTTTATCTTTGTTTGTCTTTTTCCCTATGTACGGTCAGGACTCAGCGTCCGTAGAGCTGCCTACCAGCTGTTGGGTTATGTTAATTCAAGGTTAGGCTAGGAATGGATAAAGCCAACCCGCGCGCTAATTTTAACGACTTCGCGTCATGGAAAAGCTGTCTCCAGCTGTTATTTAATAAGTCAAGCGCACTAGTCGCTGGAATAAGCTCTCGTTCCGATAGGTTAAGGTATGGAATTATGGTTGTGCCGTCCCTCCCTGTCCAGTGCACGGTACTCACTTTGCCACTACCCCACGCTGAGCGCTCACTTATTCGTCGTCTGCTGCGAGGTTCGTTGCGGGGCCAGGCGCCACAGAGGGTTTGAGAAATCCACGGGTCACTAAAGTCAGTACCACCAATAACAGAAAACTCTCAAAAAATTTTATTACTAGGATTGCTGATCTAATTAAACTAGTAAACTTACACATTACCTAAATACAGTATAAATAATAATAATAGAATTTCTATGAAAGAATTAACCTACTTCCAAAAAAAATAAATAATAAATAAACTTGGCTCCGCACTTACATAACTACCCTTAACTAAATTTAACTAACCTAAAATTGACTTACCTTATAAATATCACCTTATTCTAAACCACCCTCCGGTCCGGTTGTTGAATCCGCGGCCGCGACGGCCACCTGCCATCGAGGCAGGTAGGCCGCCGGTCTGGCCGCGGCACCGGAGGGGGGTGACGGGTCGGCCGCTGGCAGGTAGGCCGCCGGTCTGGCCGCGGCACCGGAGGGGGGTGACGGGTCGGCCGCCCCTGGTTGCCCGGGTGGGAACCAACTCACGGGGTCGCAGGGGAGGCCCCACCCGTCAAGCCTAGGTATGGGCTGCCCAGCAGCAGCAGCGGCAGCTGTAAATAAAATTTTTCCCAACAAATAAATTAACAAATCACCCCCCACCCGGTTGCTAACTTTAAAGCCGTGCATAAAACTTACCGCCTACGCATGCGGTAAAACACGCCAAAGCCGTGGGCAGATCCGTACGGAGACTTAAACAGATGTTACAATGCACTTGGGGCAGCGAACCGCAATTCCCTGTAAGTAATTTAAAAAAATTCTTAGCCAAGCCAGGTACGTTTTCAAAAAAAAAAAAAAAAAAAGGAGGAGGACTCGTACCCTCGTACACATGGCGAAGCAGGTGGCACTCTGCATGTTCAAAAGATAGTAAGTCAAACATGCAGAGGCCACACATGAACGGCACCATCTTGATGGCGTCTGAAACCGAACTGAGACCAGCGGGCTGGCGCGACCTGCACCCGGCGCCGGCAGAAACTGCATGCTTGCTGACCCAGCGTGCATCCAGCTGCCACCGCTCTCACGGTATAGCTGGACACCTTCTCTCTCTCTGTCCTAGACATGCTCGTCTCCTTTCTCTATCCCTCGTCGTCTCCTTGTCTATTTTTCGCACAACAAGCAGAGCAGAGCAGCGTCGCAGCCGACCTAGGTGCCTCACTAATGGAACCCCCTTTGACCCATTTTTACAGTTTTGTCGAGTTTCCAAAATGCAGTTGATTCACCTGAATGGGGATGCTCTGGCCTCGCCGGAGGACATGCCGATCGCCTACTGCATAAGTCGCAACGGCGCGGTGTCCGCGGGCTTCGCGCTGCAGGTGGAGCGGCGGTATGGTATCCGGCGGGAGCTGCAGGCCACCCGGCAGGTTTTGCCCTGGCCTGGTAGTACAGCGCCGCGGCCAGAGGCTTATTCTAAATCTAATAACTAAGGAGCACCACAGGGATAAACCCACGCTCCAGGATTTTACTACCGCCCTTCATACTTTGAGGGACTTTTTGATCGAGAATCAAATTCTAGAATTTGCCACGGTTGAGCTGGGCACAGGCCTTGACCGCCTTAACTATGACGATGTCCTTAGAGCACTGTGTGAAGTCTTCTTCCACACAAATATCGTAATTTATATGCACCATTTGTGACTTAGTATTTCTTGATAGCGCCCTCGGTCATGCCTGTAACTTGGCCCACCTTTTGTGTGTATTTCGTGTTATATGCTAACATTATGTTTTGTTTTGCATTTCCTTTCATTTATTTACCCTGGTTGGTGCTGACGACAAACGGTATGTAGATTTAAGTGTTTGTAAATTTATCTGGCCTGTTAGCTGTAATCTGTGTACGCAAGATGCTCTTGCTATTCTTGCTGCCTCTGTGTGTGGGAGGGGTCCCCCTTCGGGGGGGTGACTCCGTCCTAAATACGGGCGGAATAAATTTAAGGGTAAACCCGGAGGCCAGGGTAGCCACGGGTTCGACGACGGTAGTGGTGACAACAAACCTTCCTAAACTTGAAATCCCGCTTGTAAAACCTAATGTCCAAGATTGCTCGCGAACCCTTCAGGCCCTCGAAAAAATGTGTCCAATTCTGAATGCCGTGGACGTGAGCAGCATCCAAATCCTGAAAGAACTAAAATCCGTTTTCTTTAAGTCCGATGACTTGCTTCCTAGGCGCCAGAAAAGGCGGGCAGTGCTCCCCTTCGTGGGCAGGTTTAATAAATGGCTTACTGGCACTGTCACGGAGGATGACCTTGATAAAGTTATCGTCCGGGTCAATGACATAGGCAAGACTGTCATGGAAAACTCTCAGCGCCAATTAGACTTTGAAAATATTACGGCGGTAAATTTCGTGCAGATGCACTCTCTCTCTGAAAACATCGATACAAACTTGAGGGATCTTGCTGCTCACGTCAACAAATTCAATACCGTAATGGCGGAACACGTTAGCGAAGGTGAAGTTATTGCCGGTCGCCTGGTAATGCACGCCGCGTTGCGGCACAAGAATGGATAAGATGCATCATGATACAACTTCTTGGCTAACTGTTACTAACTATTACCAACTATTATTAACTAAGAGATTATTGTAGAAACCCAATTAAGATTACATAGAAAAGTATAAAGGAAGTGACCCGCTATAGAGATTACATGGCTTAATACACTAGTGTTCTAAGGCTTGCGTTGAGTACAATTAACCACAAATAAGGCAGGAACTATTACGAAGTAAACAGAATTATACTACACTGCATTCAGACGCCCCAGACTAAAAAAACCATGGGCTGGGCCATGGCGACGGCTGACCATGGTGATCCACGAATCGCCATGGTCAGATGATCTTGACCATGGCGAAATGGCGCATGGCGATCCCCACCATAGGGCAGCGCACCATGGGGGTGGCTCCGCTATGGTGCGCTGCCCCATGGTGTGCTGCCCCATAGTTAACCGCTCAATGGTGGAGTGCCTCATGGTGATTTTAAATAGCTGGTCACAGTGACCAACAAATTAAGTGCTCTGACTGATCAAACCCGTACCCCAGTGAAAATTCGACTCTACGCACGCTTGTGAAGTCATGGTCTCTCTATCTCCAGTAATTTAAATGTTACAGACTATTTCTGAATAAACCTCGGAGACTTGAACGCACGGGCAAGAGAACATTCACTGTGGTGCGAGCGCCACCGCGACAAACACCATGGTGCAGCTTCCACCATGGGAACGCCAGACACCATGGTGACGAGCACTATGGAACGATCTCCACCATGGTGGAGCCCGCCGAACCATGGTGGTACTCCCCATGGTGCGCCTTCACCATAGGGCAGCCCATTTAACCATAGTGATGACGACCTTCGCCATTGTGGACTGCCCTATGGTGATGGAAATTCACGATGGCGACCATGGTTTTTTTTAGTCTGGGGCGAAGTAATAGAGTCCTTTGTCAAGTCGCTCTGAATGAGTTCACTTATACTTAAGGTCTAACTGAACTACGGTGGTCCCTAGTCTAAGTCTTCTTGCTGGTGGGGGTGTGCCGTAACGCTGGCTCCCGCACATAGGCTCATTGTAGGTCGGAATGGCGTCTTTGGACTACGGCTCGCCGGGCAATGGTTTAAGCTCTTCTACCACTTGCCATGAACGCGGTCCTAGGGTCCCCGGCTGGGGGAGCAGTAAACTACTCCCCGTCCCTCTTCTGGGGCAACTGTGACCGAAGGTCAGCAGCAGTGTCTCCTCATTACATGACTCGACACCCCTAGGTGCGTGAAAACTCGATGGGAAGGCGGACTCGCAGCGGTGAATGACGTTACGGGTGGAGCCATGTGCAGGAGTAAGGCGCCAGGCGATGCACCCCACCAGCGCCCTATGCTAACCTAACAGAAACATGGCACATAGAAAAATTTTAAATGGACAAACAGTTGAATTAAATGACCAAGTTTGAGCAAATTTCAGTATTCAGTCATAATTCACGACAAGGCATAATGACATGAAGGCGTGACTATACAAAGAATGAGAGAATAGAGAGGAGCAAGGGAGATAGAGGAGAGGGAGGGAGAGAGAATTTTCCTGCTGCACCACGCCGCTGTGTCCGCCGGCAGGGTAGGCAACCCATCGGTCTCCGAGCTGCTCTGGTTGCCACCCCTACCGGCGTCCGATGATGCGCGACCCCGTGCTCCGCTAACCCAGTCCAGGGAAGGTCGAGTGGACGTGGACGCCTGAGTCCTTGCTGTAGGATACAGAGAGGTCAGGGGTCGACGGGCCGGTCTTCTCGTCGTCGGTAGTGTCCTCAGGTGGGTTGGACTCGACGTCCGTCTCGGCCCCGGTGACAGCTATCTTGTCGGTGTTCCGTGGCTGCGGCGCCGGGCGTCGGGAAGGTTTCTTGGAGCACGAGCACAGCCCGCAAGCGGCTTGGAGCACGCCGGCGGACAGGAGCTGTGGGAGGGCCGCCGGGAGGAAGAAGTACGTTGCCACACCGACGGCGGCCACCGCCAGGGTCGACCAGAGTGCGAACTCCACGTGGGACATTCCTGAGAGGGGAAGGTCCTCCCAGAAGTGTCCTGTCGCGGACTGCTGGGGCGTGATGATACGGACAGGTGGGAGAACAGCAGGTGTAAAATTCTTCGCCGCCAAACTGCCGCCGATCGCCGCGTGGACCGTGAAGTTGGCCTCGGCCCAGATGTTGGAGACGCGGACTGTTGCCGTGGACGAGCACACCGTGCCTAGCTCGATGATTGTCTCGGGCGGTGTAGCTGATGATTGGGCGATGCAGTTCCACGGAATGTTGACTTGGTGCCGCCCGTCTTGGAGCTGGGGCAGGCGCTGCTGTCCTTTGTTGCCGCAGATTAGTTGTACTTCCGTGGTGGGGTTGACGATGCCGTACGTGTCCCCTCTGATGTGTATCACCGTCGTCGTGCGCTTGTTCTCGCAGTGTAGCACGCACGCTTCGGCGAGAGCGTCCATTCCGGTGTCCATGGAGAGCGCTCGCAGGCAAGGTGACAGGTGGGCGGTGCTGGAGTGGCGGTGAAGGAAGAAGACTGGCGGGCTTCCTTGGGGCTCGTCGGGAAGCAGTAGCGCCGCCCCGTCCTTGGAGATGGCAAGGCGAACGGCGTCCTCAAGGATACGGCAGGTCAGGGCTTGGTGCAGGAATTGTAGTGGCTCGAACTCTACCACAGTCCATGATGAAGCGAGCGGTGCAACAGGCAGAGTGAGGGCAAGAGACAAAGACGAGAAGTCAGCAGAGACGGAGCAGGTAGTAGACGGAAAGTTATATATTGCCTCAATGTCGGAAGTGCCAAAAACGAATCGAGCACCCCGGTGTGCCAGCCCGGCCGCCTCGCCTTCAACGACTTTACGTAGTTGCTCAACAGAAACAGCAAGGTGTGACATTTTATGCTCGTGGCAGGCCGAATGGAGTGAGCGGAGCGTAGCCGGGTGGGTGAGCAACAGGTTAATTTTAGTTGACAACGCGGCGTGGTCGCATCTTGGCCACATGTCAACTGTAATCTATCACTCTGTAAATATGTTATGAAAAAAAAAAAAAAAAAAAGACTTTGCCCCATGATTAGCTCTATTTGTGTCGGAAACCGGGAACTTACCTGTGTTTAACAATAATTATTTTCAGGTTCTCAACTTTAGTTATAGAAACCTTGATTAAATGTCTAACACCAGTCTCAATCCGGTAGGGTTAAGGTGGCGTGGCCGGAGCGCGATGAGACAAATCTGTGCACTGTACTGTTTTACTTGTTGAATTTCCGTTATCGGTAGTGTGTTGTTGTTCTCAATTCATTCACCTACCTCACCCCCGGTCACAGACTAGCTCACACTATACTCACTACATTTTACTTCTGATTTACGTCTAAACTAATAAATTCTCGCGACATTTCGAACAATTTAAATTCAATGACACGTTTAAATTCAGTAAATTGGCAGTTAACCAGCCACTTGGGCTTTAACCTTAAATTCGTTTGCGTAGTTTACCTTCTTTCACTCCTCACTGCCGGGAGTCAGTGATCTTTATACGCTGGGAGTGTTGCGCCCCCCAGCGCAGGTTCGAACCGTTCGCGGGCGCGGCCGCTGCATCCGCCGCCGCCGCGACCCATATCCCTAGTGCAGCGGTTCTCAACCTTGGGGTCGCGACCCCAAATGGGGTCGCGGAAAAATTTTGTGGGGTCGCGGCGAGGCGGCGGGGGTCGCCTGGGGGTCGCGGCGTCTTCCCGTCTGGCTGCCAGGCCGAGCACCGCCGGGAACCCAGATTCGCGGAAACTGGAAAACCCACAGCCTGTTTATCGTTGCACGGATGCTCGGAGGCCTGCAAGCGCCGTGAGCAAGCGGGAAAACCCTTTTAGGAAGGGTGGGGACGGGGATTAACTCTTTGCAGGTAAGGACGCCTCGACATACACTACGTAGTACACTGTAGCGAGGGACTTGACCTGACTCAACCACAGCTGTGCCCAGTGGTGCCGGTATTATTGCGAAGGGCCGACCCACAACTCGCATTGGCGTAACTGCAAGTCCTAGATTATGGACCATCTGGAGGGTCTGTCCAACAATTTGGAAGAATGGTTGAGCGACTTGCTGGGAGACAAACACGACTGGACTGGATTCAGAACTCTCCGCGCGTGGAGAAGTGGGATATGCCTCTGAAACATCTAGAACAGCTCCTGGAACTCCAGGCCGACCGCTCCGTCATGCAAAGTTTCAACACCATGCCGCTGGACCAATTTTGGCTCGCTATCTGCGAGGAGTATCCCCTCATCTCCGATGCCGCCAGCCGGGTACTGCAGGCAATGCTGGCATTCGCCACCACCTACCTAGTAGAGTCTACATTTTCAGATCTAACCTATATTAAGAACAAACAGAGGAACCGTCTTGAGGTGGAGAGTGACTTGCGGGTCGCAGTGATGAGAAATACAGTCCCACGCATCGCAAACATTGTATCCAAAGTGCAGGCCCAAGACAGCCACTGATTGATGTACCTGTGTTCCCAATAAAAGTGATACTTTCTGGGTGGGGTCGCGTGGGGTCGCGAATTTTTTTCAGGGGGTCGCGAAAATTTTTGGCCGCTACTTTAGGGGTCGCCAGCCGGAAAAGGTTGAGAACCGCTGCCCTAGTGTCAGCTAAATTAGCCGCCGGGTGCGTCGCGAAGGGCCCGAGGCCCGGAGCGACGCGGCCAGCAGCGGGCAGTCGCAGCCCAACCAGGAACTAGACAAGGTGAGCCAAGTGTGACCGGGGTCGAGGGCCACGTGATTAGTGCTTGTTCAATGCCGCTCTCTGAGACCTCAATAAATCATGGTTCATAGTCAAGTCAATAGTCAGTCACTCCGTTAGTTAAGTAACAAAACAGTGGGTCATCCGTTGACTGTCACATGCTCCTTTTGGTTGTGCATGTGTGCGGGTGCCTAGTTTGAGATGGATCGTGCGTGGAAGCGGGGGTTTCTAGTGCAGTTTGTGTACCCGTTCCTCTCAGTAGAGGAGCGCCACGTGTTGAGTATGTTGGCAGGCGCAGCTGTTCCGCTGCAAAAATTCAAGGCGGCGGTGCCTCGCGTCGCGCGCGTGTCAGCAGTTTACTCCGCCCCGCCATGGAAGCAGTAGTGCACACACGTCAGTGTGTTCATGAGCGTGAGTGTCAGCGGATCACAATCATGGAGGCGCCGGTTATTACTCTATCTGATAGCGACAAAGTATGCCAGTAGTATACCCAGGGTATTCTTGCACTTGAGATTTTCCAGGACTTTCTTGCACCTCGCCATCTTGGGCGGGCCAAACCCAAGGGTGGGACATTCTTGCACCTCGCCATCTTGGGCGGGCCTAACCCAGTGAGACATTCTTGCACCTCGCCATCTTGGGCGGTTGTAACCCAACCTAACCCAGTGGGACATTCTTGCACCTCGCCATCTTGGGCGGTTGTAACCCAACCTAACCCAGTGGGACATTCTTGCACCTCGCCATCTTGGGCGGTTAAACCCAACCTTACCCAGGTGGGACATTCTAACCCAGGTGGGACATTCGGACTACCGTAAGGAACCTAAGCAGGTCTGTACTTGACCGCCGAGAGGGACCGTACCGCGCCGCGAGTGCCGCACCGGGAGTGCCGTCAGTGAACGCGTTTGAATTTTCGCGCCGCGTTTGAGTTTTGCCGCGCGAGTTCCGGACGAGCCAATAGCGGCTGCCGAGCCGGGTCTCCGTCACTCCCAGCCACTGAGCGCCGCGCCAACTGCGCACAGCGCCGCGCGCCATCTAGTGGCACCGATGGAAGAACGTCGCCAACTGGGTTTCTAGTGGGGAAAGGTCTTTGACATCAACAAGTGGGTCACCTTGGTGCCGGCGCACAGTGGTCCCAAACGCCAAAAACGCGGCCAAAACCCTCCTTTTAGAACGCAATATTCGCGAATTACGCCTATGAGGTCCGAAAGACAAAGGTTCCGGGTACACAATCCCACATTTTTTATTTCAATTATAATGGGGTAAAGTAGAGAACAATGGCCTTGAAATGAGGCCTTCCCCGGCGCCGGTTTTGGTGCCAGAAACCAGCTCCGTTTTTTTTTTTACGTTTCCCTCTGAATCCTTGCTAACCATGATCAATTATTCAATGTTCGGCCTTCGTTTTACTTGACTGTTCGTCCTCAATTCAATTAAACGCATACAAACGCCAAAAATTAGACGCATCTTAGCGGCGTTTTAGTTGAGGCCACCACGATGTTATTTTTAAATATAAAACGAAGTAGTATGAGTTGAGCTTTCGCTCATGGCTCAAAAGTTTACTTAGATAAAACTATATTCGTTTGAACAAGCGTCAAAATGCGAAACAATGCGGTTTTCTTTTAAATACCTAACGATCTTAAATATAACTCCTAACCTCCAAAGTGGAAATGTCTTGTTTTTACCTCTTCCGAATGTTTTCTAAACAATATGAGGTCGTCTAAGGGTGGATAGAGCCGGGGGCTTACCAAAGTTCGAGTGGTGCGTGCGCCTATAGCCACAGATGAAAAATATTAGTATTATAACTTGTGAGTTCTGTTACGAACTGAAGTCCTCTTACTGCTTCAGTTTCTCTTTGAATATGGACTCAAAAAAGAACAAACAAGAAAAACTATAAGCAGATTCTTCCTATTTGACCTGAAAAATGTCAAATCTCTAATAAAACCCACTTTTAGAAAGGTTTTTGAAAATATCCCCCTTTTTTGCGCCCCTTGTGATTTTCAAAACAGAAAAAAACTGCAGATTCGCAGTCAGCGCCTCTTTCAACCTTCAAAAGTGCCAAACATTGCCTCTTACGGCTCACGGCACTCCATTGAATTAGTTTTGGCCGCATTTGTGACGATCGGGACGACTGTGCGGTTGTAACCCAACCTTACCCAGGTGGGACATTCTAACCTAGGTGGGACATTCGGACTACCGTAAGGAACCTAAGCAGGTCTGTACTTGACCGCCGAGAGGGACCGTACCGCGCCGCGAGTGCCGCACCGGGAGTTGTTAGATTTAAAGTCTGCCCCTCACTTCCTTGGGCACTTGACCATCATCGGGTTCAGTGGGGTGCGTTCGGTTTCGGGTTAATGAATAGACACAGTCGTCTCTACATTAATCCCCGTTCCTTTTTATTGGTTATTCCTAGATGTACAATCCTTACACACACATGATCAAACCTAACCTAATCATCCCCAATCCTAATCCTACACCTCACACCTATCGTACTCTTAATCCTAAATCATCGATTAATCCTAAACCCCTAAATACCCGGCAGCACCATCACAGATTATCCTGACTCACCTTGGCGTACGCTGTTAGGTTTTATCCACATCCCATCGGCTGTTCACACACTTTTTCACCAATTCGATCAATCAATCCCGATCACACTCCACCGTTCCCCCGCACCACCTCACTCACACCTTTCTTCCCTTTCCGGCCAGCTACCTTTCCTTTCCTTCTTCTTCCTCCTAGCCTCGGTGGTCTGGTCAGGAGGTGCTGCGCTCCAGCGGCTGGTCGCGGAACCCGTCCGTCGCCCCGCGCACGATGTCATATGACACCCCCAGTCAGCTGTGGGGCCGGCGCGCCGCTGGACGCGCTAACAGAGTGCCGTCAGTGAACGCGTTTGAATTTTCGCGCCGCGTTTGAGTTTTGCCGCGCGAGTTCCGGACGAGCCAATAGCGGCTGCCGAGCCGGGTCTCCGTCACTCCCAGCCACTGAGCGCCGCGCCAACTGCGCACAGCGCCGCGCGCCATCTAGTGGCAGCGATGGAAGAACGTCGCCAACTGGGTTTCTAGTGGGGAAAGGTCTTTGACATCAACAAGTGGGTCACCTTGGTGCCTGCGGCAGCATGAGGCTCCCACCACGACGTCGACGTCGACCTTGCCGCGCTGCAGGGAACCCCTGCACTCAGCGCGAGTTTAAATTATTTGATCTAATTCAAAATTAGCGCGTGGAAGTGGCGGGCTCCCCTTCCGCTCAGCGCCTCCTTCCTGCCTCGCGCCGCCGGAAACGTGTGGTGCGGATGGAAGCTTCCATTCGGTCTCCAGCGTCCTCGGCGTGTGTGTGTTGTAGGCTCTATCTTCTCTCTTGTTGGATCCATGATGTCGGATTCTGATGTTGATGTGGTGAACATCACTGGGGATACTGTCTCCTTAGACGTCTCGGGAGCCCTTATGGAGGATCTCAGTGATGAGAACCTCTTCGAAGGTGTGGTGAGTACATGAAAATGTTTGTGAGTGTTGCCGTCAAGGCCATGTTGCCGCGGCCAGCCATCAGCACGCCAAGTCCTTTGTTGCCCTGTTCATCTGAACTGGAGCATTTATGTTATGTCCGCGCTGTGATTTACACATCGAAATCCTATTTTCGACGTGAAATGAGCGCTGTGTGTCGATGGCGGTCCGGCCGCCGGCCGTCCTAACCTAGTTGGCGCAAGGCTGCGTCATTGAATATCACCTCACATCTCATCCATTTTACGTTTCAGAATTAGCTTTTCCGACTTAATTATCGATGGCTAAGTACAGTGTGCACTGGTAAAACTAAGGCGTAGTATTACGCCCTTCGTGAAGCGTACAGTTTGTACGCCCTTCTTGAAGCGTACAAGAGCTTTTGCGCTCCTTTCCTCCTATCTAAATGCATAGGGGAATTTCCTTGAAGCGTAGTTGTACGCTTCAAAAAGGGCGTAGAGTCTTCAAGCGTAGTTGTATGCTTGAATGAAGCGTAGAACTACGCTTTAGTTTTACCAGTGTGACTTAGTGGATCGATACAAAGTGAGTATGTTCCGATTTAAGCATGGTTTGTCGGCTTTTTCGTCGTCAGGTATATTCCCCCTGACTTACTCTGTGTATGTTCTATTCTGCCTTGCGCTTGAAAAACTTGTTGTTTTTCGTGAATGTTTACATTTCGTTCTTTCGTCTATCATTCTCGTGCTCGTGAGATCTTTGCTTAAAAAAGGCTTAATGCTTTATCTTGCACTCACAACTTGCCTAGTGCTTGGCGTGATGTCTCTCTCGCACCCTTAGTCATGTTTCTACAGCAAGATCAGCTGTTGGTGCAGATGCCACTAAGGGTCTTTATTGAGTGAGTCATGTGTACAGAGGAAAAAACTCCTTAATGCAGAATTGTTTATGATTAAGAATTGAACCTGAGGTAATCGCACTGTATTGATGTTGTTATGTTCTCGTAAAAACTTAGCAACAGAATACGTTGTGACTATCTTTTTTTAAAAAAGAAACGTTTCTCATTTATCGTGTCTTTTTTTTTATTTGGTGAATAAAAATAAGCAAGAAGATAAGTGAGGAAGGTTAGTCACTTATAAAAATCCTGTACACCCTACTAACTTGTTTTTGTGTGTTTTCAGCCGAGATGTTCTACACCTGTGAGTCTCCATGATCTGCATGGAATGGCTCGTCTGCAGGGGTCACCCATTCATTCGCTCACTCCTCCATCTTCACCTTTAGCAGCAGAGGAGATGGAGATTGAATGGACTGGAGTTGGAGAACTTCCTTCATCGAGGAGAACGCTTTCAATGCCATGCAGGTGAGAACACTAAATGTAAAATGAATAATTTATGTTGTTTTTTTTCTGGGTTTATTAAAAAGTAAAATATTTTTTCCAGGGGCTTTTCAATTTGTCTTTCGCTGATGATAATGCAGTTGACCTGGAACTAGAGCAGCCTCAACCTTTTGGCGATGACGCAGTGGATCTGCAACTAGTGCAGCCTCAACAGGCTCTTGATAAGCAACCAGATGGGAGCTCTACTAGTGTAAGTTTCTAGTTTCATCAGTTCGTCTTTGGTTTAGTATGAGACATAGATGTCTAACTTATTTTCCCCTTACAGGACTCCGAAGACGGATCCGTTGCCCAACCCTCCTTTGCCCACCAACCCACTCCACCCCCTTCTCCATTCCACAACCCTCTCCCACGCATCAACCCTCTCCATCCCCTCCTTGTGTGTTAAGCCGACTAGGACCTCATCCCTCTCATAACCTTCCCCCAACCCCTCCCCGTCCACTCATGTCCATCCCTATGAGACCAGCATTCTTTAACCCCCAATGGGAAACGAGGCCTCCACGCCCACATTTCCCCGGCTTCGAAGCCCGAGTGCGCAGTAGTCAACCCCTCCATCATGCTGCTCATCCATCTGATGGACTCTCCCCTGGACCCCGCCGAGGAGGCCATCATTCGGGACCCCGCCGAGGTGTTCCTCACAGGTTCATGGTAGCCGGAGTGTGTACACGCGACGTCTTTCTGATGTCTCGTAGGGGAAGGGGTGGAAGGCGTCCCCGTGCGACACGAGCTGTTCGGCGTGGTAGGAGAGCTTGCTGCACCGACCCCAAGGCACCATGGGAACGTCGTGGAGGACCACCGCCTCCACCCCCAACTGGTGGTGTAGCGGCTGTTGTGTGTGAGTAGCTTCTGCATGATTTCATTTTGATTTTCTTTTAATTAATAATTTTTTCAAGTCAGCCTTTAGATACCAAAACTGTCAGGTAATTTGGATGTTTTCATCATCAAGTTGACAAAATTTCATTGTATCTAATTTAATTCTTGTTACAATAATTTTGATGTGCTGGTCTTACTTAATTGTCACTCAACTAACTGAAGTTATATTTTTGTGTTGACTTTATTAACTGTCACTTATATTCACTTAGATGAAGCTCTTCTTCATCTAATCATTTTCTGTTATTGGCTGAGCGATTAGCGAAGCCAGTTACTCCAGTGGGGTTGAAAAGTTTTGTCTGTCTGTCTGTCTGATTGTTTGTCTGTGTGTCCGCACTACTCCTCCCAAACGGCTCGGCCGATCGAGACGAGATTTTGCAGGGTTGTTAGGTATATCCTTAGCTCGCCACACGCCGAAATTCAGCTCTCTATCTCAAATAATTTAGTCGTACCAACGAAAAAACACTAAAAAAACGGCAGAAAAAGTGCAACTTTTCAGTGACTTTATATTTAAGAGACATTTTTACATGATTTCGTATGTTTTTGAAGGTGCTGATGACGAAAATGAAATCAATTTCGACCCCTGACCAAACTTTTACCAGCGAATTGGCTACCTCGGCCCGAATTTACTAACATAATCAACTTTGACCCTTCATCTTGAAAAAAGGGGGTCGACCGACTAAAAAATTTTATTGCAGATTTCGATAGGTCTCGGCAAGACCTTTTCAAAGAGGGGTCGGAAGGGGGGTCTCGGAGCCCGACTTCATTAGTTAGCCGAATCAGGATCTTGAAAAACGGGGATCGACCGAATAAAAATTTTTATTGCAGATTTCGATAGGCCTCGGTAAGACCTTTTCAAAGAGGGGTCGGAAGGGGGGTCTAGGAGCCCGACTTCATCAGTTGGCCGAATCAGGGTCTTGAAAAAAAGGGGATCGACCGACTAAAAAATTTTATTGTAGATTTCGATAGGTCTCGGCAAGACCTTTTTAAAGAGGGGTCGGAAGGGGGGTCTGTGAGCCCGCCTTCATGTATTGTGAAAATTGGTGCAACGGCCATGTTTTGCACATTAACTTTGGCACAGTGGGAACACAAGAGCGGGCCTCAGTCCTGATGTTACATCAATAAGTTTGCGTGTTACCTCCACGGGGTGTAAGGTGCGAGGACCGACGGCCCGAGAGACAGCCTCCGATTGGGCCAAGCCAAGGTCTGGTGCGAGGGCCGAAGAAGGCCCGAACTGAATTGCCGGCGCAGCGAAGCGGAGCTGCCTACTCGGTTCGACGGAAGGGCGCGCCCTAGCTTGTATACCGTGAAACGGGGTAATTTCGGGCACCCGGGGTAATTTCGGGCATCTCTGCCCGAAAGCATTGCGATGATGCTGCCGTCTAGCGGCGACCTCGGAGGCTTGTCCCGTTGCGCGCATCGCATTCGCCACACTTAAAACCGTCGGATCATTTCTCTGGAGACCAAACCAGATCCAATCTTTTCGACATACAGTGATTTTCGTATTTTACACTTTTCACCTAAATTTAGGGTATGCGTAAAAACATTGACTGGCAAGCCAAACCTGTTCACAAACGGTGCATAAGGTATTTTTTTTTCGATTTGGACATGTTTTGAGCATGCTGTGTCAAATTTTCAATCACCTGCGGCACATAGTATGGTAAATAGGGGCGCAAAACTAAAAAATTGTTACTCTTAGGGGTACTTTCGGGCACTGAAATGGCATGCAAGGGCAAGCAGGGTTGTTCTGAACACTTTGAATTTCGCAGGGCTAGAGTGGTGTAAGCTCCTTCCAGCTCTTCAGAGCTCTTCTGAAAGATGGAGCTAATTCATTAACAAAGATAATTCTTAACTGCCGCAGCAGTCGCTTTGTGGAACTTTGACTATCATGAAAATGGGCCAAGGCTACATCTGTACTTCTTATGTGTAGTATGTACACATCCTATCTTAGTGTCAATGATTGGTTCGTGACTAAAATTTTATCATGTTTACCGGGACTTTGACTTTGAGAACGGCCGCATGGCTTGCCGGGTTGCTACGAAATGCAGAGTTTTCTTGAAAGCCCCTGTATCTTCCCAATTGTGCATAAGACTTGTACGTCAGTTTCAAGAGGAAGATCCACGACTCATCTTCGCGTAATATAGTGTGGCCCGAGTTGTATCATTATCAAAAACAAAAAAGGATAAAGGTTCAAGGTTAGACGTTCAACAAGAAGCGTCCTAAATAGCTTCACCCCACTCTCTCAAACATCAAAGTATTTGTTCCAATCATGACTTCAAATTATGTATAAATGACCACCCCTACCATCCCTCCACATCTACATCGTTAAGAATTTCACATTTTATCACATAAGCTCAAAAGAAAGAGAAAATTATTGACTTTGAGACCAAAATCAGAACGACAAGTCGTTTTTCCCTTGGGTGCCCGAAATTACCCTAAAACACGGGGTAATTTCGGGCACTGCTTTGGGCTCTCCACTGTAAAAACGGTGAGGCGTAAATATCTAGAATTGGCGTCAAATTGAAGCTAAAGGTGCGTAGATGATTAATTTTAACCCTCAGGTCCATGGCAACACCACAAACTTCACAATTTTAAAAACACCTCTCAAAAGTGCCCGAAATTACCCCGTTTCACGGTACCATTTATCACGTAGTGCACTACTCATTGCCCCAATGAACCCCTAGAACAGCTTGCCGAAGGCAAGCAGGAAGCGCCGCAGGCCAAGGTAGGTGTAACGCCAGGCGTGGATTGTCGAAACTGGCGCAGCATCGCGAAGCCTGTTACGACAAGACACGGTCTGGCGTAAACCTACCTTCTATTTTAGTGACATTTTTACATAGTTTCGTATGTTTTTGAAGGTGGTGATTACGAAAATGGAATCAATTTCGACCCCTGACCAGAGTTTTGACTGCGAATTGGCTACCTCGGCCCGAATTTACTAACATAATCAACTTCGACCCTTCATCTTGAAATAAGGAGGTCGACCGACTAAATATTTTTATTGCAGATTTCGACAGGTCTCGGCAAGACCTTTTCAAAGAGGGGTTGGAAGGGGGGTCAAGGAGCCCGACTTCATCAGTTGGCCGAATCAGGATCTTGAAAACAGGGGATCGACCGACAAAAATTTTTTATTGCAGATTTCCATAGGTCTCGGCAAGACCTTTTCAAAGAGGGGTCGGAAGGGGGGTCTGAGAGCCCGCCTTCATGAATTGTGAAAATTGGAGCAACGGCCATGTTTTGCACATTAACTTTGGCACAGTGGGAACACAAGAGCGGGCCTCAGTCCTGATGTTACATCAGTAAGTTTGCGCTTTACCTCCCCGGGGTGTGAGGTGCGAGGACCGAAGGCCCGAGAGACGGCCTCCGATTGGGCCAAGCCAGGTCTGGTGCGAGGGCCGAAGAAGGCCCGAGAAGAATCCGCCGGCAGGCCAAGCTGGTATCGGCCCCTGTCGAACTGAATTGCCGGCGCAGCGAAGCGGAGCTGCCTACTCCGTTCGACGGAAGGTCGGGCCCTAGCTTGTATACTTTGACCATTCATTACGTAGTGCACTACTCATTGCCTCAATGAACCCTTAAAACAGCTTGCCGAAGGCAAGCAGGAAGCGCCGCAGGCCAAGGTAGGTGTAACGCCAGGCGTGGATTGTCGTAACTGGCGCAGCATCGCGAAGGCTGTTACGACAAGACACGGTCTGGCGTAAACCTACCTTGTTTAACTCACCATAAGTTTGTTTTTGTGGTGGTGTAAATAGTTGTTTCATTATGTTAACTTTGCTAACTTCGTTTCTTGACTCTGAAAAGGTTCAATCAAAAAGGGGCTCGCAGAACTTTGGATATTGATTTGCTAGCTTAATTTCATTTAGGGGAAGGTATATGAAAAGGAATCTTACTTAAATTAGTCCATTTGAAAGATCTTAACATTGGTTTCACATAATATTGTGTGTGGGACTTGTCATACTTTCATTGGAGCTCTGTTCCAATTTCTCAGCATTTGTGTTAACAATAATTCCTTTAATTCCTGCTCAGACCAATTTTTGTTCTGCTGCCTGCCCAGTTTGAATATAGTAATTTTTATGTTGGTGTCAGAAAACACTGCAGCTAACAAAGGTTTCACTGTAAATTCCCAAGGCAGCTGATCAAGTCCTGTCGATATTTTGGGCATGGACAAGTCACTTATACCATGTGACAAACAATAATCCTTTAAAGAGTGGAGGCAGCACCAAAGATCTCTTGGGTTGGGTTTTTGATAATATCTGGGTTTTGTGACAAGATAGAAAATATACCTTCCTTGGTCTCGCAGTACTGCCACTGATCCAGGTTTCTTTTTCAAATTTCTCAAGTACTTTTGTCTGCCAAACCGGTCACGGAAAAGTTTTGCTATTCCCACCCTCATGTGAAAATCTGCTGAGACTGCATGGACCAAATTTCTCTGTGCACTGTAAACCACCAGTAACCACTTTTAAAATAGCGCCTCGAACAACCACTTTTGCATGCTGGAGTAAATGTCGGCGTTTCCTTGAGTAAACGCCAGTAACCACTTTTTAGGCAAAGGCACGCAACTTGCGTGGGAGGTCGTATCTAGCCCAGACCGGGCCGAGTAGACTATTTGTTTTTCTCGAGGAAATACTAAGCGTCCCCCTCTGTCCCCCGCCTCCCCTTGCCGCTGTTCGTGAGCACTTCGGCTTCCGTTCGGCTTTCCGATCGGCTGCCTCCCCCCTCCTAGTGCTTACTCCGGGGGCGCGATTCAGGCCCGAGCCACTCGGGTCATGTGCAATGCGCGCAGCATCGCTTCCTAACAAGTCTCGTGGTCTCGGGGTACGCATACGCGTTCCGGAGTGGAGGGTCAGGTGTTCGCCACCTGCCGCCCGGGAGGTGGCAAAATAAATTTGCCAATTCAAAATCTGGAACAAAAAGAAACAAGCCAAAGTAAGAATAAAAGAAAACCCTTATCAAAATTACAAGAAACAGTCTAATTTTGACTTTAAATTACCATCAGATTTTTCCAAAGATTCGTCTGGGTCCACCTTTCTACACCTGTCACACCAAAATTGTCCAACTGTGAGAATTGGAACCCGTTCCACATCAACTTCTTTGATTTTCCGCAAAGTCTTGTAAATATCCTGACCATGCAAATCATATGGATTGCAGCAAACTGCATGAGACGGAAAGTTAAAAGAGTTTTGGCTTCACATTTTTTTTTTTATGAAAAAAGAAAGACGCTTTGTTATAATCTGGGAAAGGCTTGGTTATGAAACATACCTTTATTGCTTTCAGATGTTGGAATTACAGAGGAGCTTCTCGTTCTCTTCGGAATCTCAATGGAGCTGCAGTCTAATCCTGAAAGAGTTGCGTTTATGTACACATTTAATTTTATGTTTAACCGTATAGTGCAAGCAGAAAGTTACCTTTAATGAGACTTTCTGGTGTGCTTTCATCCTTACTGTGACTGGTACTGGGTCCCCCAATGTCTCCTATAAATTGTAAGTCAACATAAAATAACAGTTCAATTTATTATTTGGCTTCCTTTCTCACTATGAAGTACTTTACCTGTGACTTTAACTGGCTTGTATTTCCTACAAGAGTCACACCACAAATGGCCAAGCACTAGTTTAGGATTGCTTGCCACATTCGCAGCTGTAATTTTCCTTAGGTTGTCACAAACTTGTTGATCGGGCTTATGTCTCTTATAAGGATTGGAGCAGACTGTTCACAAAGAGGCATCGGCTATTACATGACAATGTAGTTACAAAAAGTGACATAACAATATAAAATTTAAAATCTAACCTTCAACAGTTTCTTCTTTTTTGGAGTGGGTAGGTTGTTGATCTCCAGCAGGGCCTTTCTTGGAGTGGGTAGGTTGTTGATATTCAGCAGAGGCTTTCTTGGAGTGGGTGGGTTGTTGATCTCTAGAAGGGGCTTTCCACTTCCGACAGTTGTCGCACCATAACAAACCAATGTTAAGTTGTGGATTCTTATGAACGTCAGCAGCACTAATTTTCCTCAGGTTTTTTGTAATGTTTTTCTTATGCAAATTGAAAGGGTTGCAGCAGATTTCCTCGTCAGAATCTGGAAATACGTTAGGTTAGGTTTCCGGCCCCGAAGGCAGGAACTGAAAATTAGTCAAATAAAACACAGATTTCTCCCCAAATTAATCCCAAAACACACCTGAGTCCCCCATGCTGCGGATGACAACCACAGTCGTACAAGAACCGAGTGGTAAAAGAATCTCAGCTCCACGAAGTCCTAGGCTAAGACAGCGACGCGTGCGACACAATGTAAACAAAGGGGGTACGGTACGGCTACCGGCAGAATGCAGGCAGGGGTTGATGATGGGAGAGGGAGGGGGAGGTGGTGAAGAGAAGACCAGAAGGACCAGGGGCAGTGGAGTCAGGGAGAGGGAAGCGGCTGGCCCAGCGAACGCACGGAGCGCGGAGTGCCTTTGTTTGCGGCGGCAGCGGCTTGCGTCAGGGGCGAGATAGGCCACCAGTCGGACACGCATGTGTTGCGGTACGGCTTGGCCTACCCGGCAGGCGCTAAAAGGGCACGCTGGGGAACACCAGCCGGCGAAAAAAACCAGCGTCACTGGAACTCACCGCCTAATGCCTCAGAATGAAAAGCCCAGCAAAATCGCACAACTTTTAGGCCAAAAAAAAATTGCCTGACTTTGAAGTGGAATATCTCCGGAACGGTTCGTCGGAAAAAATCTGGTGTTGTGATTTTTAGATTCAGCGGACCTTTCTACGTAAGATAAGACCAGTTTCAAAAAGATCGGGTACTTTTAACTGCAAAATCCCAACCAAGATTTGGAACTTTTTATGTAATTTTTTGAGAAAAAGTGAGTTTTTTCCATGAAAAAATTATTTTAGGTCAAATCTGACGGCACGATCGTGTTCCCCGTTTAATTTTGAAGCTAGAACCCGAATCTGAAACCAATCGGACAAAAAGTCCCTGAGATATAAAAAAA
Organism: Stenchaetothrips biformis; assembly: GCA_030522485.1. Classification (NCBI taxonomy): domain Eukaryota; kingdom Metazoa; phylum Arthropoda; class Insecta; order Thysanoptera; family Thripidae; genus Stenchaetothrips; species Stenchaetothrips biformis. The sequence goes on along the minus strand of CM060095.1, from coordinate 5,048,701 downwards.
TACCCCAAATAAGTGTAAAAATACCCAAAAAAACTTAAAATCCCCATATCTCCCAGAAATTTTTTTTTTTTGAGGTCTGAAATTTTGGCCATGAACTCCCACCATGGGGGACTACTAACCACGAAAGAATCAGCGAAATCCAAGGGGGTCGTTGTAAGGTCCTGCTTTTCCTAAATAATCCTGCTCAAAGGCAGGGAGGAGGAGGGGAGATGAAGCGAGCGCGCTTGGGCCCGTCCGAGGCGTGCACGGGTTGTGCCGAGCGGAGCAGGGCCGAGCCGAGCCGAGCGCCGAGCCGAAGCCGAGCCGAGCGCGACCCGAGCGGCTCGGGCCGAGCCGAACGCCACCCGGCGAGCAGCCCGACAGTCCAACTGCCGTTTGGCGTAATAAACAAATCAATCTAGGAGTTATTTTGACGTGCCGCGTTAATAACATAGGCCTATACTGTGTGGAAAAGTACGAGGAACACGCCTGTGCAAACGGTTTGATCGTAGGACGTCTAGTTTAGGTTTCCATAGCCCTCCATTCCGCTCGGGCAGGGAGGAGCGGAATGGAGGGCTATGGAAACCTAAACTAGACGTCCTACGATCAAACCGTTTGCACAGGCGTGTTCCTCGTACTTTTCCACACAGTATAGGCCTATGTTATTAACGCGGCACGTCAAAATAACTCCTAGATTGATTTGTTTATTACGCCAAACGGCAGTTGGACTGTCGGGCTGCTGGGTCATTCCATGTGAAATCGACAAGGTTCAAATCGACCAGTGCTCCGATTTTGATGAAACTTGCAGCGATTGTTGGTCTTATGGTCCCATTGAAGTTGCCAAAATATTTTGGTCGAAATGTCAAAGGGGTCTGAGTAGTGCACGATTCAATTTTTTTCACTTTTTGTGAATGGGTATCCGTTTTTTGCGAATATCTCCGGAACTATTCGTCGTACGACAAAAATGAGTACACCGTTGGAAAGAGGAGAAAAAACTGAATAAAATCAAAAAACAATTTTTTTTTTTTGAGAAAAAAAATTTTCTCTTTTACTAAACTCAAACTTTCAAAGTTATGTTTGAAACTGTTCCCCTTCATCAAAATTGACATGCTATGGCTCAAAAAGTAGCTTAACCCTTCCCCTAAACGAAAATGTCAATCATACAAAGTACTTTTTTTCGTTTGGGAGAACGAGCGATTTCCGTGGACCTCTGCACTGGATCCGGGCCTACCCTCTGCCTGAACGGTGCACAACGGCCCGGCGCTGTGGCACCGCGGTGTCCTGCCACCCACCCCCATCCCTTTCCGCAGTTCCCAGAGCAGAAGTAGGGGCGCCTGGAGGGTAGGCCGCACCCCGCACGCCGCCCCGGGCTCCCAGGGTCACCGCCCAGCAGGTAGGCAACCCTTCCTAGTCACCCCGAGCCTTGCTTCGTGGCGCAGCCGAAGTGCAGCCGAAGTTGATGCGAAAACGGCATTCCCCCCGACGGTGCTGCCAGTGTTTGGGCTGCGGCGACAAGACGAAGTTGTTGTTGTTCCTTTGTCTTGGTTTGTTTACTTTCTGCACCGACTACTTGTTGGAGTAAATATTTTTTGAGCATTGACTTTGAGTCGATTTTATGCCCTGAAAAGGTCCGTTTTTCTTGTTTACGAGTTCTTTCTCTTTTTTTAAAAAAATCTGATATTATAGGATTGTGCTTTGGTTTGATGACGCTTCTTGTTTTATTTTGAGGTTTGGTTTCTTTGTGGTTCAGGTTCCCCCTACACAATGGGCCGAGCAGACACCAAGAAGTGCTTCCTGAGAAAGGTACAACATCTTCCTGATGTTGGTGCCTGCTCTGGGGATTTCACTGCAAGAGCCAGCCTATCTCCAGAAAGGATTCGTTTGCTCAAGATCAGAAGTGGCTGCAGGAAGAGTTTGCAGTATGTTTGTGATGGACATTTCACTAAGTTCATTCACCGCTTTGAAGCACACCAGAAAAACTGCTGTCTTCATCAGTCAACATCTGTTCATGATGGCCCTCCAGCCAAAAAGAAAAAAACTGGCACTCCTCAATTGCATGTTATTACACTCCAAATGCGGGACAGTGCCAAAACTATTGGACTTGCTTTGGTGCCCGGCAAGAAAGTGTGTGTCAAGTGCAAGATTGACCTGAACGCTAAAATCAAAGCTGCTGCAAAATCTGCCGCAGAAAAGGCTGCTCAAGAATCTTCAAGCAACGCTCCTGACCCGGCTTCAATTTCCAATCCTCCTATATTTTCGTCACCTAGTGTAGGGTCAACTTTGGTCCCCAGTGATATTACAACTCCCACTGTACCTGCTGATGGAAAGGCTTCTCAAGAAGAGTTTTTTCAGGAGAGTATTGATGGATTAAATACTTGGCTGTCCTCTCTTGGATTCTCTCCTGTTAATGAAAGGAAATTAAAGACTCAGAAGAGCTATGGGCGTAAAGTTATGAAGAAAATAAGAGCAGCGCTGACAAAATTTTCTGATCAACAACTAACTGAGGACGAAGATGCAGCATACTTCAGAGAAATAATAGGCCAACTACAGCAATTTATTGATTGTCATCCCCAGCCCGATAAAAAATTATTAGCTTTATCAGTTGTACCAAAAAGTTGGAGCATTTCCAGGATTGAAAGCACATTTGGGGTATCCAACTACATGGCGAGGAAAAGCCGTCTACTAGTGCAAGACAAGGGTATTCTGTGTGGCCCGGGTCCTAAAGTGGGACGCAAACTTTCACCTGAGACAGTGGCGCTGATCACCAAATTCTACTACAGGGACGATGTGAGTCGGCCTCTCCCTGGAGCCAAAGATGTACTGAGTGTTTTAGTGGACGGGAAGAGAGTGAAGAAAACTAAAAGACTAGTGCTGTCTACTCTCAGTTGCTTGCATCAAAAGTACAAAAAAGAACACCCTGATCACAAAGTCTCTTTAGCTAAATTTTGTGAACTGAGACCAAAAGAGTGTGTATTAGCTGGTAGTGCCGGGACTCATGTGATTTGTGTATGCACCTATCATCAGAATCCAGAACTTATGTTTGAAGCGGGAAATCTAAGTGAAGCTGGATTAGAAAATATAAAAGCGTGCAAAAAGTTGCTTTTATGCTCAGAGCCTAGTGAAGACTGTTTTTTTCGAAGATGTAATGACTGTTGTGATTCCACTGTTTTACAGGAAAAATTGGAAGTTTATTTTGACTCAGAAATGATTTCCACTGTGGTTTACAACCAGTGGGAGTCCACAGACCGGGCAAATATTGTAACTTTAAGTAAATCTACTGATGATTTTATTTCTGAGTTTATATCGCAGATTGAAAGTCTCATACCCCATGATTTTATTAGCAAAGTGCAAGCAAATTTCTATAAGGAATCAATTGAAAATTTAAAAGATGGTGAAGTTGTTGTTAATGTTGACTTTGCAGAAAATTTCTCCTTTGTTGTACAAAATAGCTCCCAGGGGTGGTACTTTAATAATAAACAGGCGACATTGCATCCCTGTTTGATTTATTATAAAGATGCAGAGGGCAAAGTATGCCACTCAGCATTTGTTTTGATATCAGATCACTTGGACCATAGTACTGCTGCAGTGCATACATTTCAGAAAAAATTGATCCGTCATATAACTGAGGACCTCAAGATAAAGCTGGCTAAAGTCAAATATTTTTCAGACGGTTGTGCTGCTCAGTACAAAAATAAAAAAGCTGCCGCCAATGTATGGTTTCATGAAAGGGATTTCGGAGTACCTGCAAAATGGCACTTTTATGCTACGAGCCATGGAAAAACTGCCTGTGATGGTGTGGGCGGCATGATCAAACATACTACAATGTTGCATTGCCTACGCTTAACAGCAAAAGACCCACAAATTACAATTGCCTATGATTTCTATGATTGGGTGTCTAAAAACATTCAAGGAGTGACTGCTAAATGGGTTCCGAAAGAAGAAGTTATTGAAAATGAAAAGGCTTTACTTGTGAGATTTGAGACAGCTTTTGACATTGATGGAATCAAATCCCACCATGCTATAATTCCTAGAGTGCCATCAAAGGATATCTTACTTAAGTTGTATTCACAAGATACAAAGTTTAATATTAAGAAGATATGTACCAAAGAATTTGAACTAGACTATAGTGAGGTAAAAGGATTTGTAACATTTACAGAAGATGAAAATTCCTGGGAGCTAGGCTGCGTATCTGAATTCCATGAAGAGGATGAAAACTTTTCGGTTGAAGTTATGGAAGCTACTGGACAACCAAGAAGTTACAAGTTTACTGATATTGTTATAGTTGTTAGTCTACATGACATTGTTAGTCTAGTTAATCCGTACTTTCAAGCCAAAGGGACAATTGTGAAACTTCGAGTAAGTGATGCTAAAGCAGCAGATGTAAAATTAAAATCTAGGAAAAAAAATATGTTTTGAAGCAAGGTATAACTTGCAGCTACAGTTATACTACTTTAAAGGTTCAGAGGAAGGTCAGATAATTTTTATGTATAAAAACAACTTTGAATAAACACCCAGCATTTTAAAATTTGTGTTCGATTGAAATTTCCTAACAATTTGAAAGAAATCTCAGTCTGGTAACAAACATTTGACAATGTGCAACACAAACTCTCGCCTATGGCCATACTGAAAATTTGAAGGTCAAGAAGGAGATGGAGTAGGGGGAGGGGACAGGGGAAGAGAGGTAGTCACGTAGGATGAGTTGCCTACCTGCTGGGCGGTGACCCTGGGAGCCCGGGGCGGCGTGCGGGGTGCGGCCTACCCTCCAGGCGCCCCTACTTCTGCTCTGGGAACTGCGGAAAGGGATGGGGGTGGGTGGCAGGACACCGCGGTGCCACAGCGCCGGGCCGTTGTGCACCGTTCAGGCAGAGGGTAGGCCCGGATCCAGTGCAGAGGTCCACGGAAATCGCTCGTTCTCCCAAACGAAAAAAAGTACTTTGTATGATTGACATTTTCGTTTAGGGGAAGGGTTAAGCTACTTTTTGAGCCATAGCATGTCAATTTTGATGAAGGGGAACAGTTTCAAACATAACTTTGAAAGTTTGAGTTTAGTAAAAGAGAAAATTTTTTTTCTCAAAAAAAAAAAATTGTTTTTTGATTTTATTCAGTTTTTTCTCCTCTTTCCAACGGTGTACTCATTTTTGTCGTACGACGAATAGTTCCGGAGATATTCGCAAAAAACGGATACCCATTCACAAAAAGTGAAAAAAATTGAATCGTGCACTACTCAGACCCCTTTGACATTTCGACCAAAATATTTTGGCAACTTCAATGGGACCATAAGACCAACAATCGCTGCAAGTTTCATCAAAATCGGAGCACTGGTCGATTTGAACCTTGTCGATTTCACATGGAATGACCCTGCTCGCCGGGTGGCGTTCGGCTCGGCCCGAGCCGCTCGGGTCGCGCTCGGCTCGGCTTCGGCTCGGCGCTCGGCTCGGCTCGGCCCTGCTCCGCTCGGCACAACCCGTGCACGCCTCGGACGGGCCCAAGCGCGCTCGCTTCATCTCCCCTCCTCCTCCCTGTCAAAGGTATTTCTGGGGGAACCTCGTTGGAATGAGTGGTGCTTTGAACATCCCGGGGCCCAGGGAGGTTCCGTCCCTAAGAGAGATTCTACCCTCTTACAAAACAGTTCTTTTTGATACTATGCCTACATTGACTGGGAATAAAGCAGCCCAACGTTCGGGTAAGCCAAAAATTTGCCTTTTTTAACAATGAACAGAATAAGGTTTAATTCTAATGAACTGTCATGGGCAGGTACAAAACTTCCAATAGTATATGATGGAGAAGAAGAATATCTGAGTGCTTCCGACTATGAGCGGGTGTTTGGATTCCCTCCCAGCTACACTGATTGCGGCCTTCCCGAATCTGCCAGGGTCAAATTAATAGGAAGAAGTTGGGATGTACATACTGTGCGTGCAATCATGGAACCCTTGAGGGAATTATTCAGAGTTCTGAAGTGAATTGTGACAATTACCATCAAATGTAGCTACATCCCTCATTCTAAATTCATTATGTACATAGTAACATGGCCTTCAAATATATGAACATTCACATCTTGAATTCAAAATGCAGACACAACAATCACTCAGAAACACTACAGAAAATTAAAAGCCTAATTGCTTACAGAGACACATCTCCGTAATGAAAACAGCATTATGAAACATAAATATACTAACTACATGTACGAGTCTCAGTCTTCTTCATCCAGGCAACCTGCTGACTCTTCTGGCAACCAGCGCATTTAACAATTACAACTTTGAGGCCAGAAAACTCATGTCCGGCATTGCCTACTGCCCTCTCACAGTTGTAACGAAATAATGGTGGGTCCGGATATTCAGTTTTGAAGGAACTGATCACGTTCAGAGTTTGCCTAGGCGCCTTTCCTCTTCCCGGCCTGAACACGGGGTAATTCTGACAAGAGACACACAATAAGTTCGTATTAGACACTGTCCTGTTGACAACTGAATCTTTAATGAAAAGTATGGTGATAATAATCTACTTACCGGAAGGGAACCCTCTTCGACTAGACGATAATGGTATTCGGCTCTCTGTTCCTCTTTGGATTCCATCCTTTTAATCTGAAATAAAAGGGCAATGTCATCATCTTTTTACGCTGACATAACCTCAAACTATAATACTTGGAAATCTTTTTCAACTGTCTCACCTGATGCTCAGATAGTTTAATGAAAACAAACTCTGAAACCGTCTTTAGGCCCAGAATCGAAAATTGTGTAAGATGATATTGCCTGCCTCCGTTTACGATGGAATGTACAAATGTAAACAACAACAAACAACAGAAGAAGAGAAGGATAGTGGAGGCAGCTTCCCGGCAGCAGGGTTGCCAGACTCGGCGTGAGCCAAGTCGCCACCAGGGAGCGCTCAGATCGCAACTTGTCGCCACAGAAGCCAAGTCGCCACCCAAGTCGCCAATCCAAGCAGAGCGTTTTGGCGCGCGGCTCAAAATCGCCACATTTCGCCACTGCAGCGTGCCTTCGGAACCCGAGTGGAACCGAACCCCGATCGCGCCCGGTTCCACCCGAGGCTGCTCGGACTGACAGGAAGTGCCGGGGCTTCTCCTCAGGGCTTCTAAGACCCGTTGGTACATTCGGTCAATTTTCCCTTTTGTACCAAAGGGCTTCTCGGGGTTAAAATTTTTCAATTTCACATAATTAATACAATTTTGGTTGAGAAATGGAAGATTGTCCGGTATTTGACTGTAGAAAAATTCATGGACGTGAAAAATTTCTAATCAACCACACATTGGATCGGATGGCCTCTGCAAGGCAAACAGTGTTATGAATGAGGTCCCCAGTATTTTTCTGATGATCATGGCACTCATTTGAAGCACCGCTGAAATAATGGAGCTCAAAATAAAAATTTCATTTTTGACAATTGTGACCCAATTTGGAAAATACTTGAAAAATATAAAAATGGCAGGTAGGGACTTCCTTTTTTGCACTGTGAACCTTTGATATGTTGACTTATCAGATCCACACTCTCAGCCTGTTACGATGAATAGTTTTTTTAGCGGAGAAAATCTACTATTCCAACAGCCTCAGCTTTCATCGGTCATTGGATTGGATAGCCTCTGCAAGGCAACCAGTCTTGTGAATGAGGTCATAGGGATTTTTCTGGGTGTCATAGGAGTCTTAAGAAGCCCCTCTGACAGTATGGAGAGGAAAAAAAAATATTTTTTTTGACCAATGTAACCCAATTTGAAAAATACTTGAAAAATATAAAAAATGCAGGAGGTGCTTTCATATTTGGCACAGAGAACCTTTGATATGTAGACTTATCAGATCCACACTCTCAGCCTGTTACGATAAATAGTTTTTTTAGCGGAGAGAATCTACTATTCCAACAGCCTCAGCTTCTACTCGAAAACTAAGTGCCGTAGGTGCTTCCCGGGTACTTGGTTCTCATCTTGGTCATCATTGCTGCTGCTTATTAGATCTGGATCTCCTTGGGGGCCGGGGGACATCCCTAAATGGGGTCACGGGAAGGGCAATCTGAGCTAAAAATCGGAACCGGTCTACTGTGTGATGAAGTGTTTTTGCCGACTATTTACTTAAAATGGTCCCGGCCCCGCGTGGGCCGGGGACCATCCCCACCCCCTCCGCGCCGCAGACGGTATTGTTGGCTTCAGCTGTATTGTTCCCATAGCTGCCCAGCAGTTTATTGGCGCCCGGTGCGAGCAGTCTCTCAAAACCTTGCCGCAAATGACAGGTACGGGGTCTTTATTTCGTTTATGTACTTTATCTGTGTAGTTGTCGCATCCTAACTGGGGCAATACCTTCCTTGTTCAGCGCGATGTTCACTACCCCCACGTCATCTCCTTCGAAGAAGCGGCTGAAATTCGCGCCACGAGCTGCTTTGGGGGAGAGCCGTCCCACGAACATCGACTGGGGGTCGTGCTGTCTTTGTGGTGAGGGTGCACGCGCCGGCCTACTGAAATGTCTTGCCAACAACCCGGTCAGCAGCCAAAGGTACATTGGGTACATTACCATGACCGGCATTTTGGCCGAGTTCGGGGTTCTTGCCTAAATCCTTGAATATTAGAGCACTTCAGGGTGACGCCGACTCCTTAGAAACGTCCAGAGATATTACGTAATAATTTTGCAGCTCTGATTCCAATGTAACTGTTGTAACCCCTAAACAGCGATCCTGTCAGCGTGTCACTACAACCCGAGGCTGACGATCAGGAGCCTGACGAACCCGATGCAGTACCTCCTTACACTGCAAGAAAAGACCACAACGAAAGTACACAAATTACTGGCAAATTTTTTATCAGGAATTTATTGTACTTTACAAGTACAACAATTGTTGTACAAAGTACAATGGAACCGGCATGACGAGTGCTGTGCAGTCCAGGCCTCGTTGTGGTTTATACAATTCTCGTTGTACTTTCTACAATCCCTGTTGTACTTTTATTGTACAGTTTTTGTTGTACTTTTGTTGCACTATCTACACTTTTTCTTGCAGTGTAGGTCCTACAAAACGGACGCAGTAAGAATAGGAACAATGCTACAAATTATACCTTAACCCCGCTAGAACAGCATTCTCACAGTCACCATCCACAGAATATGGAGCAGTGCGCAAACAAAACGCGTGGAGACCTGTTGCTGTTGAAAATCCAAGCTCATGCCACCTGTGTCTTGTGAGACGCTGACCATACCAGCCGCAGCCGGCACTCTCAGACCTTAACTGACTATTTTTTCTATGTTGTAGAAAAAATACTCTGCGGCTTAGTGATTTTAGAGCGTAACTATAATATAGTAAATATTTTCAATAACTTATCGAATAAGTTTAACATGAGATACTGATAATTAGCCGGAACAAATTTGGTAATTATAGTAAATCTTTTACTGTAAGACAGAAAATTTACAATGTCAGTAGAATTATGATGACAAATTTGTTTTCAACCAAAGAATTTATTTTCTGCAAATGTAGTAAATAAAGCTTGCTTTCATAGATAACTTGTCGTTGACTTATTTGTGATCTATAGTAAATATTTTCAGTGAAATTGTTCTCCGTTCAAATAAAGCTGATTAAAAGGTGATACGCTTAGTCGAAATGATCCTACAAAAGATTTTTAGCTTCGGCAAGTCCAAACAGAACTCATTGTAAGCGGCTTTTAAAAGATGGTTGAGTGGTAACTTAAAGCGGAAACATCCAAGAAATTGTACTGACCCTAAAACCTTTTCTGTTATTTCTTGTAAATATTATCTGTATGTATAGAACATTTTGACAACATTTATAGGTAATTTTTACTAGAACGGAACAGTAATTTTTCTCTGCTTGATTTTTACTGTGGTTGCAGACAATATTATCAACAGACCATTTTTCTGTAGTGGTGCTGATTATTTTTTCTTTACTTACAGTAAAAAGTACTACAATTGCAGAAAAAAAAAATTAACTGTAGGTATACTGAAAAAATAGTCAGTAGAGAGTCTGAGAGTGGGTAAGACATAAACTCTGGAATAAAGTGCCATCTGCAAGCACCTACGACACTTAATTTTAGAGTAATTAGTTGGCAAAAACACTCGATCCGAGGGGGAAACGACTTCGGTTATCCGGTGTACAGCAAATTGATAATCCATAATCCGGATTACTAGAAATTTCGAAGTAATCCGGTGGTAATCCTTGGAAATTCTGAGGTAATCCGGGGTAATCCGGCGTAATCCAATGGTAATCCTGGAAATTTTTTGATGTCCGGAGGTAATCCGCGGTTATCCGGGGTAATCCCTATCCGATGTACACAAAATTTCTCAGTCGTTTCCCCCTCGACTAGATCACACTGTCGACTGGTTCCGATTTTTAGCTCAGATTGCCCTTCTCGTGACCCCATTTAGGGATGTCCCTTCGCCCCCGCGGGGCTCCAGATCTAATAAGTCGCAGCAACGATGACCAAGATAAGAACCAAGTACCCGGCAAGCACCTACGGCACTTAGTTTTCGAGTAGTTAGTCCGCGAAAACACTTAAATACGCCGCCGCCGACCCGTCCGTACTTCCGGCTCAGACTGACTCATTTCGTGACCCTATCTCGGGATGTTATCTGTCATTTGCGGCAAGGTTTTGAAAGACTGCTCGCACCGGGCACCACTAAACTGCTGAGCAGCTATGGGAACAATGCAGCTGAAGCCAACAATGCCGTCTGCGGCGCGGAGGGGCGCGCCTGGCGCCTGGAAGCGCTTTACGATCCTAAATAGGGATAGTCCCCGGCCCTCGCGGGGCCGGGACCATTTTAAGTAAATAGTCGGCAAAAACACTACATCACACTGTGGACCGGTTCCGATTTTTAGTTCAGATTGCCCTTCTCGTGACTCCATTTAGGGATGTCCCCCGGCCCCCGCGGAGATCCAGATCTAATAAGCAGCAGCAACGATGACCAAGATGAGAACTAAGTACCCGGCAAGCACCTACGGCACTTAGTTTTCGAGTAGGTAGTCCGCGAAAACACTTAAATACGCTGCCTTTGACCGGTCCGTAATTTCAGCTCAGATTGACCCATTTCGTGACCCTATTTCGGGATGTTACCTGTAATTTGCGGCAAGCAGGCCCGGACTGGCCCGGGCCGCGGGGGCGCGATCGCGCCCGGGGCCTCGAGGAAAGCGCGGGGCCTTGACCGTGGGCAAAGCCTCAGGCTGCGGGCCATGGGGCCTTTTGACAGCGGGTATGAAACAATTTGAGCGACAAAAATAATATTCTGATCTGGAAACATGGAAAATAGTTGAAAAACTCGCAAATCGTGTAATTTTTCGCTTGCAGCTCGCTCCGCTCGCTGGGTTTCTACCTTGGTTTCTACGAATTCTTCAGCGTTAGGCTCGCTTCGCTCGCCAATCAGGAGTATCATTTACACGTAAAAGAGCAACAGCGATGGAAATGCAAGAGATTGAGCATGTAAATTTTCCCATCTGGCTTGCTCACTAGTTTTATTAGCTTTTCTTTCGAGATTTGGCTTGCTTTGCTCGCCGAACAAACGTGCCATTCTACTCGAAAAGGGAAAAAGTGATGCAACAGCGAAAAAGCGTGTCTATTTTCACCTCTAGTTCACTGAGTGTCTCTGAAATGGACATAACAAAAGCCTTATGTCCCCCCCCCCCCCGAATTCACTCATTAAAGCGTTACAAAGAGTACTTTTTCGTTATAAAATGGCAGCGCTACGGGGCCCTTGCCGTTGCATTGCGACCGGGGCCCTAACCTAGCCAGTCCGGCCCTGGCGGCAAGGTTTTGAAAGACCGCCGACAGGTCCGTGCTTTCGGCTTAGATTGACCCATTTCTTAACCCTATTTAGGGATGTTCCCCGGCCCCCGCGGGGCTCCAGATCTTATAAGTGGAAGTAACGCTGACGTAGATGAGTTCCAAGTACCCGGCAAGCACCTACGACGCTCAATTATTGCGAAATATGTCGGCGAAAACTCTTCCTCGTGCGGTCGCAGCGGACTCCAGCTAAGCCCGCCGAGCTCCAGCTGTGCTCCCTCCGACGAAAAATGGCAATTACTCAAATTGCAGGAGTCGCAGGAAAAATCGGGACCCAGGAGGGTCTTTAGCACACTCCATTTGACAGTTTGGCCCGGAGATGCCGAGCCGAGCCGAGCCGAGCGCAGCAGCCGTACGCCTCTCCTCCCCGCGCGCGTCGCGCCCTGACCGGCCTCAACACACGTTGTCCCCCGTTTTCCGCATGGTTGCGAGTGTCTGATTCGATATTTCCGGCTGAAATATTTTTCTAGAATTATTGTCAATACTCCCCTCGGCATTCCGTTTCACTGCCTGAACTGTCCAGAGCCCCTCCTCCCCAACCTCCCCTCTCGCCCTCCGCCCGCCCTGCGCCGTACCGTATCGGACTGTGGGAAACACCTGTTGTCATCAGTTGAAGTTGATCTCTTATGACAAGAAATAATATCTGAGAGATTTTGGCATCGTACATTGATTTACATTTGACCAGGGGGCAGAAACGGCCTGGGGAGCGCGTGAGCGGATGCTCCCCGCACGGGTCCGGCGGGGCAGGCGGGCGCCCAGGCCGCGCGGCCGGACAAAATTAAACAGAACTTTGTCAAAACTGCATCAAATTGAGTAAACGAGGTCATTTTTAGATTCTACACAATGGACAATGGAATGGACCTTTTGATGCGTAAAACAGTTTTAAAATCAATTTGCGAACAAATTTAACGGCACCGGAACGCCGACTTGAAGTTTCCCTTTCACTAAAAAAGTTATTTCCGTTGGTTTTAGGTCCATACATGCAGCAAGCCGATTGTTGGCCACTGTTTACCCTGCACCTTTAAGGTGCGTTCAAATATGACGTCACACTTTTTAGGCTCATTTTTCGACCCCTCCCCCCCCCCTTGTCACAGGTGGTCACGATTTTAACTGACCCCTCCCCCTCTTGTGATGTCACATTTTCCCATATTGACCGAATAGCTCGGACCGGCGCAGGCGGCCAAAACTCTAGCCGCGTTTTGAGTTCCGAAGTCGGTAAATATGGGACTCGAACCGAACGTGTGACCCCAAAATGGATTGCGCTCGGAACGAGGAATCCATTGGTGGGGTCACAAGTTCGGTTCGAGTCCTGATTAAGCGACTCTGGAGCTCAAAACGCGTCTAGAGTTAGGCCCCCTGCGCCGGTCTTCTGGCCTACTGTGCACATGCGCCGTACTGCAAGCAGCTGTACTCCCTAGCAGCTCGCTTTTACGCTCAACGCGCTGCCTAACATTTTCTTAAATATTTAAAAATGTAAACCTGTCACTGTCATTCAAAGGGTGGGCGTGCGGCGTGCTGGCGTAGCCTGCGCCTGTCTGCGCGTAGTACCGTTTTCTGCCCCTAGATCGCGCCAAGGCGCGTTGCGACATCGTGAGTTGCGCGCCTTTCAAATTGAGCATTATATTTTTACCGCACGCAGTTATCGACGGAATGTGATGTCACATGCCCTCTGCCCCCCCACCCGACGGTCACATTGGGTCATATTTTAGCTTACCCCTCCCCCCTGAAAAAGTGTGACGTCATATTTGAACGCCCCCTCAATGCCATTGAGCAGGTTTTTTTTAAGAAAAGCAGGGTCTTACAATGACCCTCTTGGATTTCGCTGATTTTTTGGTGGTCAGTAGTCCTCCCAGGTGGGAGTTCAGGGCCAAAATTTCAGAGCCCAAAAAAATTTATTTTGGAAGATATAGAGACCTTAACTTCTCCTAGACTTTTTGCATTGAATTTGGGATTTTCTTATAGCTTCGCGACTTTTGGTCCGATTAGCTTCAAATTCGGGTCCTAGCATCAAAATTGAATGAGGAACACAGTCGTGCCCTCAGATTCGACCTACGACGTTTTTTTGATAGTTATTTTTCACTTTTTCTCGAAAAAATGACCAAAAAGGTCCCAAATCTTGGGATTGTGGACTTTTAATTTTAAAAAAGTTTTAAAACCAGCCCTATCCGATGGAGAGAGATCCGCTGAATCCAAAAAACTCAACCCTAGATTTTTATCACTAACCGTTCCGGAGATATGCCACTCCAAAGTCAGGCAATATATTTTAGGTCCTCATTTCTGTGAGATTTTGCCAAGCTGCTCACTCCCATGTATTGGGCGGTCAGTTCCAGCGACGCAGGCCTTGTGCACTGGTTGGTTGTCTCCAGCGTGCCTTTCTAGCGCCTGCGCCGGCACAGTTGGGCCAGATAACAGGTAGAGGTAGTCAAAATCCCGGACGCGATTTGAGCTCCTGAGTCGCTAAATTTGACTCGAACCGAGCGTGTGACCCCACTAATGGATTCCTCATTCCGAATGCAATCCAAGGGTCGGGTCAGACGTTTGGTTCTCAGGAAACCGACACGCGTCGAGAGTTTCAGCCCCCTGCGCGGTCTTCTGGCCCACTGTGCACTGGTAAAACTAAAGCGTAGTATAACCCTCTGAGTCCGATCCATTTCTGCCATCCCTTTTACGCTTGCTCGCCATCTGCTCTCAAAATGCCAGAAGATTTTGTCCAAATTTCATGACCTTGAAAATTGCCTAGCCCAATCTTGTAAACTTACCACTCACCAAATTTTAAACAACAATTCAGGAATGATATGGAGGAAAGGGATAAAAAATGAATCCGTCTTAATAAACAGGTTTGCATTAGCGGAAGATTGGCGTTATTGACTGCAAAGGTCTTTCCGTATCGACAGATCTGTCTTCTCCATGACTCAAATCACGGAAATATATTTTAAAAACAACGGTTCAGCCGTTAGTTTTGGGAACGGTCTAAAAAAGGTACAGTGAGGTCAGAAGGCACGGTGGTGTTCACAGTCTGCCGGTCCAAGATTTCCGTTATGATATGATGATTCCTTTTCACCGTTCTGGTTTACAATTTCACTGAGCAGGATTAACAAGGGGTGCAGTTATGTCCACATGGGTGCAGTCTATGCACCCAATAACCCCTGGAAAACCAGTTGCTCTTTGAAAAACAGTTTGGATGTTTAGCCTTTCATCAGCAGTAGGCCAGGTGATGTATGTGGCCGCTAACTCATTCAGTGCTTCGATAATATAAACATAAAAGTAGTAGAGGGTTCCTGGATTAACACCGAACCGGAGAGCAACACTTCTAAAACTGTCAGGTGTGGCCAGTAACCACACAACCATTAAGAGTATGTCTTGTAATGGCCTTCGCCTTCTTCTCACTCTCCCCATATCAACAAGGTGATTTTCAACGACTACCACCAGCCTCTGCACAAAAAAGAGACACATGTGTCAAAAGTCAATAAGTTTACAAGCTATTAAATTGGATTAGATGTTTTAAGATTTCAAGATCTTACCTCAAATACAGTCCTGGACATCCGGAAGTGTATTTTAAAGCATGGATCTCCCAACATGTGGTAATCGTTAAAAATGACTGTGACAGGAACCCAATGACTACCAATTATTTCCTCTGAAAATAGAAAACAAACATTTAACTTAAAAGAAAAGAACATAAATAAAACATACACCACCAACACAAGTTGTAGGAAGTACCAAAGTACATACCTAACCCAACTCCATCCTCCAACTCCAACAATTCAAGAGCTCCAATTTGCGCCAGGGTCATTCTCACGTCATCGTATTCCGCATCTTCTTCTTGAATAATTTGTATTATCATAGCGATTAATAAGGGACCAGCAATTTCGTTTGCTATTTCAAAACTTGCAGCGCAACGTATGATAGCACTAAGAATACCGGCAGACCAGCTGATTACACATACAGACTCACTGACCACGGCCACGGCCGGTTCGATTCTCTGCTCTTCTGTTGCGCGGTTGCTGCCTTCGCCACCAGGGCGCGCCGAGGTTCGATCACTCGCCCCCTCCCCGAAGAGCTTGGAAGTGAAGCCTCTGGACTGGCTTCGCCACGGGCGTCTCTTAACTAAATATAGCTTTGCTGAGCGCCTTACTGCCAGCGAGCTGCTTGCAGAGCGCCTTTCCTCCCGGGGCGGCGAGCTGTTTGCAGAGTATGCATTCGTGGTGTGCTGCTGCCGCGCGCTCGCAGTCAGCTTTGTCAGCAGATTCCGATGCGCTGCCGGCGGCGAGCAGTGCTGACTCAGTGAAGCCTTCCTTGACTGGAGGCAGCTTGTAGGTGGCGACCAGTGGCGTGGCCTTGGGCTTCTCTGCAGCGCGTGTTATGGTTGTTGTGGTTTGACGCTCCGCCCGGGCTGTTCGGGCCTTTCGTGGAATGCTGTGCCAGTGCTGAGTGCAAGGGCGTTTTGGGTTTGGTTTCTATTGAAGGTGGTGCTTGCATGATTTGTAACGTGCGCGGGTTCCTTTAGTTTTAAGGTTGGCGGGGTCGTAGTTGCCGATCTCTGCCAGATGGTTTTCTGCAGTGCTGAGTTTTGCGAAGAAGTCTGCAGTAAGTTTGTGTAGGAATTCTTCGAGGGAGAGGATTCCTGATTGTTCGTTTAGTGTTTTGATTGAGGCCCGCCAGGTGCCATGCGCCATTCGGAGTGATTTTGTCTGGACTCCTCGGAGGCGCTTCATTAGGTTGGCGGCTGTCTTGCCTGCCCAGGCTGGTGCGCCGTATGTTAGTATGGGTCGGATGTTGGTGGTGTACATTCTGACTTTGGTGCTTGCAGGCAGCCTGGAGCTTCTGTTCCAGAAGGAGTAGAGCACGGTGCTGGCAGCTGTTGCTTTCTGAAGAGTTTTACGTATGTGGGTCTCGAAGGTGTGTGGCTTGTTAAACCACACCCCTAGGAGTTTGACCTCGGTGGTCCATTCTACCTCGGTGCCGTCAATTGCAAGCTTGCCGTTGGGGATGTTAAATTTCTTCCTGCGCGTGTAAAGGAGGGCCTGGGTCTTGCTAAGGTCATATGGAAGATAGGTCAGCGCAACCGAGATGCATGCTGGGAGACCGGACCACTAATCCGTCCCTAATCCGTCGCCGGCTGCAGCGGAGGACCGCCTACCTGCCTGCCAGCCTGCCTGCCAGCCTGCCTGCCGGCTTGTCCCGTCTCCCAGCATGCATCTCGGTTGCGCTGACCTATCTTCCATATGACCTTAGGTCTTGCCGGCGTTGACCAGGATGCGGTTCTTCTTTATTCTGTCGTGGCTGTGAGTTGTTGCTGGAGATTGTTTTTCATGAGTGCAGCATTTCTTGAAGTTGAGTAGATGGTGGTGTCAACTGCGTATATGATTTGGTTAACGGGGAGGTCTTGGATGTCGTTGAGGTAAATGATGAACAGAAGGGGGCCGAGGACGGAGCCTTGAGGGGTGCCGTTGGCCATGGTTTTGTTGCCGGATCTTGAGTCGCCGACCTCTACGTAGAAGGGGTGGAGTTTGAGGTAGCTCTGCAGGAGCTTTAGTAGAGCTGGGCTGAGTCGGAGCTTGCATAGTTTTTCAAAGAGAAGAGGGTGGTTCATAGTTGGGAAGGCTTCTGTGGCGTCCAGCAGGGCAGCCCCGAAGTTTTTAATGAGATTGAGTGACTCTGTGATACTGTCTGAGAATTTTGCAAGTGCTTGGGTGGTCCAGTGGCCGGAGCGGAACCCGAATTGGTTCGGGTTGATGAGATGGTTGTTAGTGAGATGAGCCAGCACTCTTCTATTGATGACTTTTTCAAAGATTTTTGATAGACCACAGAGAAGGGAGATTGGCCTATGGCTCGCCGGGAGAGTTAGGCCAGGGCGTGGAAATGGCCAAGGAGATCGTGAAGCCAGGGCGTAGAAATGGCCAAGGAGATCGTGAAGCGATGCTCGCGCCTTCGGTGCAGGGATTACGCACTTCTTCGAGATTATGAAAACCAGGCCTTTGTTTTCAAAACGCTTTGCACATATGGAAATAGCATGAAATGAAGGATGCATTGGGCTTATTGTCTTCCTCGATACTTCCTGTTTTAGTCATAATAAATTGAGGGGTTTTCACCGAAAAACACAAAAACTCGAAAATTGTGGACAAATCTTGGCCGCGCCATCCCAATGTCAAAATTGCCTCCCTTGTGTGGGCTAAACTGAGGGGACTAAGGCAGACCACTAGGTCTAATGCACCCTACATTTCATGCTCTTTTGATATGTGCGAAGCGTTTTGCAAAAATCGGCCTAGTTTTCATAATCTCGAACAAGTGCGTGACCACTGCACCTGGCTCGAGCATAGCTTCACGCGGTTCCTTCGCCGTTGCCACCCCCTGGTGAAGCGATGCTCGCGCCTTCGGTGCAGGGGTTACGCACTTCTTCGAGATTATGAAAACCAGGCCTTTGTTTTCAAAACGCTTTGCACAGATGGAAAGAGCATGAAATGAAGGGTGCATTAGACTAATTGCCTTCCTCGATACTTCCTGTTTTACCCATAATAAATTGAAGGGTTTTCACCGAAAAACACGAAAACTCGAAAATTTAGGAAAAATCTTGGCCGCGCCATCCCAATGTAAAAATTGCCTCTCTTGTGTGGGCTAAATTGAGGGGACTAAGGCAGGCCACTAGGCCTAATGCACCCTAAATTTCATGCTCTTTTGATCTGTGCAAAGCATTTTGCAAACACCGACCTAGTTTTCATAATCTCGAACAAGTCCGTTGCACCTCGCTCGAGCATAGCTTCACGCGCTTCCTTCGCCGTTGCTACCCCCTGGTTAGGCCTTTCCTGGTTTTGGTATCGAAGGATTAGCGTGAGCCTGAGAATTGCAATAGGGGGGAGGTGTTTAAGTGTAAGATTGTTAATTTTTTCTTTTCCCGGTGCTTTCCTGGTTTACATCTTGTTGATGTAGCCGTTGATCTCTTCTACGCTGGCTTCTTGGATGCAGGAGTGCGGGGCGTTGAGAAGGTATTGTTCAGTGACTGTTTGCGCTCGAAGGTGGTCTGCTGGGGTGCCCAGGTCATCCGTAAGGTGGTGGACTACATCGTATCTATCGGCGAGGGCGTTGGCCTTTTCTGTGACAGTGGCTGCAAGGGTACCATCCGGTTTGGTGAGTGTGGTAATGTCAAGCTGTTGGCTGCGCATGTTCTTGATGCGCCTCCATAGTCTGATGTGGCCAGGGCTTTCAAGGTCTTGGTTCATTAGTTTGTTCCAGATCTCGTTGCGGTGCGAGGTGAGAGCGGTTTTGAGAGCTCTCTTGGCCTCCTGGTATTGGTCAGTGTGCCAGTGGCTTCTGTGCCGAGTCCGGTACAAGCGGATCTTCCTGTGTTTTAGGATGGGAATTTCCCGTGGGAGTGGATCAGGCTGTTTCAGCCGGGGTTTCGCAAGGGGGGTGGAAGCGGTTGTTGCAGACTGAATGGTTGCGGTGAGATTGGCGACAGCCTCTTCAATTTCTGTTACGGAGATGATAGGTGAGTCGTTGAGCTCTTCTTTGATGTGTTTGGTAAATTTGTTCCAGTCGGTTTTCGCAACGTTGAAGCGTGCTGGGGGATTGATGGTCATGGGGGTTGGCTCAGCCGAGCATAATATGGGTTTGTTGTCGCTGCTGAGGTGTGGCAGGGTTTTGACTGTTAGCACGAAGTTAACATCCCGGGAGATAGCATGGTCTAGGAAGTTCCTTTCCCTTGTTGGCTTATCTGGGAGGTGGATGGCTATGTTGTTTCTCTGGGTAAAATCAAAGAGGGTGTGTCCATTGGGGCTGTCAGTGTGGCTGTTCAGGACGGTTGCTGGGCTGTTGAAGTCACCAATGAGCAAGTGCTGGCCAGGCGAGGCGTTGAGGATGGTTTGGATGAGTCTTGTGTTAACGGGCTTTGAGGCGGATTGGTAGAAGTTGAGGAAAGTCTTAAATGCCATTCTGCCACCAGTCCCTGTCAACGTCGATTCATACACTCTCATGGGTGCATTATTGGCTAAATAATTTAAGAAGCTTCCACCACGAGTAGGATTGGCTCTAATGCTCCAATTCATTGAAAAACTTCATGATGCTGAGAGAGCCTGCATTGATATTTACTCAGAATCTACGAATGCTAACAACAGCTCAAAAGTAAGCACAATAAAATAAATTTAACAACTCTCAAAACATAAGTGTATTGGATCACAAGGTGTCTATCTTTTGAAAGTTTTTTCAGAGTGTAATAAATGATATGTCAACTGCTAAGGATGATGAAGAAGATGAGCCATTGTCTATGGAGGTAAGAAAATAGTTTGAAATAGTTGTAATATCTTGAAATTATCTCATAAATAATGTATTGCCATCTTTCAGGAATATGTTACCAACATGTTACAGGAAGATGACAATGCATTAATCATATCTGCATACTCAATTTCTTTTGGGACAGGAGATTCGAAAACCCTTATGGGATGCAACTGGCTTAATGATCAGGTAATGATGCCATGCATTGGACATTTATACATTGTCATATTTCAAAATTATTTGACCAGTGTTGCATTCCAGGTTCTTAACTTTTACCTGCAACTTATAAAGTTTAGAGGGCAAAGAGACCCGTCTGTGCAGGTTATGAGTACCTTTCTTTTTCCTGCCACCCTGACCAAGGATAGCAGTTCGGTGGCTGAGTGGAACAACAATATGGTAAAGTGATAATTGCATTTGTTGCTATATCTAAGCAAGTGTAGCAACTAATTTTAATTTTTTGTTCAATTGTTTACATTTTTGCAGCCTGACATGTTCAACTTCAATTATTGTCTTGTGCTTTATTCATCTAATACTCTTTTTGATGTTTGGCTTCAGCACAACAATTTTACATAGTGCAAAATTATGTTGGAGCTGTAACAATTGCAAATTTATAACCTGTTACATCACTGTAAATTGTGGTAATTATGGTTTTATTTGACAGGAATAAATGTTGTTATTGAAGTTTCTTATTCTTTCTTGTTCATATCATTGAGTTGAGAATAAATATTCACATGTTAGTTACATGTTGATTTAATTTTGTTCTGCCATGGTGTCATGTGGTGACTACCTAAAGTGAAGTATTCCACTGAATTTCCAACATCCAGCATGCTTTCTGTGTGCTCTTTTCAATCCAGGATAAACCATATATTTCTCATTACAATGTAAGCATACTTTCATCTCAAATGATTGCATAACTTCTTCAAATTTCTTTGCAACACTTTTACTTCTGGCACATCTTAGGTCACGAAAATCATTCAAAGCACCTCTCCAAACAAATTCATTGCCACATGTATTTGTAATGTCAGGGTCACCGACAGGTTCTGCAACAATATCAATTGTTTTCAAACATTCATTACAAAGTAAAGATAAACACAGCAGAGTTACTTCCCTTCTCAAAGGTTTGCCCATATTCAAACTTACCAATTGGTACACGTACAGATTGACTACATGCTTTAATAAGATCTTCTGGTAAAGGTGTTGGTGCAAGTAAAGATGAAATAGCATTTTTGTGTAAACTAGCTCTTCCATTAATTACATTATAATCTTTAGAATCAAAATGACACAAACAAATGTAAAAATGTTTGTGAAGACATGCTATATCCTTTGTTAGAACTTTGTGATTACCACAAAATTTAATCCACTGCAAGCACCTACACACCAAACGCCAAACAAAACAGAAATATTGTCAATCTATCAAAATTACATTCAACAACCCAACTATTTCAAAATTAAATTTACCTCTTCAACCACTCACTGTCAAAATTATGGGATTGACCAGAATTTCTTAACACTCTTGGCAGTGCAAATAAAGTATGAGTTGTATTATTATTTACACAACCTATAACACAACATCTTCTATTCACACGTTGAGAACGAACATTAGATTCAACTGCATCCAAAGTAAAAGGTGCAGCGACAACATCATGAACACTTTCCATTGTCTGAATTGCACTGTCTCCTTCAACACACTCTACATAATCATCCATGTCATCTATTTGTGCAACGTTCATTTCCTGCATCCATAAACAATACAAATATTATAATTATTCACAACAAGATAAAAACCCCAAAACCATAACACAAAGATTTTACCACTTGAACTGCTGTATCATCATGTACAACAATTTCTTCTGAAACAAACAGCGTATCTACAAAATCATTTTCAACATGAACATGACCACCATTCCTAACAAATGTTTCTGCTACATGAGACGTCTGTAATAAAAACAACATAATTACTTCAAATCCATATACTATTTCAACAAAATGCAACACAATGAAGACCAAAACTTACTCCAATTTCAGGAACCCATCGACTACTGTACACATTCAGCAAAGAGTGAGACTCATCAATGTCCATAGGTATACCAACATGGTTCTGGACCAAAATATCATCATTGCCAACATCCATGTCATCTGTACTTGCCATGTTCATTTCCTAAATCATAATGTAACAAAAACTTTAAATCAGTAAACCACAAATAAATACAACATAACTATTTCCAAACTCCTAAAACTTAAAATTTTACCACTTGCAGTGCAGCTTCATCACATACAACAATTTCTTCTACAACAGCCATACTCTCTACAAAATCATTTTCAACAATAACATCATTCTTGACATATGTTAATTCGGCAGCACCAGTCTTCTGCAATGAAAACGAAAAATATTTCTTTAAATACATATCCTCCTTCCTGTACATTAAAAAACAAAACAAATAAAACTTTCAAACTTGTAAACTTACCCCAATTTCAGGAAACCATCTCGTACTATGTGCAGACACGACAGGGTGAGACTCTTCAACCTCCATTGCAATACCAACATTGTTCTGGTGTAAGTCATCGATTTCTGTACCGAATGCAGACACCACAGGGTGAATCTCTGCAACGTCCATTGGAATACCCACATTGTTCTGGTGTACATCAATTCCTACCTTGACCGTGACCGGTCGTGTCACGGTTACGATCGGTCTCCCAGTTACGATCGGACTCTTCCCGGTTACGATCGGACTCTTCCCGGTTACGATCGGACTCTCCCCGGTTACGATCGGACTAGTTCCGGTTACGATCGGACCCGTCCCGGTTACGAAGCCGGACTCTATGATGCGTTGCCCGTTGAAGTCTCCAGTGAGTTTTCAGAAACACGCCATAACTTGTAAACGGTAACTGGTCACAATTTTTTAATGTCAAAATCGGGCGTAGCGTGCGTGCATATCAATCACCTTTCTAATAGGCTTGCGGAGAGCCACTGAAAAGATACTTGATATTTCTGCGCTTCTTCGTACTTCACTATCGGAATGGTCCTACCCGGTTACGATCGTAAACCTTTCCAGGTTACGATCGTAATCGTAACCGGGATTGTCCGAATTTACGAAGTCGGAATCGTGTCCCGGCCGTAACCGTACCCGGAACCGTATCCGGAACCATGTTCGTAACCGTAACCGGGATTTTCGGCTGGGGCTCTTTCTCTCGTTTGCCGTGATGCCTCTCTCTCTTCGTGGTGCTGCTCTTTCTCTTCGCTGTTGTACCTCTCTCTCTTTCCTTCCCTCTCTGTCCCTCTCTCAGTTATGTGTGATGACTGTTGGTTGAAGACTCGTCTGAGTGTCATAACGTGACTATATGTTAAGGGGGGGGGGGGGTAAAGTGAAAAATATCGATTTTCGTTTGTTTTTTTTTTTTTTTTTTTTTTTTTTGGACTCTTTGGATCTTGGAACACCCATTCCTGACTATTTTTGGACCCGTAGCGCGCTCAGAACGACGTAGGAATTTTCCTTCGGTATATCTGCAAAACTAGAAACTTGCCCAAATCGTACAAATGACGTTAAATCGCCCTATTTTGTCCGTGCGCGCTACATCTGTTTGAGTTTCGCGCGCCAGCAGCCTCCGTGGAAGTGGAGGGGAGCCGACTTGAGCCAAGGAAGGCATAGAGCGGGATTGGAAGGGGTGGGGGAAGGCGAACACTGGGGCGGAAAGGGGGCGGGAGGGGAGCGGGGAACGAGCGAGCTCGAAGCCGGTGCCGCATCCACGGAGACTCGACACTCCATGCGCGGTGTTGTTTTTGCTTGGGAGCCATCCTTGGTTGATAATACCATCGAGAAGAAAATATTATTGCCTTGGTAACAACAATTGCATTCTAACGTGATGGCTCGTGCAAGATCGCGCTCTGGCGCTCGCCCGAAACGCAGACTGACACCAAGCAAGTTGCGAGAAAAGCACGAAAAGGTATAGCCGTTGCTTTGTCTCGAAAGGTTATGTTTTCGGGTAACTGAGCATGGTGTGCTTTTCTGTTGACAGATGCCGTTGTCTGAGTTGGCCAAAAAATTGGTAGCAAAACAGAAAAGAGATCGCTCCGACACCCCAGAAAGACCGTCCAGTGCTTCTGGGCGTAAAGTTTCCCTTGAGCCGGCAGAGGTCCCTGAGGCACGGAAGAATTGGTCTGGCTTCAGAGTTGTTGATCTTGATCATTTTGTGAGAGAGCTCCTGGATTGTGTGAGGTGCAAAACCTGCAGGAAACCTGTGAAACTCAATGAGATTAGTGTCTGTGGCTTAAGCTCTAAATTTGAACTTACTTGTGAAAAGTGTGGTGCTTTGAAATCTTTTAGGAATTGTGAAAATGTTGGGACTGATGCCAATGTGATAGCAGAAGCTAACAGAAGAGCAGTGTTTGCAACCCGAAGTGTCGGTGTTGGCCATGAAGGATTGAAGACAATATGTGCTCTAATGGACTTTCCCCCTCCTGTGTCCAAACCAACCTATGACAAAGCTATAAAAATTATTCACCAAAGTTTTCAAGATGAAGCCGAGATATCTATGTTGCGTGGAGTGGAACTTGAAGTTGAACTGGAGGGCAGCAGAGATATAAGTGGAAGTGGGGATGGGTCTTGGCAGAGACGAGGACATGTATCCAAGAACGGAATTGTGTCTCTTATTGGATCAAAGTCTGGAAAGGTTATGGATATTGATGTACTTTCTAAAGTTTGCACTGGTTGTTCTGTATACTCTGATCCCAGAGAGGGGCCTGAGTACGATGAGTGGCAAGCCGCTCACATCCTTGTGTGTTCTATCAACCATGAGGGCTCTTCCGGTATGATGGAAGTGACTGGAATGCTGAACATTTTCAACAGATCTGTTGCCACAAGAAATGTTCGGTACAAAAGGTACATTGGAGATGGAGACGCAAAGACCTACAAACACATATGTGATGAGAAACCTTATGGTGATGAGTTGGTTCCTGAGAAGGTAAATATTATTCAACCATTTATTTGTTTTGGCTTAACTTGTAAGTTTTTTTCTAACCGCCGTTGCTTTTTATAGGTGGAGTGTGTTGGACATGTTCAAAAAAGAATGTCAACAAGACTGAGAAAACTAAAGAAGGAAATAAAGGGGAAAAAATTAAAAGATGGAAAACTTCTTGGGGGTATTGGAAGACTAACTGACAAGAAAATAGACCAGCTTGCCACCTATTATGGTAATGCCATAAGAGGTAATAATGATGTAGAATCAATCACAAATGCAGTCTGGGCTACCTTCTATCACTACAGGTAAAGTGTGAATAGTATTTAAAAAAAACTAGTCACTCATTTGCATAATAATATGAGCTCACTTCTTTCCATTACAGATCAACAGATGCTAAACCCCAGCATCATCTCTGTCCTAAGGGTGAAAGTTCATGGTGCAAATATAATAAAGCGCAAGCACAGAAAAAGACTTTCAAACATAAAACTTCACTCCCTGAAGCAGTCATGGATTGCATCAAGCCAGTCTACGAAGACCTCACCAAAACTGAGCTCTTGCAGAAATGCGTAGATGGAATGACCCAGAACCCTAATGAAAGTTTCAATGCGTTGGTTTGGAAAACCGTTCCCAAAACTATTTTTTGTCAACGCACTAAGGTTGAACTTGGGACATATGAAGCTGTCCTTACATTCAATGATGGTCAGAAGAGCAAGATTAAGGTGCTGGACAGGATTGGAGTCACCGCTGGAAAAAAACTTGATCAAGTGGGCAAACACAGTGGATATGGCAAGGATCACCAAGGCTGACCAACGAGCTGCGCAAGAGACTAAGGAGGCCCGTAGAGCCAAGAGGTTGGCTGGGAAGGCACAGGAAGAAAGCCTAAATGAACAGGAGGGAGGCCCAAGTTATGCTGCTGGAGAATTCTAACCCTTGGTATCAATTATAATCAGTTATAGCCAAAAAACTGCCCTTCAAACTTTAAACGTGTTTTTCTTGGAAACTTTTTAAGCTTGCGCGCAGGATATCTTGGGCACCGTAAGAGATAGAATTTTGTGTGATAGCTTAAAATGATCATTATACATACAGCTAGAAGACAAGGGAGAGTTTCTTTCCAAAAAAAATCTTATCTTGAGTTACAGTCAACTGATAGTCCAAAAGCGGCATGAAATTTGTCATAAATTTAGTTTTCTCAATAAAGTAAATTTAAAACAAAAAAAAAATGTGGCCGCCTTGTCTTCTTTATTTTGACCATATTGAAATGTCGTATTTTTTTCAGGGGCGTGGAACCACATTTGGCTGAGAAATCCTGCGCGCAAAGATTTCAACCCAAATGTCGACCTAAACTTAAAAATATGTCCAATATGAAAAAGTGCCACCAAAAGTGAAACAAAAGTTGATAAAGGGGTAAAAAGGTGTGGGAAATCTTATGGTGAGGTCCATTTTAAAGTCAGAGTGACCATTGAGTCAGAAAAAAATGCTGAAAAAACATCAAAAATTGACAAATTTCACTTTCTTGGGTCAAAACACTAAATGACTGGACTACTCTTTTTCCGCGCTGGCCCCAGCTGCCCGTCGAAGTCACCATTCTCGCCGAGCAGAGTTTCAACTGATTTTGCTAGCTTGTTAATTTTCTTGTCCCACGCCCAGGTCTAAAAA
The DNA here is from genome assembly GCA_030522485.1 of Stenchaetothrips biformis. NCBI lineage: Eukaryota > Metazoa > Arthropoda > Insecta > Thysanoptera > Thripidae > Stenchaetothrips > Stenchaetothrips biformis. The sequence goes on along the minus strand of CM060095.1, from coordinate 5,022,084 downwards.
TCTCGTGTGGTTTACAGGGTCCTGTATCATTTAACAGGATCCCGTTAAGTTTACCGGGATCCCGGACGGTTTTCCGGGATCCCGGCAGAGTCGTACAGGATCCCGTGAGCTCGCTCCGGATCCCGTGAGCTCACTGGAGATCCCGGGAGAGCCGTACCGGATCCCGTGAGCTCGCTCGGGAACCCGGGAGGGCCGTACCGGATCCCGTGAGCTCGCTCGGGATCCCGTTAACCTATTCGGGATCCTGTACGCCGACACGGGATCTCGGGAGAGCAGGCTTTCGGGATCCCGGAAGAAGCAAACAGGTTTCCGAGAGGGGCATACGAGACCTCGCATCAGCTCTCTCGGGGTCCTGTGAGACCACTCGGGATCTCGAAAGGGTCTTGCGGTAAGGTGTAACGAGATCATCGTCCGGAGCACAGTGCACTGAATCTTACCGCGCATTCGCTCCTAGCGCACCGCGCCTGCCGAGTCGTGGGTAGGCCATACGCCGAACTCAGCCGTGCCCCGGGATTGCCTACACCCTCCGAGTCGATCAAAACGGCGGCACCGCTACGAGGAGCGCGGATTTCGTCGCTGTCTTTCTCCCACTCATGCGGCGTAAGGTCGTGGAAGAGAGGCAGAGCAACGATATATTTCGGAATCAGGCGGCTGGGCGGTGTGGTATGAACCACCGCGTCGGCCCTACAGACAAGTTATCAGGTCGGCGCCGCACAGTAGGCCAGAAGACGGCGCGGCCGGCCAAAACTCTCGACGCGTTTTGAGCTCCGGAGTCGCTAAACAGGACTCGAACCGACCACGTGACCCCATCAATGGATTGCTCTCCGAACGAGGAATCCATTGGTGGGGTCACACGTTCGGTTCGAGTCCCATTTATTGACTCTGGAGCTCTAAACGCGTCTAGAGTTTCGGCCGCCTGCGCTGTCTTCTTGCTAGTGTTCTGGAGGGTGGAAACATTCCCGGGAAAATTGGGAATCTTGGGAAACTTTACCGGGAACGTTCGAGGCTGGAAATCGGGAACGTTCCCACATTCCACATTTTTGAGTAAAAATGAATGAAAAATATAAATAAGTGGAGGTAATTACTGGAAATTGTAAAAATATGAAGGTTTCTGTTCACAAAACGACAGGAACAAGCGGCTATCTTCCAACAGCGTCCAGACACGCGGCTATCTTTCTGAGCGCTTCGGAGACTCGGCTATCGGGTTTTCCCACTTCCCGAGTTTGGGTGCGTATATATTTTAAACCAGTTGCAATGCCCTCACCGGGACCTAACCAAAATGTGTCAAAAGTTTGTCAGAGCAGATTAATACATGGCGTGAGCATGTCTTATAGAGTGTAGCAAAGAAAAACGCTATCGACAGGACAACCCTAACCTCTCCAGAAAAGTCAGTTAGCCGTTAGTCTCATTATTTTGGGGATGTTTTGATTTTAATATTTGACTACAAAATGCAACAGTTTGATCAGTAACTTTTCCCTTCATCAGCTTTGATGCTGTTTTAATAGCTGAGTACTTTGTAGCAATTTCATTTACAATGCTTTTGGTTCCCCGAATGAAATATAAGTAGAAAACCATAACAAGATTCAAAGATAAAATTTGAATTACACCAAAGTTCTCCATACCTCTTAACCAGTTCCGGAAAATGTCTGATAATATGGAGATTATACCTAACATTTACAATTCCATAAAGCCTTGGGAATCCCACACATAACTTATCTAAACAATTTGCAGCCTCTACAAGTTTTGCTGGCAAGATAGAGTCACTTAGTAAAATATGAAGTGCATTAACAAACAGCTTCAAATTGTTATAATATTGGTCAGCTAATAATCCTTCCAAACAAGGCAAGATATAATAAAGCAGCACAGCTCTGAATAGGGTACTTCGGAGATAACCCAGACCGGAAGTCAGCGACAGAACGGGAGAAACAAAAGAGCGTCGGGGGGCTATGCTGAGCGCGAGTTTGCTAAACCCATAGCACTTTACACCGCAGTGTTGCCGTTTCGCACCGGGGCGCTCGCGCGCATGCGTCACGCCGGGCTCATATTTTTGAAGTCGGCAAGCCGCCCACCTGTGTTCCCGCCTCTCCAAGACCATCTCGCCTCACCACCATCAAGAAAATGTCGAAAGTGTGTTTTTGTGGTGAATCGCGTGAAGAAGATGAACGGTTCGTATTGTACTTGTAATTTAACACTTTGGTATAAGATCGCCACTCATGTAAGCCGCATCTGAGTTTAACTTTGTCCCAACAGCTTTATGATTCAATGCGATGACTGTGATACTTGGTACCATGGACAATGCGTCAGGATATCAGAATCTGCTGGCAAGCGTATGTCAAATTACCTATTATTTTTTTTACAAGTTGCAACATATCTTTGATTGGGAGTGTCAAGCTTGCCTTTTTCACATATGAACTTATTTCAGGGCTCCCAGAGTGGTATTGCCGCTCATGTTCTAACTTCCAAACGGTACATCAAATTGAATTAAATTTGCTTACTATTGTTGTCAGTAATGCCATAAATTCGTTTCTCCTTTCCACAGAGGCACAACGAAATCAAAAAAAGTTAGACACTATTGAAAGCTATCTACAGGTATGTTTCAGACTGCATTGTGTTATCATGTCAAACTGTATGTTGTGTACACATTTACTGAATTTTGCAGGAAAGGGACAATTTTAAGAAATACGAGCAGAAAGAAGTGCAATTGGAACTGGAAGGTGTACAACTACAAGAAAAGCTGAAAGCTGAAAATGAGGAGTGCAAGCAGAGAATGCAACTGATGGGAGAGGAAGTTTTACTACTTCAAAATTTGATTGAAAAAGAAAAGGTTCATTCTGAGGTAAAATCATCTTTATAATACCTCATTTTGTGTCAGTTAGATTGTTAAAATTTATTTTCCCTCTTTCCTTTAGGCTTTGCAGCAGGAGAAGGAAGTAAATGAAAAGACAAAGAAAATTCAGCAAGAAGAAATTACAAGATTGAAGACTCTGTTAGCACAGCTGTCTGAAGTAAGATATTGCATTTGTCCTGTTTTGAGTCTATTGTGTTATTTTGTATTGATTTAATTTTTATTCTCTGACAGGAAAAGCGGAATGAAAATGAGGAGCACTACCAGATAGCAGTACAATTGGAACTGGAAGTCGCACAAATACGAGAAAAGCTGATTGAAAATGAGAAATGCAAGCAGGCACTGGATCTGATGGGAGAGGAAGTTTTACGGCTCCAAAATTTGATTGAAAAAGAAAAGATGTGTTCTGAGGTAAAAATCATCTAATATCTCATTTTGTGTCAGTTTGATTGTGGAAACTTATTTTTCCTCTTTCCTTTATGGCTTTTTAGGAGAAGGATGTTAATGAAAATAACAAGAAAACTCAGCAAGACGAAATTGAAAGACTGAAAATTATGTTAGCTAAGGTGTCTGAGGTGAGTCTTGTTATCTGTTTTGAAGTGAATCTAGCGATTATGTTAATTTTACTGACATAATTTTCTTTGACAGGAAAAGGAGGATCTACTGAATCAGAATGCCAAGGTGTCCAAGGTAATAAGACTTCTGTTTGTGTGATTTCAACTGATTCAAAATTGGTATTTCAACTGAGGTAGTTTTCTTTACAGGAAAAAAACACCTTACTGAACAAATCAGAAAAATGAACAAGAGGAAGCTGTCCCTGTCTCAGAAATAAATTTTTAATTACTAACTAAGTTTTGAGTTTTAGATTGTACTTAAAAGCAGTTTAGTTTCTGTTCTTGTATTTTTAACTTGTATTTTCTGTATTGGATGTTAAAGGATTATTACAAATTGACACATTATTGGTTTTATTTTTTGGCAGACCAAAGAACACAAATAATGCACATTATAATTCCAATAAAGATTATTGAACTGAAATCACAGCAATTTTCATCACAAATCATTGACCTATATATCTTACATATGATAATAAATAATGGCACAAATCAATTATTGGGCAAGACAATAAATAGGACGTTAATCTTAAAGCAATACCACCAATACACTGCAAACTCAACAGTGTGCTCAGTACACTCTGTTCGGTGTGTACTGAGCACACTGTTGAGTTTGCAGAGTACTTAAAATTAAGTGGATAAATCTTTACAATCATGGCACAAATAAATTATTTGGCAAGACAATAAATAGAACACTAATCTTAAAGCAATACCATCAATACGTAAAATTAAGTGAACAAGTCTTTTCAATCATGGCACAAATTTACTTTTTGTTGTGATTTTGACCAATTGTTTTATTAGCATTAACACACACCTGCAATGCATGTGGTGCTGGAAAGACTCTCTTATTGGGAATACTTGCCCAGTGGGCCTCATTAGCTTTACGTTTGGTGCCAGAAGTTTGGGTGTTATAGCTGTGCTCAACTACAGGGGGTTGAAACATATCCTTCGGGGGTCTCCCACCATGTTGAGCATGCCGCCCTTCTAGGTGGACTTTTCTTCTTGCTTTTGTCTGCACAGGTATGGTCTTCTGCTGATTATACATCTGTACACACAATGGCTTATCTCCAGTCCGTTTTCCAAAACACATCATGGCTGACACAAGCGCAGAATCTGAATCTTTGATCTTCTTGCTGGCCTCTATCAATTTTTGACATGGTTTCAAGAAGACATCAGGCCTCTTTTTAAGGCTATCGATCCAACTGGTGAATAAGTCCTTGAGCTCCTTTTCAGTTGATAAAATGATGCTGGAATCTTCATTATGGTCAGCAGGATGAGAAGGCGACAGGTTTAACTGCTCAGCATCAGGAGGAGAATCGTCAGGATACACTTCATTTTCATCTTGAGTTGTGGACGGGACAGACCCAGACTGATGAAGCATTCTGAACCATCCAGTGGGAATATTTGTGTGGCCGTGCAAAATTTCAAACAACACCAGCTTAGTCTCTTCACCAACTTGCTCACGAGGCAGAAGTAATTCACTTGATAGGTTGAAATCTTGGACAACTTTACACAGGTGCTTACAAGGCTTTCCACATTTACCTTCAGGACACGAGCAAATTTCTTCAGACATTATGACAATGTAAGTTGTGCCTTTGGCGGTGTTTGTTACCTTGTAACAATCTGAGGGTGTTGGCAACTTTTCAGATACTAATTTCTCCAACTTTTCAGGGCGTATAAAATACCTGGATTTGAATGCATTTAGAGACCTGTTGTTCAGGACATCACTAACACGCATTTCTATGTAGACAGTAAGCCGGGTCACAAGAAAGTCTACAAGCTGCACAACATTGAATGTTTTGGTTCGCCGAAGGACCTTGTCTATAATTATTATTATTATTATTATTATTATTATTATTATTATTATTCTCATGGTGGCCTCGGGAGTAATTATTTGTATTGTTTCCACGAGTAAGGAGGTCATTTCTCTGGAATAAAGCCCATTCCTCAGACCTTTGAATATATTTCTTGATATGATCTAGAACATTTTTGTGAGACAAGAGCAAGGGGTCTTCCATGGCTTCTTCTACTTTTTGATCAAATGTGCTCTGGTCTGGAGCATAAGCCAAATCCCTCAGGACATAGAACAGTTCAGGTCGGTGCTTTTCTTCAACATGATGGTCTCTCTTCCACAAGTACCTCCAGAAAGCTTGTAGAAGATGAAACAAACATAACAATAGAACAATTCCTGGAAATGCACTTTTCAAGGAATTCCTTTCGCTCGTACAGTCATCAGTCATAGCTATTTTAGGACCAACATTAGCACCCCTTCCATAGAATGCCTTGGGAGGTAAAATGCTTTTCAGAACTTCTAAGGCAGGACTTAACACTTCTTCACTTTCAGAAGATACAATGAGAATGCCTAGTGGTAAGGCTCCAGCCACAGAATGGGTCATTACAGGAAATACTCTGCAATTCAAAGCATCCATATTGCCTGAAGAATCAACAAAGATCATTTCACCTGATGAGCGTAGCAACTCGTGTGTCCTCTTCATCATTGGAGTACAAATAGCTACTACAAGATCCCTATCATTCTGGGGTTCGACCTTAATGCACTCACTTTTCGTTTCATCATTGTACTTCAGAGCAAACGCTCTTAAGGATTCAATAAGACCTTCACCACTTTGAGGACCATAATGACTTACACAGACTTTTTTGAACAATTTATAGACCCAAAAGTTAGTGGGACATTTTGTACCATCAGCTGCAACATAAATATAGTTCTCTCCATGCTCCATCATGAGATCAAATTTATGTGTTTCAATAGCAGATATTGGTGAGTGGCCTTGTGCAAACAGCTTCACAAATTTTTCCTCCACTTCTACATTTGGTCTCCGGAGTCGTTGGGCATCAGCACACTTTACAGGGTGGTTATGCTGGTGTCGAATGAAAATCTCACAGGGGTACTCCTTCAGTAAATAATCGGAGCTCCTGGCAAAAAAATAATTAAATTAACATAAAGTACAAAGTACACAAAATAATAGAAAGCATTAAAGCTAAAGACTATTAAAATTTACCAATCCATTGATTTTTGCTTGATGGTGAATCGGATTATGCTAGGACAACTAGTATTTTTGCTTTTCCAGTTCTTACTTTTTTCAGTTTTGTGGGGTCGAGAGCTCTCCCTGGGTTTTGTATTGTGGTGGCAATGATATTCTTTCTGTAAATGAAAAGAAGATTTTAAAATTAAGAATGAGGAGAATGGCTTTCAGGCAAGTTTTAGAAGGTATTCGATAACACAGAAAAATCAGAGAAAATGATTAAAAGTACGAACCTTAAACACAAGACGTTTAGAGTTTTCCTTCTTGCTGAAGCTTACTCGAAAATCGCATGCAGATGAATTTTCATAGTTGGAGAGCCACTCATACACCCCTGCCTTGTCAGAAATATTGATTCTAATTTTGGCTGTCCAGAAATCTCCATCTCCTTCATTATGTGGGTTAGGAGATGAAGTTGCCTCCGTGATCACATAGTCTGCCATAAAACTTGGCATATTCTCCTAAGATGATAAATAAAAATTAATTATATACCAGACAAACATTAGGATAAGATAAAGAAATAATAACAATCTTTACATGAATTTTGGTAAATGAAGGATCAGACAAACTCTTCTCTCGAGCCATTTGCACAGTTGAAGCAAGTTCTTCTGCAGTTTTTCTGCATCCTGCTATCTTGCGACAATTAGTTTTCTTGCTACCAGAAGTGTTTTCAGTTTGGTTTGCAGGTGCATTGGAGACTACTTTCTTTCCTACTGGGTTGAAATGCATCACTCAAGTCTTTAAAAAATCATAGAAACAAAAAGGAGTGTTAGTTTGCTTCCTCTGCCTTTAGAAAAAAGGAAAAAAATAAGTTCAAAATAAGTAAAAAAGGGAGACCCTGTTCACCTGACTCATCTGCAGAAGAACTTTGCAGTGTTGTAACATTAGCTGGCATAGCATTCTTCTCAAAATTTTCTGTACGACAGAGTGTGGGTAGTGAGGGTGCAGTGACAACTTCAGATGGTTGCCCTGTCTGCTTAGTAATAGAGCCAGTATCAAAATCTACAGCAAAAAAAGAAAAATTTTAAAAATACATGACATGCAATTACACTTTATTAGAGAAAACTCTATAACACACTGAGAACTGCTCACAAAATTGTGAAATACCTTGAGCACAGCTGCTTAGTAATTTTTTAGATACCTCCTGGGCATGGGCTATGTGAGCATCTATAGGGTTCTTGCCTCCACTTGATTTTGCTTCTCTCAATGAGAGTGACTTCTTGACAAGGGGTGCAGTGATGACTCTAGATGGTTGTGTTGTGGAGCCAGTATTAAAATCTACAGCAAAAAATACATGACATGCAAACACACTAAAGAAAACTATGACACACTGAGAACTGCTCACAAAATTATTAAATACCTGGAGCACAGCTGCTTAGTATTTTATTTGATACCTCCCGGGCATGGGCTATGTGGGCATCTATGGGGTTGTAGCCTCCACTTGATTTTGCTTCTCTCAATGAGAGTGACTTCTTGACAAGGGGCGCAGAGATGACTTTGGATGGTTGCGTTGTGGAGCCAGCATTAAAATCTACAGCAAAAAAATACATGACATGCAAACACAGTAGAGAAAACTATGACACACTGAGAACTGCTCACAAAATTATGAAATACCTTGGACACGGCTGCTCAATAATTTATTTGATATCTCCTGGGCATGGGCTATGTGAGCATCTAAGGGGTTGTAGCCTCCACTTGATTTTGCTTGACTCAAGGTTTTCACATTCACAGGATTATTATTGTTTGGAGTGGCAATACGGTTGACAATAGTCAATGGCCTTCTGCCGGCTGTTTCCAATGAGGTAGTATGAGACTGCGGCTTACTTAATGTTTCCGAAGGGATGGCATTTGTGTTGATAACACACAACGGCTTTCTAACTATTGACTGCAATGTGGTGACATCCTGAATCGTTCCTTTATTGACCACAGATCCTGGGATGGCACTAGGACGAATCAAAATCTGAAACAATTACAAGTTAAAAATAACAATTCTCCGCACAAGATATGGAATCCATCTATTTAATTAAACTTACATATTTTTTTGAGGAACCCACGATAAGTGGTGGTCGACTGCCTTGTGCTGGGATAAGAGCAAGTGGGTGAGGGGCAGTCTAGGACAAACATGAAAGACCCAGCTTAGGTTAAGTTGAATAAAGAAACGTGACACGCAGCGAATAGTGAATGAATCAAACAAAGGGCACTTCGAAGAAGTAAAAAATTTGCGACGTAAAATGAGGTAAAAGGCGAAAAAAAATTAGATCCTTTAGAGAGCACCCTAGGGGACGCTGAGAGGGACGCCGAGGCGCATTTTGAGGAACACCGAATCCAAGAGCGATCAAGTTTCAAACAACTCAATAGCGAGATTTTAAAATTATGCGAGAAAATTACGCACCTGAGATCTGTTTTCAGCCATTTTTAAAGTAGATGATCACATACATGCGCGAGCCAAGGTATTCCCCAAGTAGGCGAGGCACCGCCTTGCGAAGGTGCACTAGGGGGCGAAGCGGAGAGGCGCGATATGGCATCGTCGCGAGAGGCGAGGTGGGGGGTGTAAAGTGCTATGGGTTTGGCAAACTCGCATGCTGAGCGGTGGTGGGGGTCGAAATCGGCGGAGTGGGGGCAGCATGCGCGCGCCGCCTTCACCCCCACCCCGCCGATTTCGACCCCCACCACCGCTTAGCACAGCCTCCCGACGCTCTTTTGTTTCTCCCGTCCTGTCGCTGACTTCCGGTCTGAGTTATCTCCGACGTACCCTATTCTTTTCCTTTCCACTTTCCTCTGTCACTAAAGGATCTTGGGCGTCGAGTCATAGCTTGAGGAGGCGTTATTTTCTGCATACGCTCATCCAGAATTTTTAGTTGCTCAGGAGTCAAAATATTACCAATAATATTAAAGAGATCAAAAGCAACACCTTCCAGCGCAGCGTGTAAGTAATCGATAGCAAAGCCCCACACAATTCCAAAAGTGTTAATGGATATAAACTGAAGCAGAGCAGTGAACTTAAACAAGATTGATATACCTATGAAACCATTCACACTTTCTTCCTTTTTTAATAGGCCTCGCTGCTGAAGATTGTCTGCTGTAACCATATCTCTTATTACTTCATTTGTTCGTAATTTGTAAACAGTTTTTTGACAATGAAATGTTTGATTTCTATCAAGTGTCTCACTAGTAGTATCATTTGGATGGTAACAATACAGGCAAGCAAATCTACCATTTAACTGTTTTTGGCAAGTTACCTTGGGTTTACAAACAGAATCAAGAGAGCACATAAGTGGGAACACTGGACATTTAACACCAGTACCATCAGGCAAAGTGCGAGAGACGCCATAAGCGGATAAGTTAATCAGTTGTTCAGCAAATGGGTCCAAAAACAAAGCCATGTTAGGAGCAGATTTTGAAAACCAAATCCCAGCTAAAAGAAGGTTCTCTTGCTTAAATCTCTGCTCAGGAATTACCTCATTGATGTGATACCAGATTGGATATCATATTGTTATAGGTACTCTCCTGCACCTCAACACCATCAGTATTGAAGGTCACTGTAAGAGCATTTCGGTCTTCAAGAGGACCTCCTGGCTGACTCAGTTTCCTATAAAACTCTCCATCGCAAATATCAGAAATCACATTAGGATCCCTGACAGTGCGTAAAACAAATTTAAGCCCAGGCTTAACTAAAAACTCGTCAATTTGCTCACGCAGGGAAAAAGTTACAAAATAATTTCCAGAAGTGGCAGAATTGACATAAATTTCCTTATGGCACTTACGGCACTCACACACATGAACTTTCTTGGTTAACTTCTTCTTTATAGACATATAAAACTTACAATTATGGCAGACAGCAGCACCCTTAGGGACCTTACAATTAATATCAAGGTTTTTTTTCACCCTCAGGACACTGTGTCTGATCTTCATCAAAGTCTTCAGCAGAGCCAACACACAAGGTGCAGTCTTGTTAAGCTTCATGCTCCTAAGTAAAGGACAAATAACCACTCAGCAAGTAACCTAATACCTACTTTTATTAGAATACTCCCAGTATTAAGGTACACACCGCTTAACCTACTACAACACTTACACTAGAACATTACATAGAACTATCCCACGCTACCTATTCTATGCGCTACCTAGCAGAAGTGACCACCTGTAACAACATTAATTCTACCCGGCTTAAACACACACTTACCTACAACTACAAGCTTGAATAGACTGGCGAATTGCTTGAGATCACTCTAGCCAGATTGGAACTATGCACAAATCCAACGTACATCAGGATTCCTTCCGATAAAACTCACAATCCACGATCGCCTCCAAAATCGATCTCCCCCTCCTCCTCGTCCAATGGTGTCCACAGCTCCACCGGCTCCCTTTCCCCCACCACTCGCCCACTCCTCACGGCTTTCTTGAGCTCTCCTCTCCCTCCACTCAGTGCTGCGCGGGACACGTGATGATACGCGACCACGGATCCCGGGGCTCCGCTCCTACTGGGAGTCGAGCCGAAGCGGCCGGGCCTGCTCGGGTCTTTCCGAGCCGAAGCCGAGCCCAGCCGCCACCGAAGCCCGAAGGGAACTTGTGTGCTAGCATCGTCAAAGTTAAATGCTAACTAGGAAGTAGAAGCCTGCTACTGCTACAGAAGCACAATGTAAATAAACGTAAATAAACAATCAAACATAATATAAAATTTAACAGAGCGCACCGAAGAAGGAAACATTTAAGTTTTTAAATAGTCTTCCCATTTGCCGAATGTAAAATTGTCTTAAACTCATGTTTCTGCCTGCAGTATTTTGACTCAAAGAAATTTTAACAATTATTTTTTTATGTATTTCGGGGTGAAAGTTTTATTTTACATATTCTTCCTCCGTGTTACTTGGAGTCTGAGACGACCACCATTTCTTAAATACAGAGAACACATTATTTTTATTTAAAGTCTGAGTAACCGCCGGCCAAAGCATAAAAGAACAACAATGAAACCTATGTAAAGCGTAAAAATAAGGCTGTATCGGCGGCATTAGAACCACCGATACTGCGGTCTGTAGGTGGAAACATTACCCCTGAGCCACGGAGGCGTACATACACTGCGCTTACGACAACTCTACTTATCCGACCAAACCTTCCTAGGGGCCGGGGTTATCCCTGCCCTCGGGATACCCCGGACCTTCGGGTCGCGCTCGGCGCGGCGGGGCTCGGCTCCCAGTAGGAGCGGAGCTGCGGGATCCGTGGTTGTGTAGTCCCTCCAGCGCGGGACTCCCATTCCCAGTCCAGTTCGCGCGGGCCCCCCTCCACTCTCCATCCGACTCGTCCAGCCCGGGGCACGCGTTTCCTAGACGTAGGGCAGTTATGCCCCGCACAACAGTCTGAACACACAACAAATTCACCCGGAGAATCGTCACTCATTGTTTTACATTCAGGGCATTCAAGCTTCACAAAGTCTTCGTCTTTCCCCAAGTAGAGTTCACAATCGAAACAAAAAAAATGTTTCGTGATTATATAAGATGGGGTGAACAAGGTTTTAAAAATGTAGCAGGATACATCTAAAACATTATCACCAAAGAGATAGTTTACAAACTTGATCTGATCTTCTATGAAATGTTCCGTGTGACAATGCCGTACTGCCATATGAATTATTGCTACTAGAACATCCAATTTTGAAAGTTTTGATTGAGGATGAAGAAGTTTGTCCAAGTGGTGTTTTTAATAAAATCTTCCTGCTTACTAGTTTGATCTTCTTTGGTCTGAGAAAAGAGATTTTTACACAAATTAATTCACATTTACTGAAATTTAATTATTCTGAGGTGTTAATAATTCTGTAAGTTACCTGTTTATCAGTTTGTTGATCAGAGACAACGGTTTTAGTTGAATGTGCCTCCTCAACAACTTCCATTGGTATAACATCCTCATGAGATGAAGTCACTTCATCGGCTGCAAGCTCCAAGTCATTTTCTTGATCGTTGACCTCAACCTCTGAACTGTGAGAACCGCCACTTTGACGCAAACTTGAAGCTGCAAAGAGCAATCGCAAACATAAAAAGGTTGATTTTCGAAAAGTTCGATGCTGTTGATAGTCATCTACCACAGCCACAACACTATAATGTAGCTCACAGCAGAAACACGCCGCCGCACATCTCAGTATACTCCTAGAAAACTTAAGGTCTGAGCGACTTACCAGCTGAAGCCAGTTCCCTGGAATGAATTGTTGAGGGTGGAGTCACGAGATGATATTTAGCGTGTTAAAGGGGTGCCAATATCTACCAGCCCGTGGCTGAGTGTAGCTCAAGTGGGAGAAGGGTGTAGACAATAGAACACACAAGAATTTAAGTTTCTAGGGGCTGACTAACAAGTACTCACTTTAGGTGTGTGTTGCTATGCCGAAGGCCGTGACACGTCTGACTTGCGTGTCGCTCGCTGCGCCGCGGAGGGCCGGCGAGCCAGCCGCTAAGGGCTGCGCTAGCATTTCCGCTAGCGACGCGAGTTCCTCCCTGAGCGCGGGGATTCAAACCTACTCGCTATACTGACATCCCCCCCTTTAAGATTACGATCGTCTCGATCGAACTATGCTCAGGAGCGAATTCGCGTCTTAATGTTACATCAGTCAGATAAATTTGGTGACTCTACTGTCTTGCCAAAAGACTGTTCGGACAATTTGGAAAATGTACTTGTTAGCCAGTTGGGGTGTTATTTTTTTGTTTTCCCCTTTTATTACCTATAATTTTTACAATTCGACGCCTATTCTAGATTTCCCCCCGTTTCCTAAGTTATAGATGTCCTCATCTAAGGAGAATCGGACAGAAAAATGAAGCGCTAACTCATTGTTGAAGGTTTACCCCAAAGCTTATGTACTAAAATTCCCTATGCCTACTATTTGGTACATAACTGAATTAACAAGAAAATTTTTGAAGTTCCGAAAAAAGAACAAAATAATAACAATTTTTTTTTTGTTTAAAAAAAAAATGACTGGAATTTCGCGATTCTGACACTCCTGGCTGCCGTTTTAAGTCTGATCACAATACTGGAATTTTCATAAGTGCAGACAACAACAACAAAATAAATTTTTGGAGCATAATTTCGTACTGAAGAATTTCGAAGCCGCCGAAAGTCGCTTATCAGCTGTTTTACCACCGTGAGCGTTGGGCGGCGCTTGCCCGGTGCGTTGACGCAGGTCTACGTCGACGGACTGCGCAGATCTCGGTGCGCTGCTCGACGTCGAACAGAACTGGTCAGGTTGCGCTGTCGGGTGACGACGGCGCTGGTGTCGATGCGCTCCGGGTGTCCGACGCTGTCGGCGGCGCTGGCCTTGGTGCCTTGACGCAGGTCTACGTCGACGGGCGGCACAGGTCTTAGTGGGCTCCAGTTGTCCTCTGATGACGGTGGCGCTGGTCTTGGTGTCGGCCCTGGGTGACCCCCCTACTCAATTCAGAGGATCCCTATGATGATGGGCCTGGTTTGCGCCGCGTCGGGACTCCGCGATAGCGTGTCCCGTGGTCTGTTGACACCGCGTCTCAGCTGACGGTCGCTGACGTTAGCGTTTCGGACCGCGCAGTGGCCGTTGGCTCCTGGACGACGACGTAGTTCCGTCGTCCGCCGTGTTGACTCCTTGGGGCAGCACCTCCTGGGCGCCCTGGACGTTGCCTGCGTGGCCGCAGGGCGTCCCGGACGCGCACGGCCTCAGCGCTGCCACGTTGCACTTAGTAGCCAGCCAGCAGATGGGAAAAGAAGATAGATTGAACGGAAAGTGAAGAGAAGAGTCCGAGTCAGGATAAAGAAAAAGAGAGATAGATCCCCACAAGGTAAGCCCTATTACTACTGAAGTACCTTATGTCTTTGACCCCGGATAATAGTATTCTAGCCCACTTATATAACTAACCTAAAGTAACCTTAACCTATCTAACTCAGCCGCGCGTCTGGACTACTGGTAATTTAATGGTAAAGCCAAATCAACTCAGGTAAGTAATGCGACAAAAAAAAAAAAAAATCAAAATTTAGTAGTTTGGCACTGCCAGTAGTGCCCGTCTTAAAGCACGGGACAGTACCGTACCGTAATTGGTACGTCCTCATACTGCTGCGGACTTTGTAGCGGCACTGCCTCCGGGATAGCCCTTGCTCGAACACGGTTATGGTTTTCAGCAGGTGTGCCCTGCGCCGGGCTTAGAGACGGGTGCACAATTTCTGGAACTGCCGGGTCCTCGGGTACAAGGCCACTCCTCCTTTCGGCGACCACAAATTTAAATTTTGAGTTTAAAACCCGGAAATGTATTAATAATCGTAAGAATGATGAGTACCACCACCGTTCCGAGTAGAACCAGTTCCTCTCCGGGAAAAATTTTATAACTTTTAAAATTTTTTGTCTGAATATCCTGAATACTGATAGTCGGTAGGGGCGCCGGCTTAAAGAATGTTGGTGCGTGGAACGACCACGAAGCGTTCAGGAGCTCCTGGTCGTCCGCGTATTTTGTTGTAGCGTCTAAGTCCTTAATACTGTCGATTTGTATTCGCAGACGTGTGCTCCATGCCGCGGGCAGCAAAAACTCCACGCCTGCTTTGGTGGAAAGGTGCACTGGTGCGAGAGCGCGTTCATGCACCGCCACCCGACCGTTAACAAGCAACGAGCAGTTGCCCGGGATGTACACACGGTAAGCTCCATAACCTAAAAGTTGATGTTCAGTATTATCAAAGCCGCAATTTAGAGTAAACGTACCATTTTCTGACGACGCCAAAATGAACTGGTTTGGGGCCACGCGCATTATCTCCGTCTTCGGTTCGGGTGAGCAGTGGAAGGGGCAGTACCTGAGTGTGTCCTCGGCCGTACGAGCCGTCGCGAAGGCCCTCAGACACTCCCCCTCCTGGAGGAACGAGGCGTCCGTTCTAGGAACTTGGCATATCGTATTCTCCATGCAGTATTTTTTTTCCTGGCCCAAAATTGGGACCATCAGTTTGCCACCTACAGCTGCCATAATTTGCTCCTCCTTACCGAGAAGGCGGCACATCGTCCCTTGCCATGCGAACGGTATCGGCGTGAAGGAGACCACGCTCCACGCTGACCCTACCGATTTCAGAGGAATTTTAACATAAATTTTTATCATGTCCGCCAATACCTTACACTGAACAAGATTTTGAGTATAAAAAATTTCCAAATTTGGTAAAGCCGACTCCATACCTTTGTAGGCATCCCTCTTAAGTAAATTTTGCACTTTTTGTTCTAGCACTTTAACCGGAACAACCCCGTTGCTGAGCCTACCATCGCGGCAGTTGTCCAGCACCCCGTGCAGTTGGCTATCCTGCGTAAGGAGCTGAAGCAACACCGTCGACAGCTGGTTCATGTACACCGTGTACCGGATGCCGTCGGTGTTGTCCCTGATCGCGTGCCCAAAACGCACCGCGTGTATTTCCGCGCGCAACTGTTTGAAGCCGTCCTCAACGGAATAAGAAAAATTTTTGAAGGTTTGTACCGTGTCTGCCAGGTTGCCCTCGAGGGTGGCTTGTGCCGACGCGAGCTGCGTCATTGAACTGTGAAAGTTTTGAAGGTCCGTGTGTACTGGAGCAATCCCTTGCTCTGTAACCACATCACAGCACCATGAAAATAAGCTGCCCAAAAATGCCACGCCCCTTTTTGCTTTTGTGACAGTTCCCCGAAAATGTACTATTTTATCCAGAATTTCATTGGCCGTGGCGTTCCAAGCTTCAACCGCCTCATACGAAAGGAATGTGGTGCGACGCAATGTTGCCGCCACATGGCCCACATGCTGCCTAATCTGCTCGAACGGCACCTCCGGCAGGGGCACGTCGAGCACGACGGTTTCCGCTGCATCCGCTAGTACCTTGGGCAACTTGTGCTCCAAGATCCCGGTGGTGAGCCGGCTCGTCGTGGCCGACGACCCAGTCGGAGTGCTAAGCCCCGCGGACAACCCGGCACACAGGGATATAGCCCAGAAGGCCCTGACAATCATCCCTGGTTAGTCAGTTAGACGAGAGTTAGAAAAGAAAAAGCCAGCCTGGTGGCGCTTCCTGTGCCAAACAAGGAGAGAGAAAAAAAAACATTAATTGATAATTTTGAAACTAAGTTTTCACTCACCCATTAATGTGTTTTTTTTTTTTTTTTTTTTTTTTTTTTTGTAGAAAGGAGAAATTTTTAAACACCTTAGCACAGATGGGGACCCTGTAGCATCCGCCTTTCCCATGGGGGTTGGTAGTGGCACATCACTACCTGAATGCCTGTTCCCGCAAACGTGGCTTCTATCATTTTTGTTACAATGTCTAGTCGGAGTCCGTCTCGACCACACCCGGGCTCCGGTATTGCCAAATACCAGTGGCCGTTCGTAGTCATTTTTTGTTTTAAGTCCTGTAATGAGTGTCTCAGTACGTCGTATATCGGTTTGTCAAAAAATCGTCTTTTTGTGACCAGGTTGAAGACGGCCCTGCCCCGTCGGGACGCCAGGACCGCCGTTCCAATAGAGTGATCTTGGTCCGCTACCTCCGGCCGGACATCATATTCGTCTTGGATTGTTCGAGCCACGCCGGCTCCCATCTTAAGATCTTGGGAGATACACACTGTGAAAATTTGTTGTCACTTTATGACAAAATCGTGGATGATATTTTCATCACATTTAAATGATGACGATCTCATCATAAATTGATGACATTTTCATCAAAGCTTCAATACTTAATGCATGGGCATGACAACAATGTCATCCATTGTTTTGATGACATTGTCGTAAGGAAAATTAGCCTTGAAATTGTCATCAAGTGACGACTCAAATTTTCTCTGTGCAGTGCGCCAGGCAGTACTGGCTCGGGGCTTCCAAGAGGTCTCCCTGAATATGGTCCATCGTCGCTCCCTGTTCAACAGGTAAATGTTCGATTGCGACAATTGGAGTGCTGTTTGCCTCTATTCTCAAGCTCTTTGGTCTTTTAAAATATGGCCTAATATTTCTTACGTGGTATTCTTTAACCACAAATTTCGTCTTGCCTGAAGGTGTCCTTACTGTGCGGTGCACAAAATAAAATCTTTCTGAACGGGAACCAACAATTTTAAATGGGCCTCTCCATGCTATCTTTTTCTTGGGGAAAGAAATTTCGTCTGTTTCGTTCCGGATCTTTACTAACTGACCTGTTTTGAACCTAACTGCAACTCTACCTTTATCAAAATACTTTTTGTAACGCTTTTGTGCCTGTTTGATCCTAACTTTTACATTTTTGATCAGGTCTGCGTGTCTGGTAATTTTTTTTTTTGGAGATCCTCGTCCGTATGTCCTGGTAGAGTGGTTCGTTTTTCCTTCATGTTCAAAATTTGGAGTTGGGTAACTTTCATTCGGTTCCGCTTTCTATATGATGAATTTTGGCACCTCAGCCGGCAAAATCGGCCCAGCGGAAAAGGTCGCAAAAGGGGCTTAAGTGCGCCTTAACAGCCCTTAATGACTCAACGTCTAAGTATCGATGAAGGACCTTCGCCATATTGTAAATATAGTGATTTTGACGTCCAAGGGTCAAAATTTTGACCGTTTTGCCGTATCTTTACTCCTTCAGGGCGAAAAAAAGCGAAAACGTGGTCTAAAATAATGTTTTGAGCTAAATAAGATGTTTTTGCAACGTTTTCGCTTTTTTCGCCCTGAAGGAGTAAAGATACGGCAAAACGGTCAAAATTTTGGGGCTAGCATCGCAAGTAATCCTATTATTTGCATGAGGATTAAATATCCTTAAAACTGGAGGGGTTGACAAGTCCACTTTAAGTGTGTCAAATGCCTTTGTCTGTTCTGGACCCCAAACAAGTGGTTCTTCTTTTTTCAATAGTTTTAAAATAGGAGCAGCTTTTTGAGCAAAATTTTGAATAAATTTACGGTTGTAATTAAAAACTCCCATCACCTTGGGAATGCCATCTCTGTCTTTTGGTGGTTCCATTTTCTGGATTGCGTCTACCCGTTTTTGTAAGACTTTAACACTTTGACCATCTATCTCCATCCCCAAAAGTTTAACTGAAAACTGAAAAAAAGTTGATTTTGACCAATTTAACTGAATTTTGTACTTTCTAAGCAAGATGAAGTATTCTCTCAAAATGTCACAGTGTTCCAGAAACGTCGAAGAGCCAATATGAGTGTCGTCAAAATAATTCCTAACCTTTTTTTTCTTTTTCAGTTCCATCAGTAAGTGGTCACAAGCTAACGCGTATATGGCAGGGGCCACTGATATGCCCTGAGGAAGGACACGCCAACGCAGCCTGGAACCGGCAGGAGAATCAAAAGCAGTAATATCTCTGCTACTAGGATGCAAAGGTAACTGGCTGTAACCACTACAATTATCCGTGACTGAATGATATTTATGGCCAAAAGTTTCGTCAATAATCTCTTCAGCTGATGGAATTGGGTAATCTATGGGTTTTAGAATTTTATTAATGGACCGAAAATCTTGAACAAACCTAAATTGCGGTTTAGTTAGGTCTGGGGAGTACTTTGGAACGCACAAAATTGGTGTACAGTATACACTGGTGCAGTACTCAATTAAATTTGACTTTAGTAATTTTTCAATGTATTCCGTGATAAATTTAGTTTGATCAGGGGACATTCTATAATTTCTTTTTCGAACAATTTTATCTTTGTCATAGTCCAACTTGGATTCTCTATATTTGCAAACTCCCAACTCAGACACATCACAGACACCTACATCCCTTAACTCTTCAAGTAATGCTTTAGCTGTTGCCAACTGTTCTGGTGAAAGTTTTTTTTATTAATGTTGAATTCTGTCTTTGTTTTGCTTGCAGGTGTAATTGAATGTATTGTGTCAAAAAACAAGTCTTCATGTCCATCATCCACAGCAAGATTCATTTTTGGAGTGATGTATTTATCTATTTTCCCTATGTTAAAAATTTGAATGAATTTCCTGCCATCCGGTTTCAGCAAAAAGTCTGAAACCACTAGACTGTAGTGTTTTTTCAAATGTGGGTTACCAATGAACACTGTATCTTTATCAATTTTATGAGGAGTAATGCCAATTCTAATGTATTGAACTGTATGTGAAGGAATCTTGATAGTTCCCTTGGAACGTACAAATTGCGGACCAGTGTAGATTTCTGAGACTTCTAGGTTAGCAAAAGGGGTCTGTAAATTGTCTTGTTCAACTGTATCAATAGCCTGATAGAAAATGCCAAATTTAAACCTCACTCTATCGTGCTTCTTTCTGAACTGAACCTGCATATTTCCGTAATCTAGTATTGCTTTACTTTGTCTTAAGAAGGTATTACCAAGAATTGCCTGATATGAAATGCCTTTACAAACATAGAAGGTAGCTACAAATTCTAAAGATCCAATTTTAACTGGAACTTTGGCTACGCCATAAGTTTTCATTGACTGTTTATTTGCTGCCCTCAAGCTCTTCCCTGTTTTAAGGAGGGTGACTTGAGGCATGGCCTGTGTCAGAAAGTTATAATCGACTACGGACACCACAGCTCCGGTGTCCGATAACGTATCAGCTCTTTTGCTACCAATTCCAACATTAATCAAAGCTACTACATAAGTTTTCTCATCATCCGGGTCCAAATTTGTACCGGGACAGTACAGTTCTGGTGAACTTAGAGTCAAAAGATCATCATTAGAGAGACTGACACGAGAATAATTTTGAAGAATTTTTGAATCAGTTCTAGAGGGAATTTTGGTATTAATCCTGTATTTATTGTGTTTTGTTCTATTTGGTTTTACTTTTGTAGAGTGTTTCCTATACTCTTGTCGTTCATTTTGATCCCCTATGTGTAATTTTTCAAATCTGTTTTTGGTGGGTAGAATAAACTCATGTGCCGTCTGAATTTTATTTGAGTACTTTTGCTTGTGTTTTCTTTTTGTAGTTGTGTGAGGGGATTGGGTTACACCATCAACCGGAATATCACCCACCTTTGGTTGATCCCTTCCAAGCACTCCAAACCCAAAGCTCTGAGGGCTCGTGTAGGTCACGGCCGACTTACCTGGCTTAGAGCACTCAGGTGGCTACTGCAGCGCCGTCGCATAAGAAACGGGGCGCTGCACTGGACTGAATGTAGGTTCCAATAAGTCATAGTGTACTCCCAGCCCACTTACAGACCGCTGATCAGTTAACAAATGAATCGGCTTCCCAGGCCTACCTTGTCCTATATGAGTAATTTCGTTGCCAGTCGTGTACACTGTCACTGGACAGGCATGTATTTCTGAAACTGCCATTATTTCAGCCACGTCCTCCATACCTTTCTGAAATAATGTTTTCCTGTACTCTTTAATGCTGTTAAATTTTTTATTGTATGCTACTCTGGCCATATCCCTGAATTGCTCCCAATTTTGAATGATATATTCCGCTACCTTTGCTCGGATTTCTGGAAACGAACTTTGATAACCCCACAAAGCTTTTGATATGCAACGGAAGAGTGAACTTTTATCCTTCTCTAGTGTAATTATTTCAAAGCCTGAATGTAGCTGTGAAGGAGTCCCCCCCACAGCTACTTCTTCCCGTTTTTTGACCCTGAACTTTTTGAACCTCCCTCATTGGACGAGCTCCTCTGGCTGTCCTTAGAGGAGTCCCTGGAGTGATTCTTTGACCCTGACTGATCTCCTGATTTATGCCTGGAAGACCCTTTCTTATGATAGCCATTCTTCTAATTCTTTTCATATTTATCCTTTCTGCTCCTGATACTTATCTTGACTGCTCGACCTGTACCTGTCTCTGTCCTTCCTTGCACATCTCTCGCAAGAACGCCCTTTGCTACCTGACCTGTACCTGTCTCTACTGCCTGACCTGTACCTATCCCTATTACGTGAGTGGTCACCCCCTTTGCTGTCTTTGTAATATGGAGTGGGATGCCGCTTCTTAGCCCCATTAATTTCCTCCTGCAGGGCTGCAACTGTAGTGGTTAGTTTTTCAAAATTTTGAACCAAGGCCTCTAACCCTATGGCACTAACCGCGGCAGGCACAGGTTCCTTCATGGTAACTGCTTTTTCTACCAAAGCAGCGCCGTTCCTTATCTCCAGGAGGTCTGCCTCCACTAACACCAGGTAGTCCAACATGTCCTCCATCGTTTTGAACGACATGCCGACCAGCCTCACCTTCCAGTTGTGGGGCAAGCCCTCCTTTATGTATGAGATCCTATCCTCTAATGACATTGAAGGCGAATATTTGCTAAGTAACACCATCTTGTCAATGAAATAGTCACTCACTGACTCTCCTGACTTCCATACTCGAGCTTTTACCATCGCCCTAAGCCTACGGCTCTCGTCAGTAGAGCAAAAAGCTTTTCTAAAAGCGACTTCTACCAACGAGAATTTTTGGCCTGAATAATTTCTAAGATAGTTGGAGAGCCACGCTTCTGCTCTAGGTCGACGACGGTCTTGTAAGTCGACGGCGGCCCTCTGGTCGATGGCGGCCCGGTGACAAACGGCGGTCTCGTGGTCGTCGACGGCGACCTCGTTGTCGTCGACGGCGGCCTTGCGGTCGACGGCGGCTTCGCGGTCGACAACGGCCCGGAGGTCGACGGCGGCCTGGAGGTCGACGGTGGGTTGGAGGTCGACGGCGGCCTGGAGGTCGACGGCGGCCTGGAACGCGATCGCGCTTGCGGGTCGGTCGACGCTATATTTGATCTCGTGCCAGACCTATGAGCGACCTAGCGATATGGGGCTTATAGCGAGGCTACATAGCTGGTATGAGAATTTGGCGTATGGGCATGGGGCCTTTCGCGCGTCCGTTAGTTGCGGTAGCCGCTGCAAGATAGCGTTGTTGTACCCTTGCACGTTATTCCCCAGCCGTGCTCGGCGTTCGCCTTGTTCGCAATTGCTTATAGCGAAACGGTGCTCATTGCACCATGCTGCTTTTGCGAAAATACAACTAACCGATACTCGTTTAATGGTTTGCGAAAATGGAACTAGCCGATACTCGTTTAGTGGTTAGTAGCCTTATCGCGATTTTAGCCTTCTCTTAGTGCGCATGTTACCCAATAGCGTCCTTTCGGCTGCAATATTTCATTTCTTATTTAAGCAAACTGTCCCTAGAAGTGAAATTCAAGCGCAAATGGATGAGATTAGCGGGCCTGGCTCTTTAATGCGCGTCCAGCCTACTCAGAAGCTGCTCCTCAGGCCGCTGAACATCAACAGAATCCATGAAAAGGTCTGCTTCATTTTCAATTTCCCAAACTGCTCCCAGTTTGGTTTGTGACTTTCATTAACGGAATCTTGGTTATTAGGTTCCTTATCCGCCTAAAATTAGTTTGGGAACATCTACAACGTTAGCAGCTTTCACGTCGCAAACTGTCCATAAAAGTGGAACTCAAGCACAAATGGATGAGATAAGCAGGCCTGCCCAGAAGCCTACTCAGAAGCTGCCTCTCCGGCCGCTTAACATCAACACAATCCATGAAAAGGTCTGCTTCATTTTCAAGTTCCCAAAACTGCTCCCAGTTTGGTTTATGTGACTTTCATTAACGGAATCTTGGTTATTAGGTTCCTTATCCGCCTAAAATTAGTGTGGGAGCATCTGCAACGTTAGCAGCTTTCACGTCTGGAGTTTATGATGCTTTGTCATCTGTCAGAACGGTATTTCAAAGTGCTCTTATATTATTTATATCTGCAATCTATTTTGTGAACAATTACCCATTTCTTCTCATTCTTTAGTTGTGCACTCCCGCTGTTAAAGTCTTCAAAGAGAATGTCAAAAAATCTAACGCTAGCTATCGTGAGAATCCAGAACCCTGCTTCAAGACCTCCAATAATTTGTCGCTTGAGGAAACCTGCCCTCCTGCACCTCCTGCAGTTACAAATCAGGTTTGACTTTTTTTCTATTTTTGGTTTGTTTCTTTATTAGAAAAATCTTAACTACCATGTTTTCTTTTGTTTCCCATCATATGTGTCTTCAGGGCAAGCAACAGCATCTGGTTGGTTTTTCAACTATTGTGTACATCCAAAGGTATTTTTGTATCTGATTTTGGCCTTTAACTTATATTACAGGAAATTCTCCAACAAATGCTCCCATCTAATTACACTCACAAAATTACGGACATAGAAGCTATGCAGCCCTATCATACGTCTGCTGAGCGCTATGATCAAAGTGAAATGTTCACAGCTACCATGAAACTAAATGTGCGAACTAAGGGGGAAGCTAAACAATGGCTGGCAGACTTTCAACAGACATCTTCCACAGACTGGAGAGTACGGAGGGTCTTTCCTGAAAACACTAAGTGTATCATATTCAAGGTAAACTAAATGTCATTGAGTATTGCATATGTTTAAACAATTGAATTGAATTTTGTAATTTATATATGTTTGTAATTTATTTCCTACAGAAAGGCTTCCGCTGTCACCACAATACCCAAGCTCAATATAGGAAAGGAAAAAAATCCCATGTGAAACAAACAGAATGTCAGGCATCTCTATACATAACTGTGAAAAATTTTAACATGACCAAGTGTGTGGAATGTTTTTTTCTTTGTTTCTCAATTAATGGCGTAATTCACTTGTGTTTAAATAGTTATGCTCCATAATTTCTGCCCTAGGAGTAAAGATGAGCTGTTGAAAGAGGTGCCATGTGAAGTCGTCCTAAATCACGTCCACAATCATCCCATTGAATCAGCAGATTCATTGCGCCATCGAAGGCCTACTGATAGAGTGGTTGAAATTTTTTCTGAAATGTTCCGTAAGGAGCATTCTCCTTCAAGTGCTCTATCTACACATATGTATGATATTCAAGAAAAACATCCTGAGAACTGGTTTGAGATATTGGCTGATGCGGCGGAGTGTCCCAATCTACAATGGTGTTACCACCTCTATCGGAAGATATTTTCTAAAGAATATGGACCTGCGACAGGTCAAGGGATGGTGGAATCGTTATCTGCTGCTATTGAAAATTATAACAAAGAAGTGGGTTCAGTTTGTGCTGTTTTTAAAGTTTACAAGGACGATTTGATTTTTGCTCTATGCACACCTTTGATGAAGCGAGTACATCAGCACTTGAGATCAAGTGGAGAGATGAATTTCCTTGACTCCGGTGGATCTATGGACCGTCACAACAGTCGAGTATTCACATTTTTAGCACCAAGTGTGGCTGGAGCTTTGCCACTTGGCATGGTCATAACTAGTTCAGAGTCAGAAGATGTGCTTGTGGAGGGCATCAGCATGTTGAAGCAAGTGTTGCCTCCCAATGCCTTCCATGGTAGAGGCCCAACTCGAGGCCCTGCAGTCATCATGACAGATGACTCTAGAAGTGAGAGAAATGCGCTAGAGAGAAGCTTTCCTGGAGTTTTGTTACTTTTGTGCTTTTTTCACATCCTCCAAGCATTCTGGACTTATATTTGGGATTCTAAACACAAAGTTGAAGCAAAACACAAAGAAGAAGTTTTCTTCATGTTCAAGGATTGGGCCTACTCTGGGACAGCAGATGAATTTTTGGAACGCTACAATGAGATGTTATCTAATCCCTTGATCTCCACCAACAACTTTCTTGTGAAACATATACAGGATTTGTATGTGCGTGAATTGGAATGGGCTTTGTGCCATCGAATTGATCTCTTGATACGTGGTAATAATACCAACAATTATTCTGAAATAACTATCAAACAATTCAAAGATCAAGTCTTGCAGCGAGTTAAGGCTTACAGTGTGGTCCAACTATTTCACTTCTTTTGTACTCGCTTGGAGTTTTATTTTGAGAGGCAAATTGCTGCTGTTGTAAATAACCGGAAGGAAAACTACTACAGCTCTAAACACTTCATCAAGCCGTCTAAACTTCAGCCTCTTAAATGTACGGAAGGATGTTTCCCCAATTCTTATGTTGTGAAGAATGTGGAGAAAGGAACTACATACATGATTGACATGCAACTAGAGATTTGCTCCTGCCCAGTTGGCAAAAATGGAGCTCCTTGTAAACACCAATGTGCAGTTGCCAAACAGTTCAACCTGTCCACATCTCAATTCTTGCCATATGAAGATGAGGCTGCCAAAGCTGTACTACATCAGATTATGACTGACATTCCCTCTAAGCCAGGATGGTATGCAGCTCTCAAGGGTGGGCCTGTGACATCAAACACAACTGGTGGTCTTGGTGTGTATTGTTAGTTACTTTGCACAATTTTTTTTAAAATGTTATATTGTATTAAGATATTTACAACTTGGTTAAGGTGAGCAAAGCATTGAAATCAACCAGGATATTGAAAATGCAAACCTTGGAATGGAAACAGATGCCTCCCCTGTGACTCCTGGTAAGTTAAAATACAAATTAAACCATCTTTTAAAAAAAATAATAAAAAAAAATATCCAATTATAGTAATCACATTGTAATTAAAAAATTGTTTTTGTGGCAATTTTTTTTTCAGCTTCACTTGCTGTAGCAGATTCTGTTACAGTGGCTAAAGCTAAAGAGATTTGGCGGGAAATTGATGCTTACATTTCAAGTGGTTTAGATGACAGGCCTGATACTTTTGTGAGTGCTGTGATGGCATTTGGCTCACAATTTAACAGAAGAAAGAATCTGTCTGAAAATGCAGTGCTATCAGCATTGCATTAGTTAGGCAAGGATTCTGGTTTTGGTTCCGAGACTGTGAGCCGGAAAGGCCGTTATGAATGTGAACACAGCCGCCATCATTAGGAGAAAATACATGAGATTGGGAGGAAGGAAGGTCACCCGTCAGGGAAGACCTCCAAAATCAGCCTTTACACCAGAGCATGGATATTTACCCAACAATGCTAAGCCTGCTGCGTGGGATCGGCCAGCAGGTGGACAGAGAAGAGGAGCAATACCGCACAGATTGTCATTGAGAGTTTCGCAATTATGTCACAAGAAGTAGAGATCATTTGTGATATTTTATTTGATCTAACTGCACCTGTGCTAAAACAGACACAATGTAGATTTAATTTATGTGATTTATGCAATCTTTTTTTTATTGCCTGAATATTTAATGTCTTTATGTGTGATACAGTTTTATAGCATAATTATTCACACCTAAAATGCTTTTAAGTTTTTCTACTTTCTATTAATATGTGATGCCTTTGATTTTATGTTACCCCCATTGCTTGTGCAAAACACTGTGTACTAAGATGTTTGCCAAAGAGTGTGATTGGTTAATGCTTTTTAGTTTATGGTAAGGATTTAAAATGTAAGTGCTAAAGCATTGTAATTTTCTGTACTTGAGTTTTTAAAGTCTGTTACTTTAATTCGATTTGTTGTGCCATAGCTTTTAAATGAAAGTTAGTTGAAAAAGAACACAAGTTATTGGGTGTATGCTTTATATTTATTAAAACAATGATGGAATACAATGTTTTCCTAGTTAAAAACGGATAATAATCCTAGTCCTCTTCATCATCAATGTAACGACGTTCCCGTTTCTCTTTCTGTACAGACTAAATTTAAACAAATAACATATTAATAACACTTCTAATCTTCTACTCACAGTGAGACTAGTTTCACTGAGATAAAATACAGACCTTCTTAGGACCCGATGCATGCATTCCTGCTGCTGATTGAGATGATGCTTTCTTGCCGTTTGGTTGAGGCTTCATCAATTTATTTCCCTATACAAAAATAATTAATGGCTTTAAAAAGCTGGTAGGTAAGTGATGTAAAAATTAAATGTAAAAAAAATGCACTTACCTGTTGTGATGCTGTGGTGGATCCTGTGCAAGTCTTCGAAAGAGATAATTTATTCTTTTTAATGTTGCTTGAATTATCAGCATCTTGGAGCTTTCTCTTCAGCACGATATTTTCCTTTGGATACATTATTAAAAAAAGGTTAGGACAGAGATCGGGAACGCAAGATTGCAGACATTAAATTAATACTCACATCAGTCAAATTATTGTTTTGCCCTTTCAGAGACTTAAAATCAGCTTTAGCATGCTCAAGTTTTTCCTCTAGCTCTTTTGTAACCTAAAAGAGGAAGAAAAGAAGAAAAAAAGTCACATATAAGGACAAAATGTGGAGTACAGGCATTGAACATTTTACATTAGTTGGCTACATTGGGGCAAAAGCCGCCAGAGACTGAGATAAGTTATGAAAGATTGCAGGAACACTCACATCAATCGAAAGGTTGTATTGTCCTTCCAGGGACTTAAGAGCAGCTTCAGCCTCCATAAGTTTTTCCTCTAGATCCTTGTTCACCTGCAAAGTGAGAAAGAGAGGTGACTCGTCACATACCTGATAATATTATGTGAGGCATATTATTGAACGTCTTACATTTTTCAAGTGGCTACATTGTCCTGCTTCTAGGTCCGCTTGCTGCAGCTTCTGTTTTAGCTCCTCATTTTCCTTAACAGAAAGGGTTGGGTGAATAATCAGCAAGCATAGAAAGACAGAGATCTTGGAAGCATATTACTCACATTCCTTAGGAGAGAGTTCAGCCCTTCTACATTAACCAGTTTGTCATTAGACTCATTTAGCTTTAGACTAAGTTCTTTATTTAACTGAAAAGCCAAAAAAGGGGGCTAAAAGCAAATGCATTAAAGATCGACACAGGCGATTTCAAACGCGATACACAAAAGAAACTCACATCAGTCAAGTCACTGTGTTCAATAATGTTACAATCATCCTCCTTGGTTCGCTCATGTTCCTGATTGCTATTTTCCTGAAAGAGTAAAGAGAATATAAGAAGATTGCACGGCAGATAAAACATTCGGACACAAGCGGCAGCAGATAAAATTCTGTGCAGCTGAGATATACGTAAATACATGTATGAATACATGTATATCAAGAGCTATTATTTTTTAAGGAACATTAAAAACAAACTATAAAAATACTTACATTTATTTTGGCTTCTAAAACGGCAATTTGACCAAGGACCTTGTTCTCAAGAGACCGAAATTTGATACATGGTGAGCAGTTGTTATTTTCTAGTTTGCGAACGGCACCAACTTAAGCAAAAGAAAAAAGTGTTATTGGAAATAGTTTTTCAAATATTATACGATTATCAAATAATGACCATGTATTTACCTTGGCTATTCTTAAGCCCTACACACCGAAAATGGAACCATTCGCTACAGCTATCGCAATGAACCATAGGTTGCCTGGCAGGAGAAAAAAGGTATTGATGACAGAATTTTGGGTGAAATAGCTAAATGTAGATGTAGAAGTGGCTTAAACTTACTCATCAGCAGGCTGCCGGCAGAAACAAAAAGCCATTTTGCTAGCATTGATGGGCTACAGCGGGCTAAACAACAGGTTACATTCGTCGTATTCGCGCCCACAGTCCAGGGAGCCAAATTTGTCATCTCGGTGGGCGCTAGCCTCGCCACGGGGCCTATATGGCCCGGTCGCTCACAGGTCTGGCACGAGATCAAACATAGCTCGGTCGACGGCCGGGCCGAGAGGGATGCTGACGCGTGCGCTCTTGGTGACCTCGTGGTGGCAGCGTTTCCGTGCCCCCTCCGCGTCGCAGCTGGCCGACGCTGACGTCGGCGGTCTCGGACCCTCGGACACCGGCGTAGTTCTTCTGTCCGCCGTAGCGTCTCGAGGGCAGCACCTCCTGGGCGCCTCGGGCGTTGCCTACGTGGCCGTAGGGCGCCCCGGACGCGCACGGCCCTCGCGTGGATGCTGTACTCGGTGGCGAGCCAAGAGAAGGCGGACGGGAAACGGACAAGAATAGGATGCAAAGAAAACGAGAGAAGGTAAGATTTGTTGGAGAAGATGGGGGAGCCGGTGCTATTTAAACCTTATTGTTAAACTAATTACTACCCCTCTCATTCTAGGTTATCCTTATTCTAATTTGTGGTCTATCGACCCTAACCTAAGTAATCCTACGAGTGTGCCGTGGTTAGTAATTTGGGACGGCCGGCAGTGCCCGCCTTAAAGCACGGGACAGCACTTGGACTGGTTGTACGTCCTCGTACTGCCCCGCACTGCGCAGCGGCACTGCCTCCGGACCAAGATCTGCCGAAAAATGGTTCTGCCTCTCCGCAGGCGGGTAGTGGTCCGGGCCGTGCTGCGAGTGTTCGGTGTCTACTGCCGTGTCTTTGGGCATGAGGCCGCTCCTTCTTTCGGCCACTACAAATTTAAATTTCGAATTTAGGACAAGGAAGAGTACGGTATTGATAATGTTTAAAACGACGAGGACCACAACTGTTCCGAGGAGAACAAGTTCTTCTCCTGGGAACAGCTTGTAAGATTTGAAATTTTCTTCCGAAAGATCTTCAATTTTGATCATTGGCAGTGGAGCTGGAGCCAGAAATGTGGGCGCGTGCCATGGCCAGGATTCGTTCAAAAGGTTTGTGACATCAGCAAATTTCGGTGTCTGTGTAATGTCCCTTATACTGTCTAACTCCAGTTTTAATTTTGTTGTCCATGCTGCCGGCAGGAGGAACTCTGCCCCTGCCTCCTCCGAGAGATGCCACGGCGAGACTGGCCGTTCGTGGATGGCCACCCGGCCATCAATAGTGAGAGAGCAGTTGCCTGGCACGAAAACGCGGTACGCCCCGTAGCCTGAGATGGTGTACTGCGTTTCCACACGCCAACACTTAATGGCAAAGGAACCGGTTTATACAGATGCCAAAAAGTATTGATTGTGAGCTACACGGAGAATTTGACTGGGCGGAGACGGAGTGCAATGAAACGGACAATGCTTCATTGCGTCCGCCACCGTCCGCATCGACGTCAAGGATTTAAGGCAAGTTCCCTCCGGGAGAAAGGATATATCCGCCCGGGGAACCTGGCAGATTGGGTTATCTAGACAAAAAAATTTTTCCTGTCCCGTCAGAGGAACGAGGTGGTTTTCGCTGACAGCCGCTAGAACTCCGTCGGATTGGTCAAAGATCCAGCAGATTGTCTGCTGCCAAGCGAATGGGATAGGCCTAAACTCCATAATTTTCCAATTTGATCCGACCGTCTTAAGCGGGATCTTAACGTTAATTTTGATTAATTCCGGCAGAATTTTACATGTGACCAATTTTTGCGAATAGAAGATCTCGATATTAGGTACCGCTTGTTCCATACCTTTATAAGCGGGCTTCGCCAGCAACTGCTCAATCTTTTCTTGTAATACGTCCACTGGCACCATGGCATTCGAGAGATGCCCCCGCCGGCAGTGGTCAATAACGGAGTGTAGTTGTGTTTCCTGTATCATCACCTGTTGCAGCACTGTGGACAGGTAGTTCATATAGATAACATACCGTAAACCATCGTCAGTTTGTTGCATAAATTGTGACCTAGATGCCCTTGCTGTTTGTATTTCCTTGTGAAGCTGCTGGAAACCAAATTCCACGCCATGGGAAAAATTTTGGAATGTTTTGACAGTGCCCGCGAGATTATTTTCTAGTACTGATTGAGCTGAAGCCAATTGTTTCATTGAAGTGTGAAAATTTTGAAGGTCGGTGAGCACCGGTGACATAGCTTGTTCTGTCATTACATCACAGCAAAATGAAAACAAACTGCCAAGAAACGCCAAACCACGTTTTGTTTTAGTTGTCATTTTCCGGTCATTTTTTATTTCATCCAAAATTTGATTAACTGTATTGTTCCAAGCCAACATTGTGTCGGCTGAAGTGTAAACTGTGCGCCTTAAAGTTGTTGTAATGAAATTTGCCTTCTCTCTAATTTGGTTTTGTGGTATGTCTGGCAGATGTATGTCTAGTTCTAGAGTTTCTGCTGCTTCTGCTACTACTTTTAGCATGTCACGCTCTAGAATACCAGTGGTGATCCGTACGGTTGTTGTGTCTGTTGTGATTGGGCTCCCATAAGTAATCGTACCATAGAACAGAATTTTGAAGATACAGGCAAGATGGAGAAGAATCATTTTGTCAGATTAGTGAGTGAAGTGAGATTCCAAGTGCCTGGAACAAGAGAAAGAGAGAGAACCCACTAATAATTACATTTTGACCTTTGCTTACCAAAATTTTACGTCGTAATTTCACCTGCTTAAGCCGAACATAATGAGAGTCCTTGTGGGCTCCTTGTCTCCCAATGCGGTTGCCAGTGGCACATCACAATTTTGATGTTGGTATGCCGAAATATTAAAGTAACCATCCGAATGACTGTGGGCAGATCCAGTCCGTCCCGCCCACATCCAATTTCGGGGAGGGCCAAATAAAACTGTTTGTTCCTGGCCATTGCGTTCCGAGGATCCATCAGACAGGCTTCTAGTGCTGCGTACTCTGGTTCATCTCTATATCTTGAATTCATGCTAAACTGACTCAGACATGCTCACACAACAGTTAGTTTCACTCTGAGAACACAAATTAAGGAAATATAGGTCAAACAAATTATTTGAGTAACTTTGTTGGATTGTTCGAGTCACAAGAAGATCAAGTTAATCTCTCTGCCATTCTCTTAAAGGCAACAGCAACCTCATTGCTCACTCACAAACAGAAATAAGATTACCTTTGTCATCAATTTAGCTTCAAGAGTTGTGATGCTGATGTCGTTCCCAAAGGCCAGTGATCTGACAGGCTGGAGGCACTGGCTAGAACACCTCCCCCTTTGGCTGGCTTACATGAACTACCTGTTGACAATATCATTATGGATTAAGAAAGTAGAAGGCCGTTGAGAATAGTTACATCTCCAACAAAGATTGGACCAACGGGTCTGGAAACTCTGTGGTAAATAAATTGAAATTAATTAAATGAGTTGATATTTCTCCAATCAACATAGCAGAGACTGAGTCTAAACTGAAACAAAGCTTCTCTAACATGATTGAAAGTCAAACATGCATTCAATGAATTGAAATGCAACAAAACCTTGAAAACAAAAATATGTTTGAAAAGTCAGGTTATTTATCAATATATTAAATTACTATCTGGGAGGTTTTTGCTCGACATTAATTTGAATCATACATGATCATACATGATCACCAAGGTTCTTGTACGGTATATTTCTGTGATGATCTCACCTGTTGGTGTAAAGCACGAAGATTGTCTCGCAGTGAATCATATGACAAGACAGCCCATATTCCAAGTGTATCCAAATCAGATTCAGGATAGAAGTAAATTACCAAACTTGAGAATGGCGCTCTTATCCAACAACATTGTAGCCGTGTTGCCCCAGTGGACTAGCTGACTGGAGGCATCCTCCGTCTTTGGCTTGCTTTCATGAAGTTCTGTTGCCTGTTGATGTAATCACAACCATAATGCAGTTGTCAAGTTAAACTACACATTCCAAACAGTAAGGTAAAAAGAAAAGAAAACTCAAGCCTTACCTCATTGGTGATAGTCCATAACTTCTTCCAGATGTTTCTCGTTGGTACTGCATTGAAATTGCTGTAAGTTGTTATTGGATCAATTAGAGACGTGCTGGCTTCGTAATCTTTGTCTGTCATTTGAACTGCGCATAACAGATGCAATTTCACCTGTAAAAGATTTTCGAAACGTTGGTAAGCAACACTTGCATTATAAGAAAAGCTGGAAAAATACATACTTTGTTACGTACAAAATACATTACGTGGTGAAATTTCTTTAGAGCTTCTCTCAACATCGTTAATAACATCCAACATATCAGATCTTATGATTCCAATCAAGCCCCAGCAGTGGGCCAGCTCTACAGTGAACCTAATGAGATATTTAGACGTCAGAGTGCAACGGTATACTCTCATCCGTGTCTTTTTTGGTAGGAACTGTTCACTTAGTTGGGCTGTGGTGCCATGAAATTCTTTCAGACTGGTCAGCACACAGGAAGGCTGATTTGGAGGTCTCCAATCTATTCACATAGTTCCCCCACTTAGTACGGACATTTTTCGCCGCAAAAAACCTTAAATAGGGCAAGAAACGGTTTTAAAAAAATGAACAAGACAGCACACATAGAGGTTATGTAACCGCTAAAGATGCTGAGTTCAGGTTTCCAAAACACTTACACATGATGTGTTACACCGTTGGAAATCAGAGACAAGACCCTTTATGGTCCATGAATATGAAACGCGGAGGCGAATCGCAGCAGATTTGGTAGTATCTTAAAGCTAATCACAGGTCAAGAACAATAGAGCACAGGTTGACGGCTGCTCTTGTTTACTTTACACTACGGCGGGATCCTTCAGCAGCGCCTTCAGTCAGTGAGTCAACCGAGTCGTCGTCTTCTTCTTCTTCTTCTTCCGCTGTGTGCAGTGCGGTTCGGTGCTCTGTGATTTCTTTTTAAGAATTATCTGAAGTTTTTGGAATGGAATCAACTTGTGGCCGAACGGTCCATCAACAATAACGCCGCGAAGACTAATATCGAAAGAAAGTTAGTGCAGTTCCTCGCAATCAGTCCGAGAATCCACAAACTTCTGGCACCGGGGACCACCATAACCTCAACCTCAGAGCACTGCGGATAGGCATCAGCTGATCGCTCTATTGGCAGGCAGCTAGGAGCTGTTTACATTATGTCGCAGCGTTGCTCCGTCTGCAAGGAGGAGCTCCCCAACGATGGTGCTTTCACCCTTTGCTCTGTCAATGCCTGCTGCCTGCACTTTCAGTGTGCAGGTATTACTGAGAAGTCATGGAAGTCCATGTCAAACCCCAACAAAACCAAGTGGAAGTGTCCTGCCTGTCGGAAGACTGACAACACCGAAGACAATCCAGTGTCAGCAGAAGAACTTAGAAAGTTCATGACTTCTGTAACCACTAAACTTAGTGGGCTGACCACCACGGTCTCCACTGTGGAGGCATCAATCAAGATGATGAGCAGCAAGTATGATGAGGTCCTCAAGACAATGGGCAGGCATGATAAAGAAATCAAACAACAATCGAAGGCGATTCAGAACTTGGAGAAAGAGTCAAAGGGAAACAACGCTGAAATCATAGCGTTACAAGAAAAAATTAATGAAATGGAGCAATACTCAAGAAATAGAAACATAGAGATCAGTGGAATCCCGGAGACTGAGACGGAAAACCTGTACCAGATCATAAATAAACTAGCTCAGAAAATAAACATCAACAGTGGCGCAGATGACATTGATGTTTTGCATCGTATTCCCTCAAAAAAGAGAGATGTGCCTCCTCGCATCATTGTCCAATTCAAGACTAGGCAGGCCAGAGATCTATGGGTCAACACTAAGAAGAGAGGACTGTTGTCATCCGATGCTATTGGTGGCAACGGCCCACCCCTCCCAGTGTACATCAGTGAACACCTGACTCCCCAAATGAAGCAACTCCTTTGGAAAACCAAACAGGCGGCAAGGGAAAGTGGCTACACTATGGTGTGGTGTAAAAACAGCAAGATCCTAGTCAAGAAAAACATTGGTGATCCAAATATTATTCGAATCTACAATGAGAATGATATTCTCAAACTTCAATCCCATTAAGAATAAAAAAAAAATTAAAAAAAATAGCATTAAGTGTGGAAATTATCTTTCAGTGCCATGGATAACAGAGTTTTAGAAAACCAGTGTCTGGACAATTTTCCTAATGTCAGTGTATATACTGTTAATGATCTGAATGAATGTGTGAATATTGGTATGACAAGAGAAGGAGACTTTTTTGTTTACCACTGTAATATTAGGTCACTAAGAAAAAACTGGTATAATTTACTATGCTCTCTGCATAACTGTTTAGATTTTATTGATGTTATAGTCCTCACAGAGATAGGAGTTTAAAGTATTGAGAGTGCATTTTATGAGGTTAATGGCTATGCCAAATATGAATGTATTAAACCTGGTGGTGTTCTGGTGTTCGTAAAAGAGTGTTATTTATCTAGTCAGTTAAGCTGTGATAGTAATAATTGTGACTTACTACAAATTAATGTCAAAGTGAGTGTCGCTAAAACGGTGGACATTTATGGTATTTATAGGCACCCAAAAGATAGTAAAGAGGAATTTATTGGGGAGATTAGCTCAATTCTACTACAAAATAAAAGAGGGACCATTGTTGTCTGTGGTGATATCAATCTAAACCTGAATGAAATGGATAGTGATAGAACTGTAAATAAATATGACACTATGTTGGGAGATCGTGGCTTTGTGAGATGCATTTTTAGTAATACGAGGGAAGAATGGAGGCAGGACATTATTACGAGATCATGTTTTGATCACATTTATGTGAAAAGCTCCTGCACTATAACAAGTGCTGTTGTTCAAAGCAAGGTAGCGGATCACTATGCAGTCTGTGCCTCTCTTGGTATTCTCAATAAAAGCACTGAAAATATAAAGTGTGATAGGAATGGTCTGGTGTACAGTAGGGAAAAGATTGAAAATAACATTAAGGAATTTGTTTACAGTGAAGAGGTAAAACAAAAGAATGTATGTAATCTGTATGAAGACATAGTGGCTGTCATGAGCCCGGAGAGCAAACCTGATGTTGGTGGTGCTCGTGCAACCAGGGACGGACTGGCCCGGGTGGGGATTGTTGGATCCCCACCCGGGCCCCCCCTCGGGATACGGGTTGCGGGCCCCCCTGACGGGCCGGGCCTTCTCACATGAGAAGCAGGAAGATTACACGGGCCCGCGGGGCCCGTCAAGGGGCCCGCTTGCGTCGCTGTGGGTTTGAGGTTTGGTGACTTTTAGGACATCACACAAGTTACAAAAAATAAATATTATGGCGTAAATAGCTTAAATCAAACAAAGAAAAGACACTGTTATTGGCTGAGCGATTAGCGAAGCCAGTTACTTCACTGGGGTTGAAAAACTTTTTCTGTCTGTCTGTCTGTCTGTCTGTGTGTGTGTGTGTCCGCACTACTCCTCCCAAACGGCTCAGCCGATCGAGACGAGATTTTGCAGGGTTGTTAGGTATATCCTTGGCTCGCCACACGCAAAAATTCAGCTTTCTATCTCATTCCATTCAGTCGTACTAACGAAAAAACACTAAAAAAACGGCAGAAAAAGTGCAACTTTTTAGTTACTTTATATTTTAGAGACATTTTTACATGGTTTCTTATGTTTTTGAAGTTCCTGATGACGAAGATGAAATCAATTTCAACCCCTGACCAAACTTTTAACTGCGAATTGGCTACCTCGGCCCGAATTTACTAACATAATCATCTTCAACCCTTCATCTTGAAAAAAGGGGGTCGACCGACTAAAAATTTTTATTGCAGATTTCGATAGGTCTCGGCAAGACCTTTTCAAAGAGGGGTCGGAAGTGGGGTCTAGGAGCCCGACTTCATCAGTTGGCCGAATCAGGATCTTGAAAAAGGGGATCGACCGACTAAAAAATTTTATTGCAGATTTCGATAGGCCTCGGCAAGACCTTTTCAAAGAGGGGTCGGAAGGGGGGTCTAAGAGCCCGACTTCATTAGTTTGCCGAATCAGGATCTTTAAAAAAGGGGATCGACCGACTAAAAAATTTTATTGCAGATTTCACGTGGTGCATTACTCAATGCCTCAAAAATCCTTGAGACAGCTTGCCGAAGGCAAGCAGGGAAGCGCCGCAGGCCAAGGTAGGTGTAACGCCAGGCGTGGATTGTCGTAACTGGCGCAGCATCGCGAAGCCTGTTACGACAAGACACGGTCTGGCGTAAACCTACCTTGTAAGGTAGATTTACGCCAGACCGTGTCTTGTCGTAACAGGCTTCGCGATTCTGCGCCAGTTTCGACAATCCACGCCTGGCCTTTCACCTACCTTGGCCTGTGGCTCTTCCTTCTTGCCTTCGGCAAGCTGTTTTAAGGGATCACTGAGGCAATAAGTAGTGCACTACGTGATGAATGGTCGAAGTATACAAGCCAGGGCGCGCCCTCATTCAGTCAAACCGAGTAGGCAGCTCCGCTTCGCCCCGCCGGTAATTCAGTTCGACAGGGGCCGATACCAGCTTGGCCTGCCAGGGACGGACTGGCCCGGGTGGGGATTGTTGGATCCCCACCCGGGCCCCCCCTCGGGATACGGGTTGCGGGCCCCCCTGACGGGCCGGGCCTTCTCACATGAGAAGCAGGAAGATTACACGGGCCCGCGGGGCCCGTCAAGGGGCCCGCTTGCGTCGCTGTGGGTTTGAGGTTTGGTGACTTTTAGGACATCACACAAGTTACAAAAAATAAATATTATGGCGTAAATAGCTTAAATCAAACAAAGAAAAGACACTGTTATAAGGTAGATTTACGCCAGACCGTGTCTTGTCGTAACAGGCTTCGCGATTCTGCGCCAGTTTCGACAATCCACGCCTGGCCTTTCACCTACCTTGGCCTGTGGCGCTTCCTTCTTGCCTTCGGCAAGCTGTTTTAAGGGATCATTGAGGCAATAAGTAGTGCACTACGTGATGAATGGTCGAAGTATACAAGCCAGGGCACGCCCTCATTCAGTCAAACCGAGTAGGCAGCTCCGCTTCGCCCCGCCGGTAATTCAGTTCGACAGGGGCCGATACCAGCTTGGCCTGCCGGCAGATTCTTCTCGGACCTTCTTCGGCCCTCGCACCTCGCACCAGACCTGGCTTGGCCCAATCGAAGGCCATCTCTCGGGCCTTCGGTCCTCGCACCTCATACCCCGTGGAGGTAAAGCGCAAACTTATTGATGTAACATCAGGACTGGGGCCCGCACTTGTGTTCCCACTATGCTAAAGTTAATGTGCTAAACATGGCCGTTGCACCAATTTTCACAATACATGAAGGCGGGCTCACAGACCCCTCTTCCGACCCCTCTTTTAATACGTCTTGCCGAGACCTATCGAAATCTGCAATAATTTTTTTTTAGTCGGTCGACCCCCTTTTTGCAAGATGAAGGGTCGAAGTTGATTATGTAAGTAAATTCGGGCCGAGGTAGCCAATTCGCAGTTAAAACTTTGGTCAGGGGTCGAAATTGATTTCATTTTGGTCATTAGCACCTTCAAAAACATACGAAACCATGTAAAAATGTCTCTAAAATATAAAGTCACTAAAAAGTTGCACTTTTTCTGCCGTTTTTTCGTGGGTACGACTAAATAATTTGAGATAGAGGGCTGAATTTCAGCGTGTGGTAAGCCAAGGATACACCTAACAATCCTGCAAAATCTCAGTCAGATCGACAGAGTTTTTCGTTTGGAATGATATAAAATCACTGAAAAAGTCAATTTTTCTGCAATTTTTTTGGTGTTTTTACGTTCGTACGACTGAATGGACTGAGATAGAAAGCTGAATTTTTTGTGTGGTGAGCCAAGGACATACCTAATAACCCTTCAAAGTCTCAGACAGATCGGCTTCTTTTTTTTATAACCATCACCTCTGACTGTACTAGCCAAATTGTTACTAGGAACTCAGTTGTCCATACTCGACAGTGCATCCAGAAAGCTTGAGATGTAAGTAGTGGTAGTTGTTGCATCTCTCTGCAACGCTCCGGTGACTTGGGTGGCCTGGTCATCGCGATATTCAGATCACCCGTTCTCGTTACTACAGGCATTATATTGTTATAATCCTGCTTGAGCGCATACAACGATGCCTTGAAGTCATCGCTCTTAAAGCCTTCGTAATAGCCATAGCTGGGATTCTCCTTGACGGCTATGCTTCTGGCCAGTGATGCCAATAATGGCATATTACTACTCTGAAGCTCCGGTGTCTCGGATGGATCATATATCATCCGGACGAACGGATGCTCGTCTTCCATTTGAGTCAACCTTAACATAGCCTTAAATACGGCCGGGGCCTCACCGCGAGCTGCTGGAGCAGCCAGGATCCCCGGCGCCATGTCAATTAGGTATTTCTGGATCAGAACCAAGTGTGTAATATCAATGTTATGATACATACTTTTTAAGATTGAAGCCACTCCTCTCAAATCTTGGTTTTTGTGACTATGAAACATCCTCATTATGGCGTACGCCATTCTCCTGAAAGGGAGTCTGTTCCCGAT
Source organism: Stenchaetothrips biformis (assembly GCA_030522485.1). Lineage (NCBI taxonomy): Eukaryota > Metazoa > Arthropoda > Insecta > Thysanoptera > Thripidae > Stenchaetothrips > Stenchaetothrips biformis. Next base: position 4,982,986 of record CM060095.1, on the reverse strand, counting down.
TCGTGAGTAGATGTTTTTACAAGATCTGCGGGAAGGTTTGGCATAGTTGAGCAACAATTCTTCTTGCTCTTGATTTAGACCCAAGCGCTGACAGAGAGAAACTATGCGATTCTTCCAATAATTGTCATAGTTGTTATCTGTGAGTTGCTTAATCATCATTAGCTGTGTCACAGCAAAGGCAATGTAGAGAACGTGGCTTGTGATGTACTGCCAAGTGTCTTCTGGTGGAGCAACAGTGATTATTTCCTGTGGGGTGAGCTCACACAGCTCGTACAGTTCCAGCATTGACCCTGCCATGCACTTCATCTGGCTTTCTTTGGCTGCCTTTCCATAAGATTGGTTGTAGTTGGCATCACCCATTATGTATTTCCACAAGGTTAAGACCACAGACACCGTCGGAGCGGCATCCAACTCACATCTCAATAGACCCAGCAGAGAGCACACTTGAACCATTTCCTCCCTTGGCCCAGTGCCGGGATCAAAGTCCGCCACAATGTAGAATTCCTCGAATTTTGGATTTATGGTGAAATTCTCCAATGTGGGGACATTGATGTTGAGCTCCTGAAGATCAAAACTTTGGTGCCTGCGTCCATTTAGCACACCTACGAACCGTGTCCCGATCTCACCTCTAGACTCTGAGCTTGCCCCCACATACCCGCCAGTGGATGGCGTTTCAACCAATGGCTTGGGCTTTAAGTAAGGCTGATGCCACTTCTCCATGGGCACCTTGGCGACCATTTCTCAAAGGCCCCTCAACAGTTGTCCCTTTCCATCCCATGAGTTAGCCATGATGATATCAATAAATAGCTTGTTGTCCTCGTGAAGTTGGAAGCTGAGCCGTTCAGGAGTAGAAATGCTGACACACACACACACACTGACAGGCAGACAAAACTTTCCAACCCCAGTGAAGTAACTGGCTTCGCTAATCGCTCAGCCAATTATATAGTACAGCGGACGCCCGACGGTTAGCAGACTACATTCCTTTCTTCTTTTACCACTAAAATACCTCATTGGTCACAGATCAAATTTACGGCACTTAAATACATCGAAGCTCTCTTTTGCCCCTGGAGGGTAGGCAAATCCGGGCCCCCCAGACCAGATTTCCTACCCGAATCGTGGGCCCCCAGTCCGTCCCTGATGTTGGTGAGATGAGAAGAGAAGTGAAAAAATGGTGGACAGATTGGCTAACCCTGGCCAACACGCTCGAGTGGCGACGGCCAAGTCGCGTCACTTCCATGATGGCGGCGTGTTGTGTCTAGCTGTAATCCGAAACCTTTACCAATTGTCCTTGCCTTCTGCTTTCTGCTTCAGAGCCTCACGTCAATCGTCAATTGATTGGCTTTATTGTGTCGCTGTTTGTGCACGGCTGGGATAGTTTGGAAAATCCGTTGACAGTACTAGTCTTCTAGTACTGTGGCAAGATGACAACCATGACGAGCACGATCGAAGTTCATGAGAATACCGTGTTCTTCAAGTAGCTTCTCGTTGCTGTTCCTTCCGTGTTACTGAATGAGAAGGGTCTAAGGTTCATGTCAGAAAAAGAGTCAGGTTTATCAAGATTATTTTAATCGTTATCAAAATGATATAAATGGTATTAACATTAGAATTTAAAAGTTGTTGTTACTTGGCCTCCCTGATGAAAAGCTCCATTAAGGTGAGTTCACGCTCATGTCTAGGTGCGACCAAAACCAACGCACCTTTACAATATAGCGGCAGCCGCTAAAACAAAACAAACACATCAAGGTAAAATAAATGTTCTGCCTTAAAAACTGAATGCAATCTTCCTATGTGCTATGTGAGGACAGCACTATGAAACTAAATTATAACATCAGAAAGCTGTGCAATAACTTACTGCCAGGCCCGTGAGGTAGCTCATTAGGTCCTGGTCAGCTTGAGCCCCCCATTTCCAGGCGGCGACGTTTCCTAGTGCTAGGAAGGCGTAGAATATGAGTTTGGCACTGCAAATAAAAAACGAAGGCAATCATGAGGGTGTTTCAGCCCCTGTGCGAAAACTTCACGGCTGTGAAATCCAAGCCGCCTGACATTTTTGATAACCCTTTGGCATTGGTGCTCGGGGTGTCGGCCCCAAGGACGTTTTCAGTCAAGCTTTACAAATACGGGCCGAAGAGTTGTGGAAAATGATCGGATAGCTGTGCGGCCATCCGACTTATCATCTCGCATTTCTAAATACTTGACTGAAATGGCATGACCACGAAATTTATTTGAATGAGGCCGACACTTGCCTACCAAAAACTTATTTCTGACATACATAATGTGTTTTAAATCGCCAATATCCGGGAGAGTACGTGTATAGGTTAACGGCTGGCACCGCTGCGCGGTGCGACTTGGCACTAGGCATCATTACTTACGTCTTTCGCCCGGCATTTTTCCGTTGCTGCAAGGCAGCCGCCTCGAAATCCTCCGTTGATGGCATCAGGAGAGAAAAACAATGAAATGCAACGACGACGCACATCCGCATCGTCGTTCAAACAACCATATTTCGATGCCACACGCTCAGCCTTTTTTCGAAAACGTCTTTCGTATTTGGGACGAAATTTCGTCGTAACGACGAAAAACTGCATCCGCGCGTCGCAGCTCCACGAAATTTTCGTCGAAGTTCGATGAGGGTGGGACCAAAAAAAATTCTTTGATTACGTCCTTCGAACACCGACGGAGTTTCGTCGAAAGACATCCCGTTGTTCTACGAAGTATACTCCAGGACCCTGGAACCATGATGCCGTCCGTTTAGAAGGTGTCTTCCGGGTCTCCAGGACGAGAGGAACCTGACGCCGCAACCCGTTTTCTCCTCCGACATGTCACCGTCGAACCCGGCCAGGAAGTCGTACTTTAGTTCGAGGTCAAGGCTGCTCTGGCCGGGCCCTCGTTAGGCGTCCGAGACTTTTGACCTCGGCATTGCCCTGGGGAGGTCTTGGACCACCAGGAGCCTGACGATGAACATGGTCTGACCACCGTGCGCCCCCCCCCCCTTTTATTGGGTTTGGCTCAGTTTATCACCATGCTTGACGGCATCCTGACGGCATAACGGCCGAACCAGTGGTCGGACCGCATTCATCGTCGGGCTCCTGTTAATCCGAGACCTCCCTTACGCAATACCGAAGTGTAAAGTCCCGGACTCCTAAAGGGCCCGGCCAGAGCAGCCTTGGCCTCGAATTAAAGTACGACTGCCTGGCCGGATTTGACGGCGACCTCGTGGTACGTCCTCGTATCTCGAAAACTACAAGGCGGAAGAGAAAACTGGTGGCGGCGTCAGGTTCCACACGGCCTAGAGTCCCGGAGAAAAGGGGCTTTCATGGAGGCGTCGATCCTTTGCACTAAGACGGCAATCCTGATCCGTCGTATAAACGACGAAATTTTGTCCAAGTTTCGTAAAAAGTCTTAGCGTGCATTAGGCGTTGGCTTATTTCTCTTCTCGCTTTAAAAATTGAAACTGTTTCAAAGTGACCCTTATTGCACACAGCATCCGATGAGCAGCAATAGGCACTCATATTTTCTTTGTGATGTAACTAACAAGGCTATAGGTCTACGGCTTTAAGCTCGCTTCGCTTCACTGAAAATCTATTGGCGTGACTTCGTGCCGTTTTAGGGGCGTGAATAAAGTGTCACGCCAAAAAACGGCATGACAAAAAGTCATGCCCAAAATCGGCGTGAATCAGAAATTCACGCCAATTTTTGGCGTGAATTTCCTGTCATGCCGGTTTTCGGCATGACTTTTCTCGTAAAACGCAGTGCCATTCACGCCACATGACGGCGTGACTCACATGTCATGCCATTTTTCGGCGTGAATTTCCTGTCATGCCCATTCTTGGCGTGACTTTTTGTCACGCCATAATTTGGCCATGTGTCCGACCGTAACATTTTCAGTGTTGTAATGATTAAAGGATAACGATTAATTAAGAGATAAGGTGCAACCTTTTTTTTTTAAGGGGGGGGGGGCTAAGGGGGGCTGAGGGCCACTGGCTTAACTTCCCGACGGGGCCATATGCCCCCAGTCCGGCCCTGCACCCGCCTCCCACATGAGGCGCATATCAAGGTCTTGGAGAAGCTCCAACTCCTGCTGGGTATACAATAGTGCAGCCGACCAGCTCACTCCGGGGGTGGAGAACCAGTGCACCACGTCGACCTTGAGGGTAGTAAATGTTACTTTTCTAAAGCACTCAAGGACTATGCTCAGCAATAATGTATCGGTGAACACATACAACTGACAATAGTCTGCCATTGACTCCATTTTGAAGGTTTTATACACCTTCTGAGCATGGTCATAGTCTTGTTGTGATATAGCCTTCTCTGACAGGTCACTGGTAAAGGCTTCTATAGGCGGAAGTTCCTTCTCCTCGCATCACTCCATACTAACAAACCAACAGTACGGGTAAACCCCCTTTCTCATGACTAATGCACGCTTCTCTGAGTCAGGGAAAAACTGATCTAAAGCAGACAACTCATCACTACTGAGATCACTAACCAATTTGTCTAGGCTACTACTTAGAAAGTTAAAGGAGCCCAGAAATCGCAGTTTTCCCCATTGAAAGCTTATATATTTTTCTTTTGTTTTTGGGATGCATGTAATGTCAGTCCCGTCTGACATTTGCCCTAGGGCTGAGATGATGTGATGGGCGTCATAGGCAGCCAGGTCATGAAATACGACTGGGATAAATGAACTCCTTTTCCTATTAAGATAACATTTTTGACAGGCAGCTCCCAGGTAGTTTCCCTTCCCCCCTTCCCCCTCCACCCCATGATCGTGATCCCTACACTTCACACTTTTCGTCTTCTCAAACTCTTGATTGCACAGGTAGCACACTGTAGCCGCAGCAGGCGGCCTCGTCCACCTCAATCATGATGAGGGGGTAGGATGTACCCCGTTGCTTCTCGATCTTGGTGGCTTCCCCCAACAGCCGCTGGAGGAAGCGAAGCATGAGACCGTCCCCACCGAGCTCCACCACGGGTTCACTGAGAAAACCTTACAAACTATTTCGGGCCTTACAAAGAAAAGTAGTTTGTATAACAAAGTATTTTGAGCATACATAAGCTTACGAAGAAAATCCTTCGTAATTTACAAACTATTTCTTCGTATAACAAAGTATTTTTGTTTGTTATATGTATGCTCAAAATGCTTCGAAAGGTTTTAAGAGTGTTCTTGATAACCGTCTGGGCCCTTCACTATGTAGAAATATTCGCACGGCACGTGCCTACTACTACGCCGCGTCGTGTGGGAGTGCTCGGGATTGGGCAGAGCAGTGTGGTACGGCCTTAGAATACTCTCTGGCAATTCAGTTCGACAGGGGCCGATACCAGCTTGGCCTGCCGGCGGATTCTTCTCGGGCCTTCTTTGGCCTTCGCACCAGACCTGGCTTGGCCTAATCGGAGGCCGTCTCTCGGGCCTTCGGTCCTTGCACCTCATACCCCGTGGAGGTAAAGCGCAAACTTATTGATGTAACATCAGGACTGAGGCCCGCTCTTGTGTTCCCACTGTGCCAAAGTTAATGTGCAAAACATGGCCGTTGCACCAATTTTCACAATACATGAAGGCGGGCTCACAGACCCCCCTTCCGACCCCTCTTTAAAAAGGTCTTGCCAAGACCTATCGAAATCAGCTATAAAATTTTTTAGTCGGTCGATCCTCTTTTTTCAAGATCCTGATTCGGCCAACTGATGAAGTCGGGCTCCTAGACCCCCCTTCCGACCCCTCTTTGAAAAGGTCTTGCCGAGACCTATCGAAATCTGCAATAAAATTTTTTAGTTGGTCGACCCCCTTTTCCCAAGATCCTGATTCGGCCAACTAATGAAGTCGGGCTCCTAGACCCCCCTTCCGACCCCTCCCTGAAAAGGTCTTGCCGAGACCTATCGAAATCTCCAATAAAAATTTTTAGTCGGTCGACCCCCTTTTTCCAAGATGAAGGGTCGAAGTTGATTATGTTAGTAAATTCGGGCCGAGGTAGCCAATTCGCAGTTAAAACTAATGTCAGGGGTAGATATTGATTTCATTTTCGTCATCAGGAACTTCAAAAACATAAGAATCCATGTAAAAATGTCTCTAAAACATAAAGTCACTAAAAAGTTGCACTTTTTCTGCCGTTTTTTTAGTGTTTTTTCGTTAGTACGACTGAATGGAATGAGATAGAAAGCTGAATTTTTGCGTGTGGCGAGCCAAGGATATACCTAACAACCGTGCAAAATCTCGTCTCGATCGGCCGAGCCGTTTGGGAGTAGTGCGGACACACAGACAGACAGACAGACAGACAGACAAACAGACAAACAGACAGACAGACAGACAAAACTTTTCAACCCCACTGGAGTAACTGGCTTCGCTAATCGCTCAGCCGAAAAATAAATGAGTAAGTTAAACACACGCACTCGTAGCGGTACCGACACACACACTGTCATTCGTACATACATGGTCAGTTTCACTAAATGAAATGTCAGTTTCATCGTTCTCAATAGTGCCATCCTTCTTTTTAGTGCCACCACCGCTTGACTGCGTCTTCCCCTTGATTAATTTCTCCGATACGAGAGATAATGGTTCATCACTATCATCCGAGGTAACTTCACTTGCTGAATTGGCTCTTTTCTTTCCAGGCGAACCAGTGTCCTCTAGATGAACCTCAACCTCATTATCATTCTCATCAGGACCATTGTTGTTCGCCTTGATGGCTAGTGTCTGAGCCATGTAACGATCAAACTGCAAATAAATAAAATTGTTCCAATGGCAGTAAAAAACAAGCAAGCCACACCTGTACACATACTGGTTTAGGGCCAAAAGAACAGGTACATGAACGCCCCTGTCTCAAGCTGCACCAATATGTGTACAAGAAGAGAAGCAAGATACTCACCACCTCCTGTGTGAATATCTTTAAGCCGACGTTTTCATCCTCGGGTGGCTTAAAAGTGATAGTCTTTTCGACGGGGGGAGGACTACCCTGACATGCCCTTTGGATCCGGGCTACATGAATTTCTTCATTTAACTCATCGTAGAAGGCCTTGGACCGGTACAAACTGAGGATTTCCTCCTTTTCCTCATCAGGTTCTACTTCAATTTCAGACGCCTGGGTATCCACCAGCTCTCTCACCTTTGCCGACTTGAACCCCGCATCGTTGATGCACTTTACACTGCAATTAAAAAATACAAATGAAACAAACGTTGTAGAGAATTTTATTAGGGGAACAAACGCTTACATAAACTACATTGACGCGCAAGCGCGAGTGTTACATAAAATGGCAGCTAAAAACCTTCCAGCTTCATTGCAACCAACTGTTAGGCCATTTGACCCAGAAAATCCACTGGGATGGCTTGATCATGTAGCGGCAGTGTACAACAAACATGGGATTCGAGGCGATGAAGTCTTGGAGTACGTAGGACAATTTCTCCCAGCACACCTGCAACCAGTACATGAGTCATTACCAGAGGACACAACATGGGTAGAATACAAAGCAGCTATGGAAAAATTTTTCTTAGCCAGAAACACATGCTCGTCTATCAGGAGCAGAATGCTACATCTTAGGAAGAAAGCCACGGAAACAACTATGGACTTTGTGCTCCGAGCGCAGGCGTTAGCAGCAAACACCACAACCATTCCAGAGGCAGAGAAGGTCAAAATTCTATTGGAAATTATGCCAACTGAAGATGCAGAGTTGATCGTGGGTTCTGGGTGTAACACAGTAGCGGATTTAATTGCAAGGTTGAGTGACGCTTTGGAAAATAGGGCAATTATTAAGAGGCATCACAGTGACTCCACCTCTGAAGTGAAAGCTAGGCCATAGAAAATAGAGGATCTGCTCATGAAAAAGGGAAAATCTCCTGGAGACTCGGAAGACAAAGAAACTAAAATTTTGGCATTGCTGGAAAATCTGGGGAAACCTAAAGAAAAATCCTTAGAGGAGAAAATTATGGAAAAGCTAGAAAATCTTTCGCTAACAGGGGAAAAAGTACAGGAGTCCACCGTCAATGCTGTTTATTCCGGCCGTGCAGGTAGAGGCGGCGGCCGAGGGCAAAATTACCGTGAAAATAATTACAGGAATAATTACAGGGGTAATTACAGGAGAAATCAGTCGTACAATAGAGGTTGGCAACCCAGGGGAGGTTACAATTATAATTACCAGGGTAATTTTGGCCAGGGCTATAGCAACATGCCCCAACAATTTGATCAGAGGAACGGGCAGGTCCAGCTTTGGAACGGGCAAGGAAATTGGAATAATAATTCCAATCAGGGTTATTGGCCAAACCAGCAACAAGGGCAGTCAGGAAATTGGGGAAACCAGCAGCAAGGCGTAAATGCCTGGCGTGGCCGAGGCCGTGGTAATGGCGGTTGCTTCGCGTGCCAAAGCCTCGAGCATCGAATTGCACAGTGTCCTAAGATGCAGAATTTTTCTTGAGAGTGAAGCAGCAACCTAGTAATAGTAATGGGGTTTTAGACTTAAGCAAGCTGGTTTTGGTTAAGGTTCCACCAGACGGGTCATGTTTTTATCATGCTTTGTCTTACGGTTTGTTTGGTAATTTTAATGGTAGTTTTCAGTTAAGGCAATTAATTTCTAAGTATGTTTCGTATAATTGGGAGCAATTTAGGCATTACACTATGATTGAGGATAGAGTAAGGTATTGTGAGGAGCATGCAAGGCCTGGAGTCTTTGCAACAGCAGTGCAGGTACAAGCTGCAGCAGAGTTGTTTGAAGTTAGGATTGAGGTACAGGTGCAGCAAGGAGTCTAAGTCTACCAGTGTACTGCAACAAGCCCGGTACGTACAATTTTCATGCGGTTTTCTGGTCCACTTGACGGGGGTCATTACGACGCACTTGTGCCGCTCCACGTGGAGCCGGCGGCGTCCACCCGGCCACGTGTCGATGCAGTCGCGTCGCCACAGGCCGTCGGTCCCGCGGCCATCGCGGATCAGGTTGCAGAGATTGGTCCCGCGGAGCGGCATCCGGCCGCCCCGTCGCAGCCGGGGAAGGGTCAGGTTCGCGACGACGACGGTTGTGTGTGAGGATGAAAAGCGGGTACCAGCACAGTTTTGCCGTAAAGGCTGTTCGTCGGTGGATGCTCGTTGGGGTGGGTGTTGTGGGGGTGTCACGGTTGGTTGCCCCCGCTCGGAGGGGTGTCACGGTTGGGTGCCCGCGCTACTCCCCGCTGGTGCGCGCGGTGTCTCGCCGATTTCGTGGTTACTCCTTGGTCGATAACCTGTTTTGGATCGATGCGCGGTGTATGGCCGCTCGTGACGTCATGTGCGTGGCGCGGCGTGGCGCGTCTTGTGATGGCGTCTGTTTCTGTTTACCTTCGGTGCGGCGTGTTGGTCGAGGTGTAAGGTAAGTGAGTGGTAAGCGGTGTGTGTCGGGTTCGATTCCCGTTGCCGCAAAATTTTTTTTTTTTTGTTGGAGGTCTGGTTTGGTTTCCGGCTGCTGCCGGGCTGTGCTCGTGTTGTGGGTATCAGTCGTCGTGTGTGTGCTGTGGCGCGCGCTCGTGTGTCTGCTGACGATGTTAGCTCAATCGATTCCTTGTTGTGGTTAGTGTGTGTGTGTGTCAGGGACGGACTGGCCCGGGTGGGGATTGTTGGATCCCCACCCGGGCCCCCCCTCGGGATACGGGTTGCGGGCCCCCCTGACGGGCCGGGCCTTCTCACATGAGAAGCAGGAAGATTACACGGGCCCGCGGGGCCCGTCAAGGGGCCCGCTTGCGTCGCTGTGGGTTTGAGGTTTGGTGACTTTTAGGACATCACACAAGTTACAAAAAATAAATATTATGGCGTAAATAGCTTAAATCAAACAAAGAAAAGACACTGTTATAAGGTAGATTTACGCCAGACCGTGTCTTGTCGTAACAGGCTTCGCGATTCTGCGCCAGTTTCGACAATCCACGCCTGGCCTTTCACCTACCTTGGCCTGTGGCGCTTCCTTCTTGCCTTCGGCAAGCTGTTTTAAGGGATCATTGAGGCAATAAGTAGTGCACTACGTGATGAATGGTCGAAGTATACAAGCCAGGGCACGCCCTCATTCAGTCAAACCGAGTAGGCAGCTCCGCTTCGCCCCGCCGGTAATTCAGTTCGACAGGGGCCGATACCAGCTTGGCCTGCCGGCAGATTCTTCTCGGACCTTCTTCGGCCCTCGCACCTCGCACCAGACCTGGCTTGGCCCAATCGAAGGCCATCTCTCGGGCCTTCGGTCCTCGCACCTCATACCCCGTGGAGGTAAAGCGCAAACTTATTGATGTAACATCAGGACTGGGGCCCGCACTTGTGTTCCCACTATGCTAAAGTTAATGTGCTAAACATGGCCGTTGCACCAATTTTCACAATACATGAAGGCGGGCTCACAGACCCCTCTTCCGACCCCTCTTTTAATACGTCTTGCCGAGACCTATCGAAATCTGCAATAATTTTTTTTTAGTCGGTCGACCCCCTTTTTGCAAGATGAAGGGTCGAAGTTGATTATGTAAGTAAATTCGGGCCGAGGTAGCCAATTCGCAGTTAAAACTTTGGTCAGGGGTCGAAATTGATTTCATTTTGGTCATTAGCACCTTCAAAAACATACGAAACCATGTAAAAATGTCTCTAAAATATAAAGTCACTAAAAAGTTGCACTTTTTCTGCCGTTTTTTCGTGGGTACGACTAAATAATTTGAGATAGAGGGCTGAATTTCAGCGTGTGGTAAGCCAAGGATACACCTAACAATCCTGCAAAATCTCAGTCAGATCGACAGAGTTTTTCGTTTGGAATGATATAAAATCACTGAAAAAGTCAATTTTTCTGCAATTTTTTTGGTGTTTTTACGTTCGTACGACTGAATGGACTGAGATAGAAAGCTGAATTTTTTGTGTGGTGAGCCAAGGACATACCTAATAACCCTTCAAAGTCTCAGACAGATCGGCTTCTTTTTTTTATAACCATCACCTCTGACTGTACTAGCCAAATTGTTACTAGGAACTCAGTTGTCCATACTCGACAGTGCATCCAGAAAGCTTGAGATGTAAGTAGTGGTAGTTGTTGCATCTCTCTGCAACGCTCCGGTGACTTGGGTGGCCTGGTCATCGCGATATTCAGATCACCCGTTCTCGTTACTACAGGCATTATATTGTTATAATCCTGCTTGAGCGCATACAACGATGCCTTGAAGTCATCGCTCTTAAAGCCTTCGTAATAGCCATAGCTGGGATTCTCCTTGACGGCTATGCTTCTGGCCAGTGATGCCAATAATGGCATATTACTACTCTGAAGCTCCGGTGTCTCGGATGGATCATATATCATCCGGACGAACGGATGCTCGTCTTCCATTTGAGTCAACCTTAACATAGCCTTAAATACGGCCGGGGCCTCACCGCGAGCTGCTGGAGCAGCCAGGATCCCCGGCGCCATGTCAATTAGGTATTTCTGGATCAGAACCAAGTGTGTAATATCAATGTTATGATACATACTTTTTAAGATTGAAGCCACTCCTCTCAAATCTTGGTTTTTGTGACTATGAAACATCCTCATTATGGCGTACGCCATTCTCCTGAAAGGGAGTCTGTTCCCGATTCGTGAGTAGATGTTTTTACAAGATCTGCGGGAAGGTTTGGCATAGTTGAGCAACAATTCTTCTTGCTCTTGATTTAGACCCAAGCGCTGACAGAGAGAAACTATGCGATTCTTCCAATAATTGTCATAGTTGTTATCTGTGAGTTGCTTAATCATCATTAGCTGTGTCACAGCAAAGGCAATGTAGAGAACGTGGCTTGTGATGTACTGCCAAGTGTCTTCTGGTGGAGCAACAGTGATTATTTCCTGTGGGGTGAGCTCACACAGCTCGTACAGTTCCAGCATTGACCCTGCCATGCACTTCATCTGGCTTTCTTTGGCTGCCTTTCCATAAGATTGGTTGTAGTTGGCATCACCCATTATGTATTTCCACAAGGTTAAGACCACAGACACCGTCGGAGCGGCATCCAACTCACATCTCAATAGACCCAGCAGAGAGCACACTTGAACCATTTCCTCCCTTGGCCCAGTGCCGGGATCAAAGTCCGCCACAATGTAGAATTCCTCGAATTTTGGATTTATGGTGAAATTCTCCAATGTGGGGACATTGATGTTGAGCTCCTGAAGATCAAAACTTTGGTGCCTGCGTCCATTTAGCACACCTACGAACCGTGTCCCGATCTCACCTCTAGACTCTGAGCTTGCCCCCACATACCCGCCAGTGGATGGCGTTTCAACCAATGGCTTGGGCTTTAAGTAAGGCTGATGCCACTTCTCCATGGGCACCTTGGCGACCATTTCTCAAAGGCCCCTCAACAGTTGTCCCTTTCCATCCCATGAGTTAGCCATGATGATATCAATAAATAGCTTGTTGTCCTCGTGAAGTTGGAAGCTGAGCCGTTCAGGAGTAGAAATGCTGACACACACACACACACTGACAGGCAGACAAAACTTTCCAACCCCAGTGAAGTAACTGGCTTCGCTAATCGCTCAGCCAATTATATAGTACAGCGGACGCCCGACGGTTAGCAGACTACATTCCTTTCTTCTTTTACCACTAAAATACCTCATTGGTCACAGATCAAATTTACGGCACTTAAATACATCGAAGCTCTCTTTTGCCCCTGGAGGGTAGGCAAATCCGGGCCCCCCAGACCAGATTTCCTACCCGAATCGTGGGCCCCCAGTCCGTCCCTGATGTTGGTGAGATGAGAAGAGAAGTGAAAAAATGGTGGACAGATTGGCTAACCCTGGCCAACACGCTCGAGTGGCGACGGCCAAGTCGCGTCACTTCCATGATGGCGGCGTGTTGTGTCTAGCTGTAATCCGAAACCTTTACCAATTGTCCTTGCCTTCTGCTTTCTGCTTCAGAGCCTCACGTCAATCGTCAATTGATTGGCTTTATTGTGTCGCTGTTTGTGCACGGCTGGGATAGTTTGGAAAATCCGTTGACAGTACTAGTCTTCTAGTACTGTGGCAAGATGACAACCATGACGAGCACGATCGAAGTTCATGAGAATACCGTGTTCTTCAAGTAGCTTCTCGTTGCTGTTCCTTCCGTGTTACTGAATGAGAAGGGTCTAAGGTTCATGTCAGAAAAAGAGTCAGGTTTATCAAGATTATTTTAATCGTTATCAAAATGATATAAATGGTATTAACATTAGAATTTAAAAGTTGTTGTTACTTGGCCTCCCTGATGAAAAGCTCCATTAAGGTGAGTTCACGCTCATGTCTAGGTGCGACCAAAACCAACGCACCTTTACAATATAGCGGCAGCCGCTAAAACAAAACAAACACATCAAGGTAAAATAAATGTTCTGCCTTAAAAACTGAATGCAATCTTCCTATGTGCTATGTGAGGACAGCACTATGAAACTAAATTATAACATCAGAAAGCTGTGCAATAACTTACTGCCAGGCCCGTGAGGTAGCTCATTAGGTCCTGGTCAGCTTGAGCCCCCCATTTCCAGGCGGCGACGTTTCCTAGTGCTAGGAAGGCGTAGAATATGAGTTTGGCACTGCAAATAAAAAACGAAGGCAATCATGAGGGTGTTTCAGCCCCTGTGCGAAAACTTCACGGCTGTGAAATCCAAGCCGCCTGACATTTTTGATAACCCTTTGGCATTGGTGCTCGGGGTGTCGGCCCCAAGGACGTTTTCAGTCAAGCTTTACAAATACGGGCCGAAGAGTTGTGGAAAATGATCGGATAGCTGTGCGGCCATCCGACTTATCATCTCGCATTTCTAAATACTTGACTGAAATGGCATGACCACGAAATTTATTTGAATGAGGCCGACACTTGCCTACCAAAAACTTATTTCTGACATACATAATGTGTTTTAAATCGCCAATATCCGGGAGAGTACGTGTATAGGTTAACGGCTGGCACCGCTGCGCGGTGCGACTTGGCACTAGGCATCATTACTTACGTCTTTCGCCCGGCATTTTTCCGTTGCTGCAAGGCAGCCGCCTCGAAATCCTCCGTTGATGGCATCAGGAGAGAAAAACAATGAAATGCAACGACGACGCACATCCGCATCGTCGTTCAAACAACCATATTTCGATGCCACACGCTCAGCCTTTTTTCGAAAACGTCTTTCGTATTTGGGACGAAATTTCGTCGTAACGACGAAAAACTGCATCCGCGCGTCGCAGCTCCACGAAATTTTCGTCGAAGTTCGATGAGGGTGGGACCAAAAAAAATTCTTTGATTACGTCCTTCGAACACCGACGGAGTTTCGTCGAAAGACATCCCGTTGTTCTACGAAGTATACTCCAGGACCCTGGAACCATGATGCCGTCCGTTTAGAAGGTGTCTTCCGGGTCTCCAGGACGAGAGGAACCTGACGCCGCAACCCGTTTTCTCCTCCGACATGTCACCGTCGAACCCGGCCAGGAAGTCGTACTTTAGTTCGAGGTCAAGGCTGCTCTGGCCGGGCCCTCGTTAGGCGTCCGAGACTTTTGACCTCGGCATTGCCCTGGGGAGGTCTTGGACCACCAGGAGCCTGACGATGAACATGGTCTGACCACCGTGCGCCCCCCCCCCTTTTATTGGGTTTGGCTCAGTTTATCACCATGCTTGACGGCATCCTGACGGCATAACGGCCGAACCAGTGGTCGGACCGCATTCATCGTCGGGCTCCTGTTAATCCGAGACCTCCCTTACGCAATACCGAAGTGTAAAGTCCCGGACTCCTAAAGGGCCCGGCCAGAGCAGCCTTGGCCTCGAATTAAAGTACGACTGCCTGGCCGGATTTGACGGCGACCTCGTGGTACGTCCTCGTATCTCGAAAACTACAAGGCGGAAGAGAAAACTGGTGGCGGCGTCAGGTTCCACACGGCCTAGAGTCCCGGAGAAAAGGGGCTTTCATGGAGGCGTCGATCCTTTGCACTAAGACGGCAATCCTGATCCGTCGTATAAACGACGAAATTTTGTCCAAGTTTCGTAAAAAGTCTTAGCGTGCATTAGGCGTTGGCTTATTTCTCTTCTCGCTTTAAAAATTGAAACTGTTTCAAAGTGACCCTTATTGCACACAGCATCCGATGAGCAGCAATAGGCACTCATATTTTCTTTGTGATGTAACTAACAAGGCTATAGGTCTACGGCTTTAAGCTCGCTTCGCTTCACTGAAAATCTATTGGCGTGACTTCGTGCCGTTTTAGGGGCGTGAATAAAGTGTCACGCCAAAAAACGGCATGACAAAAAGTCATGCCCAAAATCGGCGTGAATCAGAAATTCACGCCAATTTTTGGCGTGAATTTCCTGTCATGCCGGTTTTCGGCATGACTTTTCTCGTAAAACGCAGTGCCATTCACGCCACATGACGGCGTGACTCACATGTCATGCCATTTTTCGGCGTGAATTTCCTGTCATGCCCATTCTTGGCGTGACTTTTTGTCACGCCATAATTTGGCCATGTGTCCGACCGTAACATTTTCAGTGTTGTAATGATTAAAGGATAACGATTAATTAAGAGATAAGGTGCAACCTTTTTTTTTTAAGGGGGGGGGGGCTAAGGGGGGCTGAGGGCCACTGGCTTAACTTCCCGACGGGGCCATATGCCCCCAGTCCGGCCCTGCACCCGCCTCCCACATGAGGCGCATATCAAGGTCTTGGAGAAGCTCCAACTCCTGCTGGGTATACAATAGTGCAGCCGACCAGCTCACTCCGGGGGTGGAGAACCAGTGCACCACGTCGACCTTGAGGGTAGTAAATGTTACTTTTCTAAAGCACTCAAGGACTATGCTCAGCAATAATGTATCGGTGAACACATACAACTGACAATAGTCTGCCATTGACTCCATTTTGAAGGTTTTATACACCTTCTGAGCATGGTCATAGTCTTGTTGTGATATAGCCTTCTCTGACAGGTCACTGGTAAAGGCTTCTATAGGCGGAAGTTCCTTCTCCTCGCATCACTCCATACTAACAAACCAACAGTACGGGTAAACCCCCTTTCTCATGACTAATGCACGCTTCTCTGAGTCAGGGAAAAACTGATCTAAAGCAGACAACTCATCACTACTGAGATCACTAACCAATTTGTCTAGGCTACTACTTAGAAAGTTAAAGGAGCCCAGAAATCGCAGTTTTCCCCATTGAAAGCTTATATATTTTTCTTTTGTTTTTGGGATGCATGTAATGTCAGTCCCGTCTGACATTTGCCCTAGGGCTGAGATGATGTGATGGGCGTCATAGGCAGCCAGGTCATGAAATACGACTGGGATAAATGAACTCCTTTTCCTATTAAGATAACATTTTTGACAGGCAGCTCCCAGGTAGTTTCCCTTCCCCCCTTCCCCCTCCACCCCATGATCGTGATCCCTACACTTCACACTTTTCGTCTTCTCAAACTCTTGATTGCACAGGTAGCACACTGTAGCCGCAGCAGGCGGCCTCGTCCACCTCAATCATGATGAGGGGGTAGGATGTACCCCGTTGCTTCTCGATCTTGGTGGCTTCCCCCAACAGCCGCTGGAGGAAGCGAAGCATGAGACCGTCCCCACCGAGCTCCACCACGGGTTCACTGAGAAAACCTTACAAACTATTTCGGGCCTTACAAAGAAAAGTAGTTTGTATAACAAAGTATTTTGAGCATACATAAGCTTACGAAGAAAATCCTTCGTAATTTACAAACTATTTCTTCGTATAACAAAGTATTTTTGTTTGTTATATGTATGCTCAAAATGCTTCGAAAGGTTTTAAGAGTGTTCTTGATAACCGTCTGGGCCCTTCACTATGTAGAAATATTCGCACGGCACGTGCCTACTACGCCGCGTCGTGTGGGAGTGCTCGGGATTGGGCAGAGCAGTGTGGTACGGCCTTAGAATACTCTCTGGCAATTCAGTTCGACAGGGGCCGATACCAGCTTGGCCTGCCGGCGGATTCTTCTCGGGCCTTCTTTGGCCTTCGCACCAGACCTGGCTTGGCCTAATCGGAGGCCGTCTCTCGGGCCTTCGGTCCTTGCACCTCATACCCCGTGGAGGTAAAGCGCAAACTTATTGATGTAACATCAGGACTGAGGCCCGCTCTTGTGTTCCCACTGTGCCAAAGTTAATGTGCAAAACATGGCCGTTGCACCAATTTTCACAATACATGAAGGCGGGCTCACAGACCCCCCTTCCGACCCCTCTTTGAAAAGGTCTTGCCAAGACCTATCGAAATCAGCTATAAAATTTTTTAGTCGGTCGATCCTCTTTTTTCAAGATCCTGATTCGGCCAACTGATGAAGTCGGGCTCCTAGACCCCCCTTCCGACCCCTCTTTGAAAAGGTCTTGCCGAGACCTATCGAAATCTGCAATAAAATTTTTTAGTTGGTCGACCCCCTTTTCCCAAGATCCTGATTCGGCCAACTAATGAAGTCGGGCTCCTAGACCCCCCTTCCGACCCCTCCCTGAAAAGGTCTTGCCGAGACCTATCGAAATCTGCAATAAAAATTTTTAGTCGGTCGACCCCCTTTTTCCAAGATGAAGGGTCGAAGTTGATTATGTTAGTAAATTCGGGCCGAGGCAGCCAATTCGCAGTTAAAACTAATGTCAGGGGTAGATATTGATTTCATTTTCGTCATCAGGAACTTCAAAAACATAAGAATCCATGTAAAAATGTCTCTAAAACATAAAGTCACTAAAAAGTTGCACTTTTTCTGCCGTTTTTTTAGTGTTTTTTCGTTAGTACGACTGAATGGAATGAGATAGAAAGCTGAATTTTTGCGTGTGGCGAGCCAAGGATATACCTAACAACCGTGCAAAATCTCGTCTCGATCGGCCGAGCCGTTTGGGAGTAGTGCGGACACACAGACAGACAGACAGACAGACAGACAAACAGACAAACAGACAGACAGACAGACAAAACTTTTCAACCCCACTGGAGTAACTGGCTTCGCTAATCGCTCAGCCGAAAAATAAATGAGTAAGTTAAACACACGCACTCGTAGCGGTACCGACACACACACTGTCATTCGTACATACATGGTCAGTTTCACTAAATGAAATGTCAGTTTCATCGTTCTCAATAGTGCCATCCTTCTTTTTAGTGCCACCACCGCTTGACTGCGTCTTCCCCTTGATTAATTTCTCCGATACGAGAGATAATGGTTCATCACTATCATCCGAGGTAACTTCACTTGCTGAATTGGCTCTTTTCTTTCCAGGCGAACCAGTGTCCTCTAGATGAACCTCAACCTCATTATCATTCTCATCAGGACCATTGTTGTTCGCCTTGATGGCTAGTGTCTGAGCCATGTAACGATCAAACTGCAAATAAATAAAATTGTTCCAATGGCAGTAAAAAACAAGCAAGCCACACCTGTACACATACTGGTTTAGGGCCAAAAGAACAGGTACATGAACGCCCCTGTCTCAAGCTGCACCAATATGTGTACAAGAAGAGAAGCAAGATACTCACCACCTCCTGTGTGAATATCTTTAAGCCGACGTTTTCATCCTCGGGTGGCTTAAAAGTGATAGTCTTTTCGACGGGGGGAGGACTACCCTGACATGCCCTTTGGATCCGGGCTACATGAATTTCTTCATTTAACTCATCGTAGAAGGCCTTGGACCGGTACAAACTGAGGATTTCCTCCTTTTCCTCATCAGGTTCTACTTCAATTTCAGACGCCTGGGTATCCACCAGCTCTCTCACCTTTGCCGACTTGAACCCCGCATCGTTGATGCACTTTACACTGCAATTAAAAAATACAAATGAAACAAACGTTGTAGAGAATTTTATTAGGGGAACAAACGCTTACATAAACTACATTGACGCGCAAGCGCGAGTGTTACATAAAATGGCAGCTAAAAACCTTCCAGCTTCATTGCAACCAACTGTTAGGCCATTTGACCCAGAAAATCCACTGGGATGGCTTGATCATGTAGCGGCAGTGTACAACAAACATGGGATTCGAGGCGATGAAGTCTTGGAGTACGTAGGACAATTTCTCCCAGCACACCTGCAACCAGTACATGAGTCATTACCAGAGGACACAACATGGGTAGAATACAAAGCAGCTATGGAAAAATTTTTCTTAGCCAGAAACACATGCTCGTCTATCAGGAGCAGAATGCTACATCTTAGGAAGAAAGCCACGGAAACAACTATGGACTTTGTGCTCCGAGCGCAGGCGTTAGCAGCAAACACCACAACCATTCCAGAGGCAGAGAAGGTCAAAATTCTATTGGAAATTATGCCAACTGAAGATGCAGAGTTGATCGTGGGTTCTGGGTGTAACACAGTAGCGGATTTAATTGCAAGGTTGAGTGACGCTTTGGAAAATAGGGCAATTATTAAGAGGCATCACAGTGACTCCACCTCTGAAGTGAAAGCTAGGCCATAGAAAATAGAGGATCTGCTCATGAAAAAGGGAAAATCTCCTGGAGACTCGGAAGACAAAGAAACTAAAATTTTGGCATTGCTGGAAAATCTGGGGAAACCTAAAGAAAAATCCTTAGAGGAGAAAATTATGGAAAAGCTAGAAAATCTTTCGCTAACAGGGGAAAAAGTACAGGAGTCCACCGTCAATGCTGTTTATTCCGGCCGTGCAGGTAGAGGCGGCGGCCGAGGGCAAAATTACCGTGAAAATAATTACAGGAATAATTACAGGGGTAATTACAGGAGAAATCAGTCGTACAATAGAGGTTGGCAACCCAGGGGAGGTTACAATTATAATTACCAGGGTAATTTTGGCCAGGGCTATAGCAACATGCCCCAACAATTTGATCAGAGGAACGGGCAGGTCCAGCTTTGGAACGGGCAAGGAAATTGGAATAATAATTCCAATCAGGGTTATTGGCCAAACCAGCAACAAGGGCAGTCAGGAAATTGGGGAAACCAGCAGCAAGGCGTAAATGCCTGGCGTGGCCGAGGCCGTGGTAATGGCGGTTGCTTCGCGTGCCAAAGCCTCGAGCATCGAATTGCACAGTGTCCTAAGATGCAGAATTTTTCTTGAGAGTGAAGCAGCAACCTAGTAATAGTAATGGGGTTTTAGACTTAAGCAAGCTGGTTTTGGTTAAGGTTCCACCAGACGGGTCATGTTTTTATCATGCTTTGTCTTACGGTTTGTTTGGTAATTTTAATGGTAGTTTTCAGTTAAGGCAATTAATTTCTAAGTATGTTTCGTATAATTGGGAGCAATTTAGGCATTACACTATGATTGAGGATAGAGTAAGGTATTGTGAGGAGCATGCAAGGCCTGGAGTCTTTGCAACAGCAGTGCAGGTACAAGCTGCAGCAGAGTTGTTTGAAGTTAGGATTGAGGTACAGGTGCAGCAAGGAGTCTAAGTCTACCAGTGTACTGCAACAAGCCCGGTACGTACAATTTTCATGCGGTTTTCTGGTCCACTTGACGGGGGTCATTACGACGCACTTGTGCCGCTCCACGTGGAGCCGGCGGCGTCCACCCGGCCACGTGTCGATGCAGTCGCGTCGCCACAGGCCGTCGGTCCCGCGGCCATCGCGGATCAGGTTGCAGAGATTGGTCCCGCGGAGCGGCATCCGGCCGCCCCGTCGCAGCCGGGGAAGGGTCAGGTTCGCGACGACGACGGTTGTGTGTGAGGATGAAAAGCGGGTACCAGCACAGTTTTGCCGTAAAGGCTGTTCGTCGGTGGATGCTCGTTGGGGTGGGTGTTGTGGGGGTGTCACGGTTGGTTGCCCCCGCTCGGAGGGGTGTCACGGTTGGGTGCCCGCGCTACTCCCCGCTGGTGCGCGCGGTGTCTCGCCGATTTCGTGGTTACTCCTTGGTCGATAACCTGTTTTGGATCGATGCGCGGTGTATGGCCGCTCGTGACGTCATGTGCGTGGCGCGGCGTGGCGCGTCTTGTGATGGCGTCTGTTTCTGTTTACCTTCGGTGCGGCGTGTTGGTCGAGGTGTAAGGTAAGTGAGTGGTAAGCGGTGTGTGTCGGGTTCGATTCCCGTTGCCGCAAAATTTTTTTTTTTTTGTTGGAGGTCTGGTTTGGTTTCCGGCTGCTGCCGGGCTGTGCTCGTGTTGTGGGTATCAGTCGTCGTGTGTGTGCTGTGGCGCGCGCTCGTGTGTCTGCTGACGATGTTAGCTCAATCGATTCCTTGTTGTGGTTAGTGTGTGTGTGTGTCAGGGACGGACTGGCCCGGGTGGGGATTGTTGGATCCCCACCCGGGCCCCCCCTCGGGATACGGGTTGCGGGCCCCCCTGACGGGCCGGGCCTTCTCACATGAGAAGCAGGAAGATTACACGGGCCCGCGGGGCCCGTCAAGGGGCCCGCTTGCGTCGCTGTGGGTTTGAGGTTTGGTGACTTTTAGGACATCACACAAGTTACAAAAAATAAATATTATGGCGTAAATAGCTTAAATCAAACAAAGAAAAGACACTGTTATAAGGTAGATTTACGCCAGACCGTGTCTTGTCGTAACAGGCTTCGCGATTCTGCGCCAGTTTCGACAATCCACGCCTGGCCTTTCACCTACCTTGGCCTGTGGCGCTTCCTTCTTGCCTTCGGCAAGCTGTTTTAAGGGATCATTGAGGCAATAAGTAGTGCACTACGTGATGAATGGTCGAAGTATACAAGCCAGGGCACGCCCTCATTCAGTCAAACCGAGTAGGCAGCTCCGCTTCGCCCCGCCGGTAATTCAGTTCGACAGGGGCCGATACCAGCTTGGCCTGCCGGCAGATTCTTCTCGGACCTTCTTCGGCCCTCGCACCTCGCACCAGACCTGGCTTGGCCCAATCGAAGGCCATCTCTCGGGCCTTCGGTCCTCGCACCTCATACCCCGTGGAGGTAAAGCGCAAACTTATTGATGTAACATCAGGACTGGGGCCCGCACTTGTGTTCCCACTATGCTAAAGTTAATGTGCTAAACATGGCCGTTGCACCAATTTTCACAATACATGAAGGCGGGCTCACAGACCCCTCTTCCGACCCCTCTTTTAATACGTCTTGCCGAGACCTATCGAAATCTGCAATAATTTTTTTTTAGTCGGTCGACCCCCTTTTTGCAAGATGAAGGGTCGAAGTTGATTATGTAAGTAAATTCGGGCCGAGGTAGCCAATTCGCAGTTAAAACTTTGGTCAGGGGTCGAAATTGATTTCATTTTGGTCATTAGCACCTTCAAAAACATACGAAACCATGTAAAAATGTCTCTAAAATATAAAGTCACTAAAAAGTTGCACTTTTTCTGCCGTTTTTTCGTGGGTACGACTAAATAATTTGAGATAGAGGGCTGAATTTCAGCGTGTGGTAAGCCAAGGATACACCTAACAATCCTGCAAAATCTCAGTCAGATCGACAGAGTTTTTCGTTTGGAATGATATAAAATCACTGAAAAAGTCAATTTTTCTGCAATTTTTTTGGTGTTTTTACGTTCGTACGACTGAATGGACTGAGATAGAAAGCTGAATTTTTTGTGTGGTGAGCCAAGGACATACCTAATAACCCTTCAAAGTCTCAGACAGATCGGCTTCTTTTTTTTATAACCATCACCTCTGACTGTACTAGCCAAATTGTTACTAGGAACTCAGTTGTCCATACTCGACAGTGCATCCAGAAAGCTTGAGATGTAAGTAGTGGTAGTTGTTGCATCTCTCTGCAACGCTCCGGTGACTTGGGTGGCCTGGTCATCGCGATATTCAGATCACCCGTTCTCGTTACTACAGGCATTATATTGTTATAATCCTGCTTGAGCGCATACAACGATGCCTTGAAGTCATCGCTCTTAAAGCCTTCGTAATAGCCATAGCTGGGATTCTCCTTGACGGCTATGCTTCTGGCCAGTGATGCCAATAATGGCATATTACTACTCTGAAGCTCCGGTGTCTCGGATGGATCATATATCATCCGGACGAACGGATGCTCGTCTTCCATTTGAGTCAACCTTAACATAGCCTTAAATACGGCCGGGGCCTCACCGCGAGCTGCTGGAGCAGCCAGGATCCCCGGCGCCATGTCAATTAGGTATTTCTGGATCAGAACCAAGTGTGTAATATCAATGTTATGATACATACTTTTTAAGATTGAAGCCACTCCTCTCAAATCTTGGTTTTTGTGACTATGAAACATCCTCATTATGGCGTACGCCATTCTCCTGAAAGGGAGTCTGTTCCCGATTCGTGAGTAGATGTTTTTACAAGATCTGCGGGAAGGTTTGGCATAGTTGAGCAACAATTCTTCTTGCTCTTGATTTAGACCCAAGCGCTGACAGAGAGAAACTATGCGATTCTTCCAATAATTGTCATAGTTGTTATCTGTGAGTTGCTTAATCATCATTAGCTGTGTCACAGCAAAGGCAATGTAGAGAACGTGGCTTGTGATGTACTGCCAAGTGTCTTCTGGTGGAGCAACCACTGCAAAAAATTCCGTGTATTGGTACGGAAAATGTACAGAAAATGGGGTACAGAAAAGGTACGGACCCTCCGTACTGGTTCTCTGTGGTCCCCATAAGGATCTCATGTAAACTGCTACAGAAAACATGTACAGAACCTCCGTGGTTGGCAAGGTACGGACGGTCCAGGTAAAAAATTGACCATACATTTTCCGTGTAATTTCTGTACTTTTTTCTATCAGTGACAGTGATTATTTCCTGTGGGGTGAGCTCACACAGCTCGTACAGTTCCAGCATTGACCCTGCCATGCACTTCATCTGGCTTTCTTTGGCTGCCTTTCCATAAGATTGGTTGTAGTTGGCATCACCCATTATGTATTTCCACAAGGTTAAGACCACAGACACCGTCGGAGCGGCATCCAACTCACATCTCAATAGACCCAGCAGAGAGCACACTTGAACCATTTCCTCCCTTGGCCCAGTGCCGGGATCAAAGTCCGCCACAATGTAGAATTCCTCGAATTTTGGATTTATGGTGAAATTCTCCAATGTGGGGACATTGATGTTGAGCTCCTGAAGATCAAAACTTTGGTGCCTGCGTCCATTTAGCACACCTACGAACCGTGTCCCGATCTCACCTCTAGACTCTGAGCTTGCCCCCACATACCCGCCAGTGGATGGCGTTTCAACCAATGGCTTGGGCTTTAAGTAAGGCTGATGCCACTTCTCCATGGGCACCTTGGCGACCATTTCTCAAAGGCCCCTCAACAGTTGTCCCTTTCCATCCCATGAGTTAGCCATGATGATATCAATAAATAGCTTGTTGTCCTCGTGAAGTTGGAAGCTGAGCCGTTCAGGAGTAGAAATGCTGACACACACACACACACTGACAGGCAGACAAAACTTTCCAACCCCAGTGAAGTAACTGGCTTCGCTAATCGCTCAGCCAATTATATAGTACAGCGGACGCCCGACGGTTAGCAGACTACATTCCTTTCTTCTTTTACCACTAAAATACCTCATTGGTCACAGATCAAATTTACGGCACTTAAATACATCGAAGCTCTCTTTTGCCCCTGGAGGGTAGGCAAATCCGGGCCCCCCAGACCAGATTTCCTACCCGACTCGTGGGCCCCCAGTCCGTCCCTGGTGTGTGTGTGTGTGTGTGCACGCGCTCGCCTTGTTCGTCGTGTTTATGCTTTTGGTGGTTCCTTTTTTTCTGATTATAGGGTGTGGCTTTCCTCGTCCGATGGATACCCACAAATGCGAATACTTGGAATGTGTGGCGGAGCAGGTTGCTGATATGAAGGCGCGGGCGATTGATCTTTTGTTTGCGAGTTATTATTTGCATTTGGCTGAAGAAGAGGCGGCTCAAGAGGAGGCTTACCGCGATAACCTTTCTTTTGAGGCGGCGGAGTCCGTCATGCTGCCTCTCGTGGCGCTGGAGCGTGAGGTACGCGCTTCAGAATAAAAGTATTTACTTCATCATTTTGTCACAGCGTGTCGTGGTATTCGTTTGCATGATGTGAAATAAATAAATAAATAAATAAATAAATAAAATTGCAGTCTTATCTTTGCCTTTTTTTTTTAATTTTTTTTTCGAGTCCGCCTCGTTCTCCACAGGTCACAAAATCCGTGACGCTGGGGACGCGCTTCAGAATTAAAGTGTGCGCTTTGTCATTTTGTTTCGCTGTGTGTGTGCTGGGCCAATACCGTGGCACCTCGTCCCCACTCCTCGTCGCGTGTGGCGCTGGTGGTGGTGGTGGGGCGTGAGGAGTACACAGTTTAGTTTTCAGCGTGTTTTTTTATTGATTTTCATCTGACAGTGGTTTAACAAGTTTGTATTGGTCATTTTTTTCATCGTATTTCTCTGCTAGGACGCATGAGGTGCATTTTACGAATGGGGCAGGCCAGCGTCTGTGCATTTCCCATTCGTGCGCGTTCGTTGTCCAGGCTTCGGGGGTGTCGGGCTTGTGCATGAGAATCACTCCATTGTGGTAGATCTCGTTGTGTTGTGTGCAGCCCGTGTCGTAGTGGGTGCAGTTGCAGAGTCGCGTCCTCGGTGGTAAGATGTATCTTGTCCGATCCGGTGCCACGACTCCTTGGAGGATGTTGGCGTGCGTTTGTCGCACACGAGTCCCGTGCCAGAAAATCCTAGGTCTCAAAATTGGGCTCGGTTTCCACGGGGCGTGGCTGAAACTTCTCCAGAATTCATCTGTAGCTGGTTTGTAGGCGATCTGGAAATGAGAATGGAGTCGCGGATTATTATTTATTTTTTTTATTTTTTTTTGTTGACTGTGTGTGTGTGTGTGTGTGTGTGTACTCACCGTTGTTAGTTTCGGGCACAGGCGGAAAAGTTCCTCCACTATCACTTGAAGTCGACATGCCATTTGATCGAACGAGTTGGGGTGTTGTGTCTCGTCGTGATGATAGTTGTCAGAGTTGCATCTTATTTTTAGTGCGGCCGTTTTGCCGAGGCCCACGTCCGCCTCTGTGTATCCCGTTTTCCGGTTATCCGGCAACCAATAAACAAAAGGCTGTGCAATCTCCACAGTCTTTAGTACCGGGAAAGCCCCATCGGGCAATGTCAACAGGTAGTCTAGGTGGTATGGCATGTGCGCGCCTAGGTCTAGTGTCTCTAGCGTCGTCCTGTTTTGGTCGATGTACTGTAGGATTGCACTTTGCAACTGTTTGCTCGTCGAGGTGTTGCTCACTAGGTTTTGGAGATGGAACGGGTCCCTGGGTGTCAAGCCTTCGGGCCTGCGTCGTCCGAGCACACAGCTCAGCCAGCGATCGAAACCACCGTGAACTCGGAAGTTTTGCGTGTCGTCACGACGCACACAATCAATGGACGTCCGCTCCCTTATGGTGTACAGGATTTCGGTCAAGCTGATTTTTTTCACCTGCATAGAAAAACAGAGAGAGAGATAAAAAAATAAATTAGTTTGTTTTTCGGTGTCTTTTGTACACATGTGTGTGTGTGAGAGAGAGATGCTAACTCACCTTGTTCAAATAGCTAACTGCATGACGCAGCATGGCTTCCAAGCTGAACGGCATTTGCGGGGCAAAGAACAACCGTTCGACGGTCTTGAAGTTGCGCATGTACCAGTTGCATGCGAGTGTGTGGCGTGTGTCCTCGTCGCCAAAGGAGTACACCACGATCGTCTTCGGCTTGTTCCAGCGAGGTAGCGCCAGAATGTCGCGCTCCCAGCCCGGGTAGGCCAGGGCGAGGCACGCCAGGTCTTCGTCATCGTATGTCGCTGCGGCGTGGGGACGCAGGTTGTTGTACCAGATGAGGTCGAGGGCCTGGGGTGGGCTTTCGAGGTCCTGCGCGTTGCTCTTGTCGGCCTCCTCGTCGTGCTGGGCTGTGCTGCGGACGACGCACTCGCTGGCTAGCTGCTGCTGTGCGGCCATGGTGGACATGATGCGCTTTCGTCCTCGCGTGGCTGTTTTTGTACCTTTTCGGTTTTGGTGGGGGGCCGGTGCACCGCCAGGTGCACGCCCTGCGGCCTGCAGCTGCCCTCGGTTCCGCACCGTGCTTCCCCCGCGCGGGAGGACTTCCCCTCCAGCCGTGCTGCGCGCGCTGGCTCGTACTGGGGGTTGCTGCACGGCGTAATTCCACTCTCCGATTCCATCCTGAGCAGTGCTTGCTACACAACATGGACGTACCCGCCGAGGATGTATCCGTCGAGGTGACTGCCAGCTCCGAAGCCGCGCCACCCTTGGAGCGAACCACCGCCCTGGATGACGCCCCAGCCACACCCAGCGTCCAGGAGGTCGACCTGGCGGGAGCTCCCCGCGCTGCGCCCGACGCAGCGGTTCCGGCTTTGGACTGCGCGCGGCGCTACTTCAAGCATCCCGCACCGGCCCCAGCTCCGCCCCCGAAACCGCCAGCCCCTGTGGTTGTGGGGGGTGTTTATCTCTGGCTGAATCCGAGTAGGAGTAAGCTGTTGTGTTTGGGACTCGACCTGAAAAATTCTTTTAAATTGGTGATTACGATTGATAATGGTGCGGGGAAGGGAGGCCTGAAAATGTGTGAATCTGATTTTCGCGATCTCTTTTCGCGGAAGTGGATGTTGACTTGGGATAAACATTTCAGACGGGGTTACACTCCCCCCTTTCCGAGCCTAATCGGCAGGGAAGTAGACGCACGTCTCCTTATGCTCTCTGACGGACCCGGAGTGCGTCTGGCCGCTCATGACGGTATGTCTTTTGCTGTTTTGGGAGCTGTTACCTATCAAAGCCTGTTGAATCAGCAGCCTTACATAATGTATGTGCTCGACTGTCTGTCCAATCTGTCCAATGGACTGCTTGATGAATGGTTTTCGCGTGCTCTTGCCGCTGTGGGCACCGCGAGCCTTCGCGATGGCTCCGCACCATTCCTCTCGGCGGAGGACGCCGGTCTATACCTCCGCCCTGGGTTGGAGTCGTTCATTGCCGCTAACGAGCCTCGATCGACAGTCTGTTCTATTTTGCAAGAAGTGGCTCTGAAGCATACTAACGCGTTTGGGGAGGCTTTGATGTTGTATTTGGCTGAGAGGAGTCCTGGTTTCGACACTGTCGGTTAGTGTGTGTGTGCTTAATTTTTCTTTTTGTCTTGTTTGTTTGAATGCACTTTCCTAAAGTTAGGTTTATTTTAAATCACGTTTGTTTTTCAAAATATTTTAATTTAATTTAATTTTTTTTAAAAATGTATTCTTGCTATATCGGTGTGTGTGTGTGTGTGTGTTCGGTGTTTTCAAGGAGAAAAAAAAACTAAAAACACAATAAAAATAAACTGTATATATTTTCAAAAAAACCATGTTTTGTTTTCAAGGAGAAAAAAAACAATAAAAATAAACTGTATATATTTAAAAAAAAAACCAAGTTTTGTTTTTTTTTAAATCAATTCCTTTCATATGAAATTAATTCCCTGACACTTTGCAAAATGAATACACAAACAAAACGAAATAATAATAATAATAAAAATAGCCATGGGAAATGTGGCAAGAGCAAGCAAGACTGAAAGCCGCGTACCGGGGTCCGTCAGGACTCGGCCCGACGGCCGATTTGGTTCGCAGACGGCAGCCCGCTGCGACCGTAATTCTTTGTCGGCCTGCGGGTATGGCAATTCGCCTTGCTTGCCCTTGCGCACAAATAATAAAACCAGCGATGGGTGTTTTAGTTATCAGGAACCACCACTTTGTGTGAGGTGCGAACCAGCCCATCGCGCTGATGTTGATAGCATGCGTATGACAATTGGAACTTAGATTTTTCAAGAAAAGAGATTCTACACAGCATTCCGCAGGATTGCGGCACGGAATGCCCTCTTCGTATTTAAAGTCACTCGGTAATTCTATAGCATACGTCACATTTTTCTTGGTGTAGGGCACTGCGGTGACCTGGTGTACGCGACGTGTCCTGTATCGTGACACGGGGATGTCCAAAACCAACAGGTCGTTGATTTTGCGCGTGACCACGCGCCCCAACTTGGTGCAGTCCAGTGGCTCGACCAGCAACGGCCCCTGCGCCGTACTGTTGGCGAGGGCCGTGAGCATCCTGCAGTTGGTGTGGTAGGCCGACGGCGCGGTGGCGCTTACCACCATGTCAGCGACGAGGCCTTCTAGTTCGTCCCAGCCTTGGATCGCGCAGGTCACAGCGCTGCGCAACCAAACAAGGGCCTCGAGCGCAGCGGTCTCCTTCCACTCGTTGGTCAGGTTGTCCGCCATCAGCATGCTGGTCCAGCCTTCACCGGCCCGGACGCCGCCCTGGAGGAGGTTGGCGCCTGGCGGTGTGTAGGTGTTGAGCACCGCGACGGCCTCCGCTGCCTCCTCCTCCTCCTCGAGCGCGGCGTTGCTTTGGTGCGGGCCAGCTGCAGCGCGCGCAGCGAGCCTGGCTGCCTCTCGCTCCTGGTGCTGGAGTGCGGCGCAAGCTGTGAGGTTGTTGCTGCAGGCGGCGTGTGTGAGGTGCGCGGCGACGCCGGCCAAGTCTCGGAGTGTTGCTTGGAGCTCAGCTTGGGGCAGTGCTACCCGCACGACCTCCGCGACGGGCTGCGGCACGCGCAGGCTGGCCGCTTCGTCCAACAGGATGCCGGGGGCATTTTCAAGCGGTGTCGAGATCCAACCTGGAAATGGAGAGAATAAATGACCTTGTTTTGCTTTTTCGAGTGTGCCGCCCGCGCGCCGTGTCGCGATGCGTCGCGTCAGCGCTGTGTCAGCGTGTGCAGCTCGCTGCACCGCGACTCCGCGCGCGCGATCTTCTGGCCCACTCTGCAGCGCTGCGCGGCGAGGCGCCAGTCGCACAGTGGGCCAGAAGACAGCGACAGAACTCTAGACGCGTTTTGAGCTCCAGAGTCGCTAAATAGGACTCGTATCGAACGTGTGACCCCACCCCTACCTCGTTCGGTGAGCTGTTTCCGTTGGGTGGGGTCACACGTTCGATTCGAGTCCCATTTAGCGACTCTGGAGCTCAAAAAACGCGTCTAGAGTTTGACCCGCTGACGTCGTCGTCGTCTTCTGGTCCACTGTTAATCAGTCCACCACTATATTCACGCTGCGGAGTGGGCCAGTAGACCATCAGTTTAGGAAGCGGGCGCTCTTTTTGCCCGCCCGGCGAATCGGCAAATCGGTTTTCATACAGGTTTTCATACCCGACGACTCAGCCTTATCGATCGATTGATCGCTCGCCCGGCTGGCCGGCTGGCCGGGCGGTCGGCGCGGCGCGGTGCATATTTAATTTCTGGCGGTTAGGATAGCGTCACGCTCGCGCGCTCTCGCACCGTGCGCCGTGGCGAAACGCGCGCGCACACACACACACACACACACACACACACACCCACACACACTGCGAGACTAACCTTCTTTTTGGAGTTCCGTCTCGTCGGTAGCGTCGCAGCGCATCGTGGAGAGCGCGGCGAGCGCGATGAGCGGCAGGACGCTGCGAAGCTGCATGTTGTCTCTAGTTCGTTTCTCACGTCTGACTAGCTGCGTCCTAGACCTAGCCCTAGCCCGTGGGATGCTGCGTCGCGGTGATGCTTGGTCAGCAGTGGTCCCTGCGAGCTGCAGCTGCGGCGCGGGGTGGGGTGGGGTGGGGTACTCACTCGCCCAAGAATTAGGAATAAGCTTTGATCATTTTTTTTTTTTATTATTATTTTTTTTATTATTATTATTTCATTGAATCAAGTGGCGTCGAGGCAGTTGCTAATCGAAGCAGTCAAAAGCTTCTTCCCAGGCACGCCATTCGTGGCCGCTTGAAGGCGGTGACGGCGCTGGCGGCAGCGGGCTCGTCCTTAATCGCCCGGACGGCGGTATTAGTTCCCGGTCCGCCATGTCCTGCAGCCACCATTGCTCGTACGCCAGTGGATGCGTGTGCTCGTTGGGAGGCCATTGGTCCGGTTCTGACTCGGGAACCAGCACCTGCACGTCGCCCTACACCGTAAAAAATAAATTAATTTAAAAAAGGAAATCCATCATTAGTTCTAAATTTTTATTTAAAAAAAATAAATAGAAAATGGATGCGTCCGCTTTGCGTGTGTGTTTGTGTGTGTTGTGTCCTGGGGTCGGGGCGGTGTCGGAAAATAAAAAGTCAAAGATGGGATTGTGCGATTTTTTTTTTCTTTAATTCACACAGTGCAAAACGAATACAAGGAACACACACACACACACACACACTCAGCGACAATGGTGCATTTTAGCGAATGCTCGCATTAAGCTCGCCATGGCGATCTGCCATTCGGTGCAAGTCATATTTGTTGTTGTTCGCCAATCGTCGTCGGCGCGCGACGGGGCGAGCGATGCGTCTGGGACACGTGGATGAGGCTCTTCCGGGAGCTGCTTGCGTGGACTCACCCGCCTCGGGCTGGGACTCGAGCGGCGAACCCGCCGCGCTGAAACACACACACACACACACACAGTTACACACAGGGCAGCTAGCAGCGAGTTTATGTTTGAAAATTCAGCTCAACTTACGTTTTGGGCTAGCCCGACGCTTCGCCGTCACTGCTCGCGGTGGGGGCGTCTGCGGCGGCGTGGAAAATGTGATTCTTTTTCGCACAGCGCCATGCCGAATCGGACTAGACCGACGCTTGCGCTTCCTTTCCGGAGTTTGGTGCTCTGCCGCTGGAAGTGGTGGCGCCGGCGGTGGCGGTGGTGGTGGTGGGGGTGGAGGCAGCGTTTCGTCGGGGTACGCCCGGCCTCCCAGCTCGCCGGCAGCACCAAACAGATCCGATGTGCAGGGGCTGAAGCTGGCGAAGAAGCTCGCGAGGGCGGCCTGGTCGTGGCTAGATTCCAAGTGCTCAGCCATCCCTCTGCACAGCGCGGCGCACGCCTCGCGACTGACGTGCGTTCGCCCCGCGTTCAGTGCAAGCTGCCTCGCGTGTCCAGCGCAACCATCGTTGCGCCGGAACAGGCGGGACCAACCCGTCACGGCGTCCGACCCGCAACAAAAAGTCACACTGCACTTTTCGCGTATTTTCTTCCAGGTGCAAAAGATTGAATCTGTTCAACCACTCTCGGAACGTGTGACCCACCACGCGAAAATACGCATGACTCAACACAAACAAACCGCAAGCTTGGCTTTGGTCGTCCTGGAGCCGCACCGTGTTGCAGGTCACCTTGGAGTCGAACTGGGCTAAAAACTCACTCAAACGCGGATCGGCAAGCAACGGCCCGCCTAAAGAGTTCA
Source organism: Stenchaetothrips biformis (assembly GCA_030522485.1). Lineage (NCBI taxonomy): Eukaryota > Metazoa > Arthropoda > Insecta > Thysanoptera > Thripidae > Stenchaetothrips > Stenchaetothrips biformis. The sequence continues at coordinate 4,951,081 of CM060095.1, read as the reverse complement.
TCAACTCGACACCGCCGCCGCGGGGCGCGTAGATGCCAAGCCAGTGCGTGCCGGGCTGACTCGAATCATCCGTGTTAACACACAAATGGATGGGTCGCGGGAAGTTGCGGCAGCGAGGTAATCTGTCTATGCTGTAACAACCCATATGCACTGGGTCTAGGGTCGGGCTGGCCCGACATGCGGCAACGATGTCCACGGTGGACAGGGCGGTCTCTAAGGCCCTCATGACTTAGAGCGGAACCAACGTCACTGACCGCGCGCCGTCAATTTCGCACTGGACGCTAAATTCACCGATGGCTAGGAGGACCAAAGCCTCATTTGGCGCCTGCGACATCTCAACACGCACACTTATGGAGCCTGTGCGCGGAATGTTTGTATGCGCTTCTGCATCCCCCGACTGGTCGGGTGTCAAGTCGACACCGTAGAGGGCCATGCCGCGCCGGTAGCGGTGGAGAGTCAGGTGGCAGCTATGTTCCTGATCCAAGCGCGAAGTCCCGAGCGCCTCCTCCAGACAGTGAAAAGCCTCCGTACAGCCCATCGGACTTTGAAAATCCGTTCGAAACTTGTATTCCCGTTCATTGACATAGATCTGAACACTAGTCACATTGAAATGCGCAAAATTCCACGCGTTGTTCGCGTGTCGTCCGGTCGGATAATCAGCCGCACGCATCAACCCCACCAGGAGGACGGATGGGAGTTGCCCCGTAAACAGGTTTGCGGCGGTAATCTGCAAGACGTTTGGCGGGCTTATGTAGGAGCGCACGGCGTTGGATTTGTACTGATACACACATTTGTGAGTTTTGAGTGTGTTTTCAATGCCAAGGCAGAGGTCGGGACTCGCGCGGAAAAATTTCAACAGCATGTGGGCTTCGATGATGTCCACTTTTGTCTGCACTGGGTCTACATTGCTCCACAGCCAGAGCGAATCGGGGCTCAAGGTGAAACGAAACCTCACCGCCAAATTATCCAGTAAATAAAGATTATTGCGCGCTCCGCATATGTCCTGTTTCAGCCGGGTAATCACCTGCACCGGTCGGCTTAGCAGGAAGCCCTCCCGCCGAGCTATCCACGGGGCAGAGTTGGGAACCGACTGGTTATCTTCAGTTTGCCCCAAACACTTTTCCATGTGGGTTTCAGTAGCGTCGGGGGTGGAACCCGTCCAGTGCTGTAAGATCGATTTTAGGTTAAAGTGCTCTGGATGGAGGGAGATGCTTTTTTCACCGAGCAGCATTTCAAAATGGGAAAACATGCTGTCGGGCATGAGGGAGACGACAGAGCACGTGTTTTGCAGTGCGTTCAGTGCCTCGCCGTCCGGGCGAGTCGTCATTTGAAGTTTGAGCACAAGGTGGATGGACGAGAGATCGAGGAAGCATTGCGGAATCCCGGCGGAGTAGAATTCAAGCTGGGCCGGCAGGCCTTCCACGGCTTGGAGGGGCGAAAGTTTCAAAGAATGATTATCTATTACCATTGTTTGTAAATTTCGCCCCTCGAATAAATTGAAATTAGTGATGAACGCCATGGCGGAAGCTTAAAACACGTCTCTCCGACTCCGCATTTTCTGAATGCCCCGTCCTCGCAGTCTCGTGACTGGCCGCGACGTGCTGACGTGGAGGGCTCCGCGCGAAGACTGACGAGGGTGAACCCAGCGTCTCAGGCCGCGCCCTTGTTGCAGGCGACTTTGAACGCCGGCTAGGCCTTCGGCCAAGCGCGCTTTCAGCGGAGCTGTGCCCTGCGCCCGCTTGTCCGCGACACTGTAATCTTTCAGGACGTCCCCGGCCGACGAAAGGACCTGCTCGCCGACGGCTTTGAGGCCTCGCATCAGAGGGGGTTGTAAATATTGCCAGATTCCTCGAATCCAGGAGCCCCAGCCACGACCGCGCTGAACAGAAATGCGCGAGCGAAACAGGTTTCCGTAGGGGCCCGAGGCGTGCGGCGGCGGTGGCAGGCCGCCACCTGCCTGCAGGGTGAAGTATTTTTCAAAAGCGCGCTGCTGTTCACCGGCAATGGCGCGCGACTGACACAGACTGACCCGCCGCGCACGCTTACATGCGTTTGAAATGCAAAACAACGCAAGTGGCGTCCGGGCTATCGGCGAAAGGCACGTCTCTGCCAAACTTGTCACATATTCGGATAGAAACTTCCTGAATGTCGAATGCCTGCAGCGGCAAGTAGTAGGGGTTTTGAAAAACGTAATGACCTTTCCCCGGCTCCAGCGCGACGATCTTCAAAAGCCTCGCTTTCGTGTCGGCCGCCAGCTGAGCTTTGATCAAGTTGCAATAAATAAACATCCTGTTCGTGGCCACCGCCGAAGCGGCCACCGCGCGTCTCTGCCGTTTCCGAGGCGGTTCGGCCGCATGCACGACGGCTGCCTCCACCTCGCGCCAAAATTGCTGTTGGAATTCTCGCGCACTGGCTTCGTCGTCTGTAAAGGACGAGACGTGGGCTAGCCACTCCGTCAGCCCCAAATCAGAGGTAGGGGTACTAAATGTCACATGCCAGCCCGATGGCAGTGAGATGCGACTCGGAACTTCGAGTTTTTCGTCCAAGATCATGTTTTGGTAGAATGGCGGCACCGCAAAGTCGACCCGCGCGTCAAGACCGCTCGCCACGGCCAGATCGGCCCAAGCCGACAACAGCTCGTCTCGCGGTCGCGTGAAAAACTCTTCCGTTGTCATCGGCTTTGGCTCTGGCTGCGCGGGCGGCCCAGCCGGCGTGCTTCCGGCTTTGGCCGCAGGCTGCGCGGGCGGGCCGGCCGGGGGCGGCCCAGCCAACCCGTTACCGGCCGATCCGGCCGGGGGCAGCGCCAGCAGCGACGGCGGCGGCGCGGGCGGGGGCACGCTTCCGACCGGAAGCACGCTTCCGGTCGGGGGCTGCGGCGGCGGCGACGGCGGCGGCGCGGGCGGGGGCACGCTTCCGACCGGAAGCACGCTTCCGGTCGGGGGCTGCGGCGGCGGCGGCGGCGGCGGGGGCGGCGGGGGCACGCTTCCGACCGGAAGCACGCTTCCGGTCGGGGGCGGCAGCGGCGGTGCGGGCGGGGGCGGAGCCGCCGGCAACACGCCGGCGGCTCCGGAGCCGCCCGCGGCAGAGCCGCCCGTGGGGCCTGGCGCTGGACCAGGCGGACTTGGCTGGCCTGAAGCGCCTGAAGCGGCAAAGGCGCCTACAGCCGGCGCCGCCTCCGGCGAAATCGCGGCCTCGCGGGGCGCATGCTCCGGCGTCCTCGACGCCTCGCCCGAGGCCTCCGGCGTAGGCGTCGGCGTGGGCCGGGTCGCACTCCAAGATCCACTAAATTGACGCGACGGCACGCCATGTCGGACAAGAGACGCCGAGGGTGGGGGCTGTCGTCCGGTGGCGGGAGACAACCACACACTGACTGGCTCCTCGACTTGAGGAACAGCCCGCTGCAGGTGTGCTTGAGCCGCCTTCGAATTAATATCGGTCGCAAAGGCCGTGCCGTGCCGCGCACCACCGTGCATCGAGGCCCACGGCCGAAAAAAGGACTTGCGCACGGGTGCGACATGTGGGGGCGGCTCCTCCGCTAGCTGCGTCGGATTGCACATTATTTCAACAACAGCGACACTAAAGGAACCGTCCAGGCAGAGGTTTTCGGCCAGGCGATTTGTAAAGGCACTCTGTGTATTTTTCGTGTGGACGCTCATTGAGGCGTCCGACAAAAGGACCAAAGTTAGGTCCTCGATTGGGGGCTGGGCCCGCGAAGACGCGTGGCGCAACATGGCGAAGCTCACTGCTCTGTGATGGCGCTAGTGGGCAGCCAACGACGGTACGCTTTCGGCCAATTCAAAAAATTGCAAAGCGATTCGGCGGGTTTGCCGCGGAGCTTGCGCTGCTTCAACACCTTGTAGATCGAGTACTTCGTGTCCTTGTGGTCGCGCACGCGAATCAATTCGTACTCCGATGCTCGCCCCGCGAGAGCTCGACCGAGAATGTCACGCAACGAGTACGTTTTCGGGTTGGAACGGTGTCTTTGCGTGATGAAAAAATATTCTGGCGTATAACCACCACGATAATTTTTTTGCAGTGGATCCCACTGACGCGAAAGACGAACCTGTTCGCCTACCCGATACTTGAAGTGTTTCCTGGCTTCCCCTTTCACGGCGCCCGTGTGCCGCAACACGCTTTCGCGCCACACCCGAAACAGGTCGTGCTCCGGGCGGTAATCGAGGGGCGCCACGCCCAGCGCGCAATGCACAGTCGAGTTGAGCCCGTGTACAATTGCGGGCAGGACATCGATGTAACGCGCGCTGTTGGCTTGCGTCTGATAACGCGATACGCGCGCCATCAAATCGCGGATTCGTTTTTCTGCCATTGAAGCTTTTGTTTGTTGGAGTGCCAAGGTCAGGTGTATCCCCCGTTCCTTGAGAAACCGTCGGAACGCGCCCTTGAACTCACTGCCTCCGTCAACATACAGAACTTTTATTTGGTGTGGCATTTCAGATAGGATCTGGGCCATGCCCTCCGCCGTGGTCGTCGCGCGTTTGTCCTTGAGAGGAGCCACAAACAGACGTCGACTCGCGGCATCGACCACCACGAGGAGGAACCGCGTGTCGTCGTTCACGCCTGCCGACGATTCAACCGAGGCTAGGTCTGCCGAGGCGAGGCGGTAGTAGGCGGCTATGTCCCCTACACTCGGGTCAGCCATTTTCGGACGCCACGGCCTGCCTGCACTTTCTTCCGAAGGGGCTGACCCACCGCCGCCACGGCGCGACGCTTCTCACCCCTGCGAGGCGGTGTCGGGGGTCTTGGAGGCGCCTGCGGGTAGGCAGGGCGCTCCGCGAAAACACGCTTGCACCGAGGCTGGCCGACCGCGCTTATCGCACGCCTTTTCTCTCCGCGTCGTGGCGGCGTCGCGGGGCGAGGAGGCGCTGCATCTAGTTCCGGGGATACGGCTCGCTGCACAAAGGCACGCTCCCGCCAGAGCCGGTCTGGATTAACGAGATCGCCGCGGCGGACAGCCAAGACTCGACCTTGAGGTTCAGCTGCCGCTCCGACTCGGCCCTCCGGCACAATAACCGGTAAGTCGGCGGCGTCCTCAGCGTACGGCCCGCGCGCCTGACCGCCTGGCCGCGGACGCGCTACGCGGGGACGCGCTACACGATGACGCGCTACACGAGGCCGCGCCCGTCGGCCCGCTCTGGGAGCTGCGGCAACCCGCTCAGGGTGAAACCGCACCCCATCGCGTTCGAGGTCGACGCTGGCCCTCCTCTTCACCGGCACTGTGCGGCGGGCTGGCGAGGGCGGTCGTGGCACGTACGGCATTTCTTCATCGCTGTCCTCCGGCCCTCGCGGCACCTCGACGGCTACCTGAGGAGCACGCTCCAGGCGACGAGCTCCATCGCGCCGAGCCGCTTTACGCACAGCGTCCTGGCGCACGGCCGCGGCGCGACGTGCTACGGCACGCCTCGCAGCGCGACGAGCGTCGGGATGCACAGGCATCGGCACGGGCCTCGGCTCGGGGACCGGCTCGGGGACCGGCTCGGGGACCGGCTCGGGCATCGGCGGCGGCGGGCGGGGTTGGGGCTGTGGTTGGGGGGCGGCCGCCGCCCCCTCCTCCGTTTCGATGGCCAGGCGAAGAGGCGCCGCTTGCTCGCCGTTTGCATGCGTCAGATACCGGAGCAACGCCCGCTGATATTTTAAAAAATTGCCCCACGAAGAAGCGGCCACTGCCTTGCCAAGCACGCGCTGTCGCGCCTCATTAAGGGCACCGGCGTCCAGCTCAGCACGCCCGCGCAGGCGTTGCAATTGCTCGGCCGTGAGCACAAGGAAGCGCTTGTAAGCCGCCTCAGCCATTCCGAATGGCGGACAACAGGTAGGGGAGCACTGAAGTCAGGATGGGAATAATCCAACCACTGCCTTTCTGATTCAAAATCGCACGTTTTTTGACGCGCCAGTGCCGGGGCTGGGTGAAGGCTAGTTTCCGCAGCAGCGTTTTGTGTCGGGATGCCCGTTTCGCGACAGCAGGGCTGAAGCGGCAAGCCCCTTCCTCGTGAATGCAGTTCAAAACAGCCTCGGACAGGAGGTTGATCGCGTGGGGGTCGAGGCCTGCAAGCAGGGCACGCCTCTGCCGAGGACTGGCTGCCGCCAACTGGGCAAGAAAGTCCCGAGTCCTACTCGCCTTCCTCCTCGAAGAACGCATACTGACTGCCGGGGCGCGCCACGAGAGCCTCCACGGCACTGGTCGGGGCGTAGATCTCAGTCCAGGGTGCGTCAGCGAAGACGCTGCTTCGAAATCTCAGCGCAGAGACAATCCGCTGTGTATTGTCCACAATGATGTGGTGGTACGGTCCGCTGCTGTGACGCAAGTAACACTGGAACATGCTACTCGCGGCGCGTTTGCCCAGACACTGGATTAAAAACTGCTGAAAACTCGCCGTCGAGCGAGGCTGTTTCAGAAACACAGCGTACTGCGTGCTCAGCGTAATGTCCCGCGACACGGGGCTTTGGATGAAAAAATTGTGGAAACTCAGGCAGATTGAAATGAGCTTGTGGTGGCTGTGAATTAAAAAAATATCGCGGATTTCAGGGCACTGAGAAGCGTGGCTCAAATCGTCAAGGACCACGAAACTTTTGTGCGGAATGTCGTCCACTTGGGGCGCTCCGCGGACAATGTGGAATGGAGGACGGTGCGCCAGGACTTCCTTGGGCACGGGGCTGTTTTCGGGAAGGCACCAGAAAAAGTGCTCAGGTACGCCAGGACCGTACAACAAGCCCTCCTTGCCGGCGAGGACACGCAAGATGAAATGAGACTTTCCGGAACCCGAGGCTCCGCTCACAGTCATGGTGAAGGGGGTCAAAAAACCTATATGATCATGGTATTGCTCGTCGGCGATGCGACATGCAGCCTCAGCCAGCACGAACCACAATCAGGTACACGACAAATACGACCACAGCTGCGCCTGGCAGCAGAAGCCAAAGCAGCAACGGCCACAAACGCACGAGGAGGAAGCCGAGGCTGCACTGAAACACATCGCAAACCTCGTCGCAGTCCTCCGCGGCAGGGTCGAGCCTCGCCCACGCGAGGCGCAATGCTCCAGGCGTATCGTCCTCCAGCGCGGCGCAAAATGACACCCAGGTATCCACGCGAGCCGCGCTCACGTTGACGCTCTCCAATGACGGCAAGACGTCGCTGGACTCGCCTACATCAAGGCAGTCTACAAAAGGCCCGCGGGGAGCCGGGGCTGGGCTGGAGGAGGGGCTTGATCTGTACCGAGAAAGAGAGGGAGAGAGAGGAGGGGGTTTTAAAATAAAAGGCAGTTGGGTGAGTGTGGACTCTCGCCCCACCCCGCCCCGCTCGGCAGGCCATTCGGGTCCTGCCTTCGCCTGGGACGGGGTGGGGCATGGGTCTCGGGAGGTCCCCGTACTTACATGGAGGCACACTGGCATAAAAGAACAGTACATCCGAGAACCAGAAAGCAGTCAAGCCACGCGAACGCCGCCATCGCCATGCAGCAGGAGGAGGGACGCTTCCAACCGCGTACTCTCGAGGAACTCGCCCTCGCCCGGATGACAGTGCCCCAATTAATCGAAGCTTGGTACTTGTTCAAACGCAGCAATCCGCGCCTCGGCCTTCAGGTCAAGCACGAGCTAGACGACATCGGCGGTATGCGTGTATTCGGGCGCGACTTCTCCCGAGTGTTTTACACGGATCTCACGGCCGCACAGCACTGGACGGGACACTGCCTGGCAGTAGCGGTCACTGACTTCGAAGCGCCGGGGCAAGCAACGCCTCTGCCGGTGCTCGCCGCGAAGGCCGCCCGCCAACTGGACCACCTCGGAAGCATCGCAAGCAGGCCCTGCCGTCTGTTTGTCGAGAGTCGTCTTTTGATAAAGCAGGTTCGTGGGTACTACATGGTCAGCTACACCCCGGACACGTACCCCGAGCAGCCCGTGCTCTGCGAGTGGATGCGGCGTTGCATCCGAGTGGGGCTGTTTGCGGATGCGCGCCTGCACATCCGCAATTTGGGGCCCTACTTCCGCATCGCCTTCCGGCGGACGCATCACGAGGACACCAGCGGCGACTGCCTCAAGTGTCAAGAAAACCCACCCCCCGAGCAGCCCGCAGGAGCGTGTCGCTGCGGCCGCTGCGTCCGAATCGACAAGTTGCGTGCCCTCGGAGTCGGTCCACGGTTCGTTTGGTAAAATAAATCGAGAAGCATTGCACGGGGTTATTTTTCTTTGTTTTTTTTTCTTTATTTGAAAGCTTCCTTTGACTACAAATAAACATACATACATACATACACCATTGTACAGAGAGAGAGAGAGAGAGAGATCCTGATTCACACATTAGGATACATGAAAAAAGGATACGTTTTTAGCCCAGTATCATCGATACATCTTTTCGTGTCCAGATTGCGCAAAGCAATACGGGCCGTCCGCCACGAATACATTTTGTGCACATCATTACTTCTAATGTAATTGAAGCTGACGCTGCGCGTTTCGCCCTCACACACACAGCGACGGTAATCTTCAACCGAAAGTTGAAGCTCAACAGCTCGTTTAGCGACGCCCTTACAACGTTTTACGGATGCCCCCTCGCGGAATTGAATGGCATAACTCTTGCTTCGATTTGAAAAAAAACGTAAAATCTCCGAATTAGCGTACTCCACCTTTAATTTGAGAGGCACACGTCGGTTCACGTTGGAGTGGAGGGGGTGGTCTGGTGGGTAGGCGGACAGGTCCAGCAAGTCAGTCAACTCGGCAAAACCATCAAAGACGGTTTTTTCCCCCCGAACTGCCATGAGGAGCGAGTCCGTGTCTGAGTATAAACATCTAACGTTGCCTGGCCATGTGGCCTTGAGCCGGAAGTAGCACTGATAGACAAACATTTTGGAAATGTCCAAAATGACGCAACCCATGTACACGGGGTTGTCCAGAGTCAAAACACTCAAACGAAGCTCAACCAGAGCAATGTCGTCAGAGAGTAAAGTGAGCGACTCGAAGCGAGCGCTGCGGGAGAGTTTGAGGACTTCGCAACGGGAGCGAACCAGCTCCACGCGTCGGAAAGCGCGCTGATTGACCAAAGAACTCCCATAGATGTAGTTTCCCAAATTCTTGAAGTACGCAGAGAGGAACGCCGTGGGTGCTTCTTGACGTTTCTTGGCCAAATTTTTCATATATCCTTCCAACCAGCGTGACTGCTGAAAGCGGATGCCGCGAATACGACGCGTCAAAATCATACCCCAAGAAATATAGTGTTTCAGAAGCAGCGCGTAGCAAATGTAGCCGCGTCGCGGTCCAAAGTGTGCTACCAGTTTTACATCATTGACGGGGGGAGTCAGTCCAGCCATCTCGTACAGGGCAAGGTTGTTCGGTGTCAAAACGTCACGCGTCACGTTGAAGCGTTCGGGGCACAGTGGGAAGTCCGCCTGGCTTTCAAATTTCGTCGGGTCGTAGATCAGGTCCACCTCCAGCACGTAACCGACCGGGTCATCGGGTGACAGGCTGTCCAGGTCCAGCTCGGCCAGCTCCGTCTCGGACAGCCACTGGAAACCCGACACGGGGAGGGGGCACATCATAGAGCCGCCGTACAGGGCGTTGACGTCGACTGAAAACATTTCGAGGCGCTCTTTGGTGGGATCGTAATCGGGCAGGCCCGGGTAATTAGCAACACACGCCCGCTCCGCAGCAAAACTCATACCGCCTCTCTTCATTTTCTCAAAGAACAGATACTGATCCGGGCAGGACAGCATGTCCATTTTGACGCCCGTAGTTTTGAGGGCGCACGCCCAGCTGAGACTCGCGCCCGACACAAAATGACATGGATCGAGCTCAAACTCGTTCCAGGTTTGAATCCGATAGGTGGACCAAAAATCAGCCAGGAGGCAGACATCACTTGTGTTGTAGAGCATTGTGTATTCCTTCAAATTGGCGCATTTGAACACTTCAAAAACACGAAGAGCGTGGGCATACTCCTCTTTTGTGATTCCCTTCTCAGTCAGCTGGCTGTAGAACGCCTCCCGCGGAGGCAAGCCCGTCTCCAGGTACTTTATGGGGTCGTCAAAGTATTCATAGCAGTAAACCTGCTTATGCAACATGGCGGTGCGAAGCTCCGCCTCAGGGAAGACAGTTCGTGTTACACGCATGTCTGCCGGACTCAAACTTTCCGCTACTGTTTGCAATCTGCCTGGGAAATGCTGCAGCGAGTCGATAAAAACCAAGCCGCGTTTAGTTTTGAAATCTAGCGTCACACGAAAACTGAGGAAGCGTGTGTGCGTCTTGGGTAGCAGAGATAACTTTGCTTCCGCCAGGGAGGGGTGGTTTCTTATTGCATCAAAAATTAAATGCCCATCATAGTTTTGCAAGTTGTGAGCCACACACACAAGAGCTCGAGAGCGACGCCGCGCCCGGTTGCAGACACCACACGACGCGCCACGGTAGTTTTCCAGAGCTTTATTCCAATCGTGGTCAGCCTGCTTGTCCCTGGGGGAGGCAAAGACACCACCACACATGTAACAACACGTAGCAGCCGCGAAGTCCCGCAGCTGCGCCGCGGACCAGTGGATAGGATGTTCCGGACGCATGCCGTGAAGGCGGCGTTCCAGAGCCAGCAGAGTTGTCACGAAATGGGAAGCCGCGTGACCTTCAGCCGAGAAATAAGACAGGGGGCCGACCACCACGTTGCCTCCAGCATCAACCACAATGAGGCAGTACGACACGACCTTGTGCGCGTGCGTGCGACGCGTCACCTTACCCGCATCAGCCCTCATCTTCACCAACATGCATTCCAGGTCAAACAGAACACAGAAAGGAACCTGTTCGGTGCGCGCCCTGAACCGGCTGTCGAACGAGATTTTACTACCCTCGGGCATAACTACAATTTTCTGCACCGCGTGCGCGCTGCACTCCAACGAGTGCGCGTCCCGCACAGCACCTGTCGCGAAGTGATGGAAGCAGAATTTACAAAAGTATTTTTTTCGCCCACTACGGGTCACACTATACAGGAGACTATCTAAAGAGCGCACCAAAACATAATGATTAAAACGAGGGCCCTCCACAAGCAACAGGCAAATCTGATGCTCACGCACCTCTTGACATGCATAAAGGGGGTAGAAATTTTTTGAATTGTCCACACCCACCAAACAAAGACCAATGGAGGGATTCAACCGCTCGAAACGATCGAAATTCTTAATGGGAAAATTAGCACTTTCATATTACAAAAACACAGTGTATTGTAATAGCGCCTGTATTGGGAGACGCGGCCTGGGTTCCGGCGACGCGACCCATGCAAATGAATTAACAGACACCACCTGAAGCATTCCGAATCTCTTTTGTTGATGGGATTCACAAGGCCATATCTGGGGTTGCGCAGGCTAGCCGGCAGGCGGAGATAACTGCTTGCATGCAGGGGGTCCTTTTCTACTATACAAAGCTCGATAAAGTACACATGCACGAGCTGCCACGAGCTGCCCTCCATCTTTAGGTTGTCACTCGAAGTAATTAACTCTAAAATCATGTTTTCCACTGTCTTGTCCACATCACTACCCGGCAACAGTGAGTGGTTGCGAGAGCGCACAAACTTCTCCTCACGCAGCACCCCTTCGTCCACAGTCTCTTTTTCAGCGCCGCACCGAACCACCACCCACGCCGCGAGGGTGCGCAAGCGGGCCAGCTCAGCAGACAGCTGTGCGGCAATGTCTTTCTGGTGGGCAAGCAGCGCAATGTTGAGGTCACTCGCGCCTTCGGAGCCTTCCGGCACAGCTAGGCGATGAATAGACACCGAATCTTCGAGTCCAAACTCGGTTTCCCAGACCACACCAGGATCCTCCGCAGGAGCCCTCGCGGCGGCGCCACCCATCTGGGCGATAAACTGCAAGCGCTTGCGGCAACCCCGCATGTGGGCCGTGCGGCCTAGGGAGCTCTGACATCGCAACTTGCAGTACGCACAGCGCACAACACGCGCCCGGCACTGTCGGTCGAGCTTCTGGTGACGTCGCTGGTGAGCCAGAAACGCCCCGAGGTGGCGGAACGTGCAGGAGCACAACGGACACACCCTGTACCTCGGATGCTTGCTGCCGATGTGACGCTCCAGTAACAAGCGCGAAAAGGTCACATAGTCAAAATGCCGACACGTATGACGCTTGCGCTGCACACCACACTGCGAAGCGTGCCGCTGCAGACTCGAACGAGTGGTGAAGGCTCGCCCGCACGCGTCGCACTTGTTTTCACGTCCGTGGACTGCTTCATGCCGCTTGGAATCCAACAAGCGCGAAAAGCGACGTCCACAAATGGGGCAGGGCGGTACTTGATGCGTGCGCGCGTGGATAGCCGCTTTCGCACGCGACACAGAGATGTGTTTGCATTCGGATTCAGAGCACGGAAAAGGCATGATTTACTAGCACACCTTCAACACACAGAGAAAACCGAGGACATTAGTACCGAGACGAGACCAAAACAAAAAAACAAGTGCGAGCGTGCGGGTCGGCGGACTCGTGTGTGTGTGTGTGTGTGTGTGTGTGTGTGTGTGTGTGTGCGGACAGTGCAAACGAAAGCAAAAGGACCACTCACCTCATCCGAACTCTCCGACGTATTGAAGTCCAGGCGGCGGGGGTGGTAGTTGGGGTTGAGCCGGGGGCGGTAACGAGAGTTGGGAGCGGGGGGGCGGTTCCCGGACGATGATCCACCGGATTCGACTTCGATGGAAGTCTCCCAAACCAGGGAGGAGCCCGGACTCAGCGATGGAGAGGCTCCGAGCACCGACGAGGGCGGGGATGACACAGGCCCCGGACTCCCAGGCGGAGGCGACGGCGTCGGGCCTACGACATCCTCAGACGATGACGAAGAGAAGATGTCGTAAGGCGACGACACCAAGTCCACAAAAAGTGGAGTGGGCGGCAGCAGGACAACCGAGTCAGGCGACGAAGACTGGGGACTCCGCGGAGACAACGGCGAGACGCTCTGCCGCGGAAGCCTGGACATGACACAACGCAAACGAGTCCGGACGCACGCGGAAACCGGCGAGTAATGAAGGTAAATGCATAATACTTAACTCCAGGGCACGCCTCGGCACCCCACCACAGCTACATCCGGGCGCACGGCAGCCTAGAACGATGGCCGCCCCAGCAGGACAGAGTGGGGAGCGCACGGCTGCACGTAAAAAATGACTCGCAAGAGGACAGACAACAAATTTTTATTAAAAAAACAAGCTTATAAATTTCAGCGTATCCGCCCTCAGGCAAATCGCAACGCGAAAAAATGTGCCAGTGGTGCATGAATCGACGACGGGCCCACTCACGCAGACACCCCTCGTCCACATGCGCTACATTGAGCGGGATGAAGCCCCGATGGCGGTGGATTGTATTGTAGAGGCTCCGGACTTCCACCGTCCACCAACGCCCCACCCAATAGGCAAACCCCACCACGTCACCACACTCAAGACGCAGCTCCCGGCAGGCCCGAGGGAACTTGCCGCCATCATAGCTTGGGCCGCGACGGGCGCGAGCCAGAGGACCAAACCAGTCCTCCTCATGACCCTCAAAAACGCGGTCCGCGGTGTTTCCGAGGTGGGTGGTGAAACCCTTCCTCTATTTTTTAAAAAAAAAAAAAAAAAAAAAAACAACAAAAAGTTACATTTCACTTCTCTACTTGAGAGGCATTGCAGGACGAAACACTTACCATCAATATAACAAAATTCCACCGATAACAAAAACGAGGCAGATAGGGCGGGTCCCGATACACACACAACAACGCGCAGGACATACGCAACAGGTCTTCAAAAGACTCCATCATGCACTGATTCACGAACACAAAACGCACAAACCTCAGCTGATCGCACATCCCCACCCAAAACCGACCGCGACGCCCCACAGCAAGCGGCAGGAAAAGGAACCCGAACGAAACACCACGCCGCGCCACGCACATGACGTCACGAGCGGCCATACGCCGCGCATCGATCCAAAACAGGTTATCGACCAAGGAGTAACCACGAAATCGGCGAGACACCGCGCGCACGAGCGGGGAGTAGCGCGGGCAACCAAGCGTGACACCCCTCCGAGCGGGGGCAACCAACCGTGACACCCCCACAACACCCACCCCAACGAGCATCCACCGACGAACAGCCTTTACGGCGAAACTGTGCTGGTACCCGCTTTTTATCCTCACACAGG